>VZRR01001182.1:264794-402266 GCA_013398015.1 Oreocharis arfaki | reverse complement strand
GGAAGTTTGAGGCGGGGAGCGGCCGTCCCCCCGCCCGGCCCAGCCCGGCCCGGAGGGCTGGAGCGGGAGGCCGGTGCCCCCGGTCGGCGCACGGCCACGCAGCATGTAATTTTTCACGCGCCTTTGCATATCTCTAATGACTACCACCCCCCGCGCACGCTATAATTTTTTTTCAGACGCGTGAGGTGCTGCAGATATCAGGCATATTTAGGGGAAATGGAGCCGGCTGAACCGTGGACGTTACACAAGTGTCTTGGCACTCACTAGAAGTGCTTTCCCGACATTTGCCCTTTGCCGGTACCAGAGCCCAGGAGCTGCATGGCACCTGTCCGGGCAGGCCATGCGTACCCTGCACCTGAACTGCCAACATTAAAACGCATCTCTTAACAAATCCCTGGTGTACAGGTACTGCATGCAAACACACTACAGTACCTTAAAGAATTTCAGCAAACTATTTAAAAAAACCAACCAAGCCCACCTGCCTTCCCTGGAGCTCTTGTAAGCACAAAAAAGGGCCTATATTCACTGAATAAATTACGTGTCTCAAGTTCTTCATCCAGCTCCTCTTGGTACCTCCAGAGCGAGCACTCGTACTTACACAGCCATTGCTGCAGCCTGGTGCTGCCAGCGTGGGCACTAAGCAGTTAAGAAATGGATGTTTCTGCCAAGAAAATCATTTTAACCATTTGTAAATTACAGAAAAAGAAGGGGAAATTGTACTGTTTCATTGGTTTTATATGTAAGTAAATGAAGGATTTATGTGCAGACTGAAGTTTTATTTCCTTCTGCTCCAAGCTGAATTCAAGCTCGGGGTGCTCAACGCTATGAATTACCCAAGAGAAAGCACTGCAGGAACCTTTTCCCAGGAGCAGCAAGACAAGGTGGATTCGAGGAGTGGGGTTTGGCAAGGACCAGCAGCCTCATGGCTAATGCTCCATCAAGTGAGACTGACTGGTACAGATGAGTGCCAGTTTTGGTCAATCAGGTAGGTCACAGACCTACAAGAAGTCGTGCCCCTGGCATTTATGTTATGGATTGGTACACTTTATTTGGAAGCAGTATAATTTATCTAGCTAATTAGCTGCCTCTAACCATACGATATGCATTTTAAAATACCCCCAAACATGGATTTACATAATAAAGCATAACCTCCCGACTAGCTAGCATCATCCTTTATGACAGTTCTGCTGCCTTTTTCAAAGTCTTTTCTGTTTTGATACATTTTAACACAAACTTATGGGGAGGGGGGTAATACAAATGAGGGGAAATGGTGTTTCAGTAATGTCACAAAGTGACAAAAAACAAGAGCTTTTCCTGTTGAGGTTCATTCCGTACCACTTTTCTCCCAAATTAGTTGTCAAAAGCCATATGCAATACTCCAAACACTGAGGACGTTTTTCAAACACAGGCTTCTCCTAAACTCCAAACTTCCTTTAATCACAACCTGTGTCTCACTTAAGCAATCCTTTCTGAGTTAATTTATTACTCTTGAAGGAGTTACATTTTTAATGAGCTAAAAGAGGAAAAGGGGAAAACTCTAATAATCTTTTCTCATGCATAAGGAAGACCATTTCATGTATTTTTTAATTGTCATGTGAATTAAATGCAGTGCTATATATAACTTTTCTACTCCAGCCTGGAAAGCTGTACACTTTTTTGGTGTTGGGGAAGAAGTGTGGAATCCACTTCAGATGCTTTTTTTCCTGAANGGGTGTTTGATTGCTCGGGGTTTTTTGCGGGGGGCAGGGAGGGGAGGTGGGATTTCTGGTTTTTTGTTTTGTTTCTGGATACAAATCTGTTTTATCCTGCATTCAGCCTGGGAGCTGAGGAGGACTGTTATGTTCGGGAGTCTATCGGTGAGGTATCTACAACTGTCTCATGATAAGCCCTAAGAAAGCAATTACAATTATCCTTTTCACCATAATCTGTGCTTTGATGGGAAGGACAGAAAGTTAAAAATCACAGGCTCTGATTTTTGTTAAGAAACCATTCCCATTTCATTTTTAGGAGGAATGCAGCTAGAGCAGTATGTTGTGACATGGGAAGATGGGAGCTGCCCTGCCTTTGTAAATATTGAGGTTGTTCTGAAAGAAAGTTGTAAAAAAAAGAAACAAACTGAAAGTCACATCCAGTTCTTGTTCATTCTGTTACTGACTCTAGTCGGTATCTACAAAGTGGCCACTGTAAACCTACCCAGATCCATCAAGCATTATAAGCATTGCACCAGAATTAGAAAAAGGAGGTGAGGCAAGTCCTTGGGGAATGCAGCAGTTCATGAGACTGCAAGCTGGAATTTTGGGGTTTTTTTCTAACGTTATTGCTCTTTTCCTTTTTTGTGCTCTTTTCCTAGGCCTCTTAAAGCTCATGGATCCACTGTCAGGGCTAGACTCTGACTTTGACTCTGTTGCTGTGTTTGGGTTCCCTTCTGCTGGGGCCAAGAGCTCTAAAACGCACATGCTGCCAACTCTGGTTCTCCTCTGGGTGGTCCACATGGCACACATCCTGAGCAGGCTAACGTTGGGGTGTGGGCCTTCATTACAGAAAAACTGTGGATGGGGA
The DNA here is from genome assembly GCA_013398015.1 of Oreocharis arfaki. Taxonomy (NCBI): domain Eukaryota; kingdom Metazoa; phylum Chordata; class Aves; order Passeriformes; family Paramythiidae; genus Oreocharis; species Oreocharis arfaki. The sequence continues at coordinate 399,707 of VZRR01001182.1, read as the reverse complement.
CTGAAAAAGTAGCTGCCTCTGCTCCCCTCACTTTCTCATTATGAACTCTCCCACCTTGAAATGGAAATGGTAGGTTTTCATGCAGGACCATGTCCCTTTACCCGCCCCCAGCTCTATGCTTCACCCCTTGATGAAAATGGAATAGTGGTTCAGCTGTTTTTCACCCTCAAGTAGAAATGCATTTCTAGCACAGCCTTTCTTCTAGCACCAGTCTTATGGGCACTCTGAATGTATGGTCCTTCCCTTCTCAGATGAGGGTAAATTAAAGAAGAGATGCAAAACTTTTCTCAAAATTCTCGAACCAAATTATTTTTTACTTCCTTGGTGCAACAAACATGTGCAAACACATGAAAATGTATTGTACACCGTCCACAGACATAACAGCACACCTGCACCCCAGTTGCCTGCAATCCCTCATAACTCCATAACATCCTTTGAGATACAAATTATTTCATGGACTCTCTGGGACCTGGGCTCCAACTTAACCTGAAAGCTGTCTGTTCGCACTGCCATGATACCAAACCCAGCCACTCTGAGCTGCAGTTCATCCTTGTGACATACCGAAGTGCTAGGCACCCTCCTTCCTTCCTTCCTCTGCAGATACTCACCTTCCTGCTGGCACCTATGTACCATTCCTCCTTCTCATAGCTGCAGCCAGACACGTCCTATTCACCTCCCTCAAATCTGCCTCTCTTGATTTCCACACATGCAACCCATCCCAGCTCCCTGACAAAAGGAGATGCTTCACTGCTTGCCAGCTACTGTGGAATTCTTGTATCAGTAAAGGGAAAATCCAGGCACAAACTAGTTTTTGTGTGCTGCCAGAACAGACACCTGAGAACTGCTGAAAAGCACTATCTGCCAGCAAAAATCAGGTTAAACCCATCCATTAGAATTCCTTGCTTTCATCCAATATTACTGAAAACTGCTCTCCTTTAGTTTGAAAGAAAATGCAGCGATTACCCCCTATTACAGACACCTACAAATATTTACTAAAACAATGTAGCAGAGGGATTTTTTTAAAGTTATCACAGCTTAAACATTCCCATTACTTTGAATATGGTTTGATTCTGCTTCAGGTACAGATGCTTTCCTGATGCTTCCTAGGCAGGAATCCAGATTGCTGATCTCCAATTATGCCGACTCCCAGAAGGCTCGATCCGTCACTGATGCAAGTCAACAACGCAGCTCTGCATTTGATAGGATGCTGCCAGATGAGAAACAGCAGTGCCCAGGAAAAAGAAAACACACAGGGATCCTCATTGTCTTGATATTGGGACTCTGACAGGACACAGACTCTGTGAGAGCTCTGAAAGCCGGGTCCAAAGAGCTGGCTACTAGAACCACCTGGATTTGTTTAGATAACTCAGTTCGTCTCTCCCTGTGACTGTGACAGCCCGTGTGTCAGCCCTACAGTTTCATTTCTTTATGGTTCTTAAGAACCGCCCATTATTGAAGGGGGTCTTGAGTGGCTTTTACCCTGTGAATGCTCTATGAATCTAAATGTCAAGCCAGAGACATCATGCCAGCAACTAACAAGGGGCTTTAGAATAAGCACTCCCTGGCCAGTACACAGTAAGCATGGGCTTGTTCACCTAATCAGCTTTTGGGCTCCTCAGTGCTAAGGCTGAATTCTGTTCTTTTCAAATGGCATTGCACCAATACTCCTCTGGGGCAGCTACTCAGAAAGTGTATTTGTTCTTTCATGGCTTGCATGTCCCCCAAAAAAATCCTGCGAGAAAGGTTTGAATCACTGCTCCTAGTTCAGGATGCCTGACAGTTTTTCTTTCCTTTTGGGCCCTATTTTCAGATACTTCTCAATTTGTCAAGTTTTACCTCTTTGAACTAAAAGTTCCCTGTTTGAGAGATATGCACTCTATAAAACCATTCAGCTGGTTTCCAGAGTTCATTCTTAACTAACACACTTTCTGTGCTAAAATAATAACTATCTAAGAACTACTTTTCCCAGGAGCTGTAATGCCTTTGCACTTAGAAGCAAAAAGTTTGAAATTTGGTCATTATGAACATACCTCATTTGGCCAAATTGCACAAATTTCTGAGCTATAAGAAAGAAATCTTAGTTCACACACAAGAGAATTTCTAGAAGTGCAATAGGGAAAAATTCTCAGAAGTGTCTAATTCTGGCTTATCTTTGAATAAGGATCCCTCTGTAGACACATTCCCTGCACTGGAACTGCTAAGGGATGTGACAGTAGCAAAAGGTCGGCATCAGCCACAGAGCATTCAGATTTAGTGATCTCTTTTATCAGATTATCAAAGCAAGAAAGATATCCCAGAGTATGGACACCGACTCATTGATGCTTGAGAAGCACATGGGTATCACAGAGAGAACCTGTAGAAATACGGAATTTGGAATTCCAGTTTTGGAATATGGTTGTGTGGAGTTGAGGCAACTGTGTGAAGGAAGAAAAGACTCATGCTGAGAATGGACCAGTATTAAATGAGGAAACAATCCTGTGGGGAGACCAGTATGCAATCAGATAGATTGCGTATGTACAGAACTGGTAGAGTAAAGATTTCATGGATAAGCTCAACTCAGGCATCTCCTAGATCTCCAGCACTTTGTTCTGTGAGCTTTGCAAACATTCTGGTGGTTCTACCTCCTTGGCTTGGCTGCCTTTTGAATCTTGGTACTTGTTTTAGAAGTGACTGGTTTTGCTTTACCTCTGTATGTAAGTTTTTGATGAGCTAGTTCCACTTTCGCATTTAGTAAACTGGGGAGAGTAAAGACTTAACTGAAAAGCAGAGTTTTGTCAATTTAACACCATCTTCAGATGAATGACAGTCATCTTATGTCAGGTTTTCATATTATTGTGATCAAACACCTCTGGTAAAATACAGCAATGAAAATCAAGCTCACACCACTGAGCTGTGACTTTGGCCCTGGGATGCCCAGGATAGCTACATCAAACTATTCCAGGTTCTGTTGGTCTGGAAGAGCATCTGGAAGAAAGCAAGATAGTAAGTATATCAAACTTTTTCAGTACCTCATAAATCAACAAAAAGAAAAAGTAGTATCTGCTTCAGGTAGTTTCTTTAGGAAGGAAAATTTGAATAAGGTTTTTCTCGAGAGAAAAGTCTTTTCTCTGTAGTTGTGATGTCACATAGCTTTGGATACCTTCTCATTGAAATAGCCAGAGATTCTGCTTCCATCTCAGTTCTCACACTCTGACAAAAGACATGTATATTTTACTATCCAGCTTTGTTAATACTTTGCTCCACTCATCTGTTGTCACACTTTCACTGTTAAGGCTAGTCTGGAATAAGCTTATGTTTTTAAATACTTGATTTCACATACTACTACTATTTATGGTTAAGGCTTCATTGGGAAGAACGACAATCACTCATGACTCAAAGATGGTCTCAGTGCCAGAAGCACTCGTATCCTTCTATAGGCCATCATTCTGACTTACAATAGGCATCACTGGGCAGTGGATGGCCATTTCCCTTACTGTTCCCTGAGGTCATGTTAATCATCCTTCGGCTTTACTGTCAGAAGGCATAAAAACGGGACTCCGCTGCTGCACAGTGTAGGACTGATGGATGACCCCAGAGGAGTACTGTTGATCCTCTGCTGATGTCCCCAGAACCTGCTTCTTCCTCTGATTTCAGAGGTATCTACAGATGAATAGGGGTACAGAGGCCAGCTGGCTTCTCCACACATCAGGTGGTTTAAAAGATGCTGCAAGTAGCTGGATGCTGACAGCACAGTGTCTGGCATTTAGATGGCCGCAGCTAAACACCTCCTTTGTAAGGCAGGACATTCAGCAGCAGGCATTGCCTCACAGAGAAGGTAAATGCTGAGGTTTAGATAATATCAGTTTCCATCATTTTACCACTGTTACCCCAGTTGCCTGAGTGCTTTTCAATATTCACCTACTTACATCTGTGGACCCAGAGGTTCAAGAAAGAGGATGCTGGGAAAGGGAAATGACATTCCAGATGCCAGTGTGTGGTCAGAATACACTACACTCCCAAAAATGGCAACAAAATGTGAGCTACTGGACTTAGGAAGAACAAGAATAAACACAGTGAAAAGCAAACACAAAAACCCCACAAACTGATAAGAGTGGAAGAAATATGGATAATCAGCATTGTGATGATTTAACAAGAAAATCAGGGCAGAACAAAACACAGAAGGCACCACAAGGGACGTGAGCAAACTTTCTTGTTTCAACAAGATAGCTATCCTTTCTCACGCATGTGCAATCCTGTCCAAATGTGCTGTCACACAAATATTTTAAGCTGCTCTCTGCTGCCAGCAAGAGTTGTTATCATGGCAGCCGGTGCTGTGCTGCTGAGATGAGCCCCCAGAGAAAGCCCTCTCGCCTCTCGCTCACGCACCGGTGTGCCGCCGTGATTCCCTGCGACTCCCGGCACACCGTGCTACGTGCTCGGAATGGAGGGCACGTTTCACTGAGTGCTCCAACCCTTTCTGGGTGTAACTTTAGCCCCCTTGAGGAGTCACATACCTGCTTTACACTGCATCTGCAGAACAGAAGAAACAAAGCCCTGAGCGCAGAAATCTTGTTAAAACATGCTATAGGCAGACCAGGAGATTTTATCAGCCAATTGAACAAGGACCAATATACTTTCATTCTTGAACATTTGTTTGTTATCACTGCTCTGCTGAATCTGCTTGATTCCAAGTTGCAAAAGTGTTACTCTAAGCAGGATGACCAGAAATGCCCATTGTCAATTAATGTTATTATTTTATTACTCTTGGTTCTTAATGGCCCAAGATGTTTTAGCTGATAATTGAGATCAAGTAACAGGGTTATTTCTTTTATACCTGGACTGTATGTAACTCTGTCTGTCTATTGATCTACCTATAACACCCATGCAAATACTTTAGGGTAGAACTCCACATACTTGGTATATGGAGTTTTCCTTAACACTTCTCAAGCCCATTTAATATTCAGGTTTGCTGTTACACAAAGCAATAAACTGACCAAAAAACAATTGGCCTTATAGATATAAAGTGAACATTAAGGCTTTAATCAACAATGTTGTCAAAGTATCTAGAAGAAATTAGTTTATCATGCATAGCAAAGATGGGTTTCTTGAGACTTCTAATGAAAGCTGATACAGCCATTATCTGATTACTGTAACATACACTCAATCATTAATACAAAAGTCCTCTTTAATGATCTTCATTTTATGCCCACAGCCATCCTAGGAGGAAGCCAGGAGGTGGGAAGGGGAAAGGAGTGCTTCTTGCTTTTGTTTATGCCAATTCTAATGGGGTTGTGACACTGAAGAATGCTAATTTGAGACTGATGCGTATTTCTTGGCCCTGATCACAAGATGTGGGTCAGACTTACGAGAGGTCAGCAGTATTTGATGTCCTGAGGGCAAAATAATGTTATTCAAGATTAATATAGAGGCTGTGCTGGTCTTCTCCAGTTCCAGGGATTGCCAGCTGGCCCATTAAGACCGTGTAAATCCATGTTCTCTATTGCAGCTGTGCTGGACCAAGTCCTTCTATGAGTAAGGAGCTGTGCCATGGCATCTGCATGGAAGTGATGATCCTGCTCTTCAGGAGAAAAACCATGGAGAAAGTAAAGATGCATAAGGGGTCTGGTAATTATTTCTCAAGTTTGTTATGGCAAACTGTACACTGCTGTTATTTTGCTGCTGGCTTCTGCTAATAATTTGTTCTTGGTTTTTAAAGAATAGATCCCAAAAGAAATTTGTTGGCATTTGATTCAATCAAAACAGAAAAAGTCACAATAAAGAAACTATCTTTCAAAAAAAGTGAGGACTATGTTCTCTGAATGTAGATTTTTAAAAATGACTTTGGATTTTGTAGATTGTTGTCATTACACAGCTATTTATGAAGAAGCATTACTGCTGTCTTTGTCATAAAAAAAAGCCTTGAGAACACTGTCTATCACTTAGGATTAGTATTGCCACAAAGTAAATGTTGTCTCAATATTTTTGTAGATGTTTTCACAGGTCTTTAATGTTTCACATTAGAGAACCTGAACCCCACTATTATTGCAAATTAAAAGTATTTAATAGTGCTGCCTGTGAAAGTGTTGTTTTTACAGTTGTCAAAACCCTCAAACATTGATAATTTTGTTTAACAATACATTATTTTCTTTCAGTTCTTCTAGCCATACTGCAAGTGTTATCTTATGATTCTTTAAATGTCTGTTATTGTAAAAGTACTAGTATGAGTGAATAAATAGTTGCCTAAAATAGGTTTTGATTTTGCATCTATAAAAGCAAGAACACCAATTACACGTTTACCTCAGAAATGTTATTTTTTTAATGCACCATTCAATGCAGGATGCAAGTTGTAACTTTTTGGACATGCTGTGTATCATTTCAGTCTCACGTAAACTTGTAGGTTAAATGTTAGAACAGCCATGTTCTGAATCAGGAATTAAATGTATCCTTCAGGAAGGCTTCTAAGTATCCTGACTTAAATGACTGGAACATTTTAGCCTTTCTTTTTGTTAAAGTCAGCCTCAGAATTAGCTTTTTGTTGCTCCCCCTCCCCCACATAATTCCTTCTCCTGTCTGGTGAATCTCAGCTGCTAAAACCCATCACTGCCAAATCTGCTGCAAACTGTGGACAAAAGAGAAAGTTCAATGAAACAGGAACACTCGAGCTTTCTGTTTGTGCCATGCTGTGACTGTAAAACAATGGAGTCGCAGCAGACCTGTAGAGTATGTAAAAGAAATGAATCTTTAAGAAATGTATGTTTTCACACATTAACAGGGGTACTAAACTCCCATGTTTTCCCACCATATGAAATTCATCACTGTGTATAATTCTATCTACATTCCTGTGGTTCACTTCCTGCTGCAGCCATGACAAATGTCCTTTTATATTTAGGGATTTTAGTGTTGTTCATCTTTCATTTCTGTTGTTATCAAATCTGTATTTCAAATATCTGTCTGCATCCTGCTCATTCCAGTGTGATGTATGAACCTACAGATAATATATGCACCCCATGCTTAAAAATACTCATAGAAGCTTCCAGAATTGAGTTCACTCTTCTATTCGGCTGATATTCTTCCTTGACCACTGCATCCCACAGCAATCCCTTCAGCACCATCAGTTCACCCGAACTTCCTCTGCTTTTGATCCAACTCATCAAACCCATCCATTTTTCCTAACAAAACGCTGGAAGTTTATGAATGATTTTTGTTTCCTAGGGTGGACTTCCAAACAAATACCTGTATATACATATGTACATTTACATACATACAGTGGCCATTTGCTTGTGCCATGGTCCTGGGGGAGACCAAACCTGAGCTGTCAATAATGTAATCTACTTTAGAGTACAGGTCACAGATAAGTCTGAATGGCATCTGAATGATCTTTACCTCTCTCTCTTGACTCAGATTTATATGTAAGGAGGTAAAGACAGGTGAGATGAGTTTAACCCACACTGCTGAAATAATCCATTTGCAACAACAAGGCTCATGCATCAAATGCTGTAAGATGTGCAGGGAAACGAGAAGTTTCCAAAGCGCAATCCAAGACTGATCCAGAGAAGACCCAAAACTAAAATACTGATCAGATTTGTGGCAGACTTAATTTAAGAAGCGATACAATTATTAAGGTAGTAAGCAATGAAAAGGGGAAGAGAGGAGACATGAGCATTAGTAGGACAGTCATATGTTCATAGAACCATGCACAGTAGGGTAGTTGTGAATCAAAGCAATTTTGGTTACTACTAGGTCTGGTTTATGTATGGTCTCTTTAACTATAAATAAAGTCATCTCTCAAATTAGCTATCAAGCTAGGTTCCATTGGCAAGGTGTTTCCTTCAGGCATTGCAGTGAAAAGTTTGTTTTGAAGTAGGATTTAAAAGGCAGACACAGCTGGCATGGATTAGAGATCCTTATGGAATGAAAGAAAATTAGTACTGTCACGGGGGGGGAAAGGTGGACATGATTTGACTCACTGGTCTTCCTTCTGTCCAGCAGAGACATCACATCTGTCACTTTAGAAGAGCCCGCTCCAGTTGTGAGATTGACCATATTAGCCATTTCCAGGAATTTCTAGTTTGCAAGTCTTACTCTCTTCCTCCATCAAACACCGGTTAACATTTCCCTCAAAGTAAATCTTGCCACCAACATGAATAAATATATTAAGAGTAATGTAGAGTTATTGCAAGTACTCTAGCCTAGCCTGGACATAAGCACTTCAGGAAGTTTCACAATCCAGTCATGTACAGCCACAGTGCATTCTCCATTGACCCTCACATGTTCCTCGCTCACAACCTTTAGAAGAAAGAAAAGAAGTGAAAGAGGGAACATGTAGAAATATATGTTGGTCATAAAAAGCAGTCAGGCTCCAGAAAAATAACCCAAAGAGCTATTCCTATTGTAACAGTTTCCTCTGGTTCAATTTAATTTTTTCTGTTTGCTGTTTATTGTCTCTGTAGCTTTTAGTTTTTTGCAATTCAAGTCATTCAACAAATCAAGAGTTCCTCCTTACTATGTTTCCACTTACTGAACTTAAAAAAATCATACTTTAAATTTCATATTTACTGTTGTTTTTAGGAAATCTCTCTTGTCTCCAAGTAACTTAAATGCCAGGATGTTTCCTTCCTGTTTTATGTGATTCTAATTGATTCTATATTTTGCCAATAGTGTAATTAAAAAGACAAAAATCACAGTTATTCCAGAGTGAGAAGCTGTCCTAGGGCTTTAGATCACCCTGATTTGAGGTGCTGGAGAAGTCAATGATATAATTAAGAAAGTCCTGCAGTCTTCATAAACATTCCAAGGTTATCCTCCCCAGACTGCTGTTTTTTTCCTTGCCTTGCCACTCCAAGCCCTGTACTTGCCAATACATGCCACAGGAAAAATGGAACCCACACAGATGGTTTCTGCTGTGCTTCCAGCAATCTCTGTCAGCTGGACAAAGGATACTGAGGGTGGCTTTAATTTACTCTTTCCCTTTTATCTGGAGTAAAGGAGCAAAAGGGCTGAAAGTCTCACCGCTTCTCTCTTTGTGAAGGATAGTATATTCAGAGCTCTCAGAACAGAAGCATCTAGTACTGTATGTGTGTTGGACTAGGGAAGGAGTGTTACCTCTTGCATTGCTGGAAAGTCCAAATACATTTAATTCAAAGGCAACCAAATTTCCAACACCTGCTGTAGTCTCCAGCTTGGAAGAGGAATTGTCTTAAGAGGTACTATTAAAGACTGCCCAAGAAGGGATTTCTGGAGATCATTTTTGTACACTGGGTATATCTTTTAAAAGGGTTTTTTAAATTGCTAGGAAGAGTCTTAGAACACATAGGAATATGCATATACATGTATGTCTCTAATAACACTAATTCCTCTGGTGCTTTTTACCCGAAAGGATTTATCTTATAGGCTGTGAAACAGACCTAGCAAGCACGGAAGTCTGCTGGCTCAATGACAGCAATAGAAGTTAGATATCATAATGCTTCCCATTTCATTAGGAAGCTATCTGTCTCCTGGTTGTGGCTGGTTATGACCCAGGAAAAAGTGGATATATGGCTTGACACAGTATAGAAAACATAAGCTATATATTAATGATCACAGGCTGTTTCTCTCACAAGGACAGTTCTCTTGGTTCCACTTGTACATTGTTTGACTTGGCAGTAGCAGGAAAGGGAATAGATGATTCAGTTGCTGTAATTTGTAAAAAGCATCAACAATTTTACCTGCATTTTCCCTTCAGTCATACTCTCATCTCAGTTAAAGCTTCTTGTTTGATGTTTTCCTTTGCTCCGACCATCCTTTGAAGCACTCGAGATGAAGTCAGGTAGATAAGTAGAATATGGTACCTTCTGTGTATGCTCTAACAGCATCAGCATACATCAGTAAAGGGAATGGATTACTTCCCCATTCAACCTAAACTCATTTTTGCCCTCAAGTACCATATGCATCTGGCAGGCCAAGGACAAAGAGGATCTAGTGCCATTATTGTACGGTTTGGGGTACCATTTGGACCAACCACAGCAGATAATTAGACAGATAAAGGTTTTGGCTTAGGTGCTTGTGTATTGTAGGAAAGTACAGTCCATCAGCAGGTCTAACTCAGTGTCCCCAGTATCATTTTGGTGAGGGGGGTGACAACTGCAGTGTTTCACCTCAAATTCTAGGTTGAGAACCATATCTTAATAAGACATTAAGGCTTTCCCTGCAAAGCCTTGCTACTTTTTCCACATATAGAAGCTATATTAATGTTCAGTCATATTGCTCAAGAAGAAAACAATACATCTAGCTAATCCCACATACTCACTTTGCATTATACCTTGCTTCCCATTTATTATAAATTTATCTCCCTCTGCAATAAATTGATCCTTTTTTTTCTCTTTTCAGTTTTTCTGATTCCAAACCTCTCACTAAGCTTGATTTGCTGCTTCTGTTGGGCCACCTAAACTGTGCCATGTGTATTATACCTCAAGGTAGATCATTAATTCTTACCTCTTCGATTTAGCTGCCCTCTCAGTCAGATTCCTGCATCATTTTATCTCCCTCAATTTTTTTCTGCCAGTTTGAAACTCAGCTTTGGTTCTGTCTCCTTAAACATTAGAAGAAAGTACATTTCTTTTTCTTTGACCTCATTTTCTCACCTGACAACACTTGGCTTTTTTACTGATGTCTCTCCAAATCATGTTTTTTCCATTTAGTACTAAGGTTAGCATTTCCGTGTTTCAGCAAAAGCAGCTATTTGCGTTCCTATGATGTTCAGAGTCATCCTATGTGTCTGCCTGTGCAATTCTGAGTTCAGTGCCAAAACAATTTGGGAATTTGTATTAAAGCTAGAAAGCCTTTCTACTATCTTGATAGCTTAGCTGTATTTGCTGTCACAGTATTAATACGAGCCAGTTGTTTCTGCGTTCCTCAGTACATTTCTGTGTAATCTCTTGCACTCTGTATCATTGTTGGTCACTGGTTTCTAATCAAACATTTTCATACACAAGGATACATTCATCAAATAGCTGGTAACATTTCTGTTACTATGCAAAAATTCAGGCTAAGCTTTCTAAGTAACTTTCAGGCTAAATCTACAGTTGAACCATTTTCAAATTTAATTCAAAACTAACCTTCTTCGTATTTTACTCATTTAGTCCGAGTTCGCATTCATACTCTCCTCAGAGTCACATCCAATACTTCACAACACTATCAGTCCTTTCAGCAAAGTTAGGGTAATGTATCTTTCTTTTATCAAATACTGCCACCAAAGCTTAATTGTTAATGCTCTTCAGCTTAGATGGTCCACAATTGCTTGTCTCAGTAGTTTTAGCTCAGTGTAACACTCAACAAACCACCACATCCACTGCAGATTCATCAAAAAAAGCATCTGATCTAACAAAAGCGGAAGCTGGCTTGGCAGCCCTGGAGATCAAAGTACACTAATGTATTTACAGGAACTGAACATGAAACCGTACAATCTTTGACCATATTTAGCTGTGTAATGTGTATCACGTTTTTTTATGGAAGCCCTCTTTTTCAGGTCGGTCCTTCAGTGCCAGTACCCATTTAGTCCTTTTGAGTCCAGAGAGCAGATCACGTGCTATCTATGGTTATGATTTAGTTTCACTTTGTATATAACTATTCATCTTCAACCCTTATCAACTCACCCAAACCACACCAAATTGTATCAATCTTCAGTTACTACTAAAGGGAGCTACCACAATACTGATCTCCTCCATCTTCACAACCACTATCTGCTTTTTAAATTAATATATAGAACAGAATCATTTTTCTCTCATAAAAATCCACGACTTAATCTACTACATAGCTTAAGAGTTCATTTTCACGGAAGCACTTTGCAACCTCCTCACTATGCACTGTAGAAATTTGTGCCTAGGAAGATTTTGTTCTCCTTTAAGAGTTTGTCTTCCAAGTTTGGGTTCAGTGTGCGGATAAAACAGATCGTGATAGGGAACTAGAGGTGATAAATACAAAAGGGTTTTGTAGAACAGCAAATATCTCAACTTGCCATTTGGTCTAACCAGAGCCAAGGAGGAGCAGTTCACAAGCTTCATGATAAAGAATTTTTAGGGACGGCAGCACAGGAAAACGAAATGCCATTTAGTTGTTTTGACTGGATGAGACAGTACTTGCCAGAGCAGGCAATGGGCAGGTTATCATGAATGTTGTGACCAGCACAGAGCAGGTAGGAGTCACTAGGTTTTGGCACATGTGGTGTGACAGATGGAGTGATACCGTCCTCCGGTCTCTGGTAGGATACTTTTCCTATTCTGCCTCCGTTTTTCTCCCGGACACTTCTTCCTGGGTGTGCTTGGCCATGCTCTGATCACCAGTGCTCAGAACCTCAGCTGAACGGGCATTCTGGCTCATGGGAGAACGTTCCCTGTATTATCTAGGGTTTTGCATTACTGTAATGCACTAAGAGCTTTTATTTTATTTGTTTTGGCTGGGGAGTGGGTATGGATTAACAGTGCATAATACTGATTTACTCCAAGGCTGTTGTGTGATCTCCAGCTTTGCAACCCAGCTATTGGTAGGAATTTACCAAAGGCATTGCACCCCTTGCAGATGGGACTAAATTTTCAGAAGATTTCTTCTCCATTGTAAGCACCTAAATAAATGTCAAGATTTTCCCAGAGCTCTATGTGTTCAGTGCTGTGTGGACTGCCACTATGAGACTGGCTCTTGAAAGAGTCCTGTGAAGTGGGGATTGTGCTACTTACTATTTGCAATGCTTTTTAAAATGAGTCTTAAAATCATTCCCAGTATTTTCAGTCATTAGAGATCATAAGGAGCTATGTACCACATAAATAATATCATCTCTGCCTGCCCCTCTCTCTCTGCAACTCTCTGTAGAGAAGATACTTCTTTCCTAACAGAGACTGGCTCACTCGTCTGTGACGCTGAATCCCCACAATTCATAAATGGCTCACCAGAGGTAGTGAGGAAGACTGGATCTATAATACAGCTGGCAGAAGTGCTTGAAGCAGTGGCTCCATTTCCACAGCTGATGCTTTACTTTGGGATCCATGCTAGCGAAGGATGCCGAGTTTGTATAGGCTATTATTTATGCCATTATGTCAGTCATATTGTTCAAATACATTCAAATAAATTAGTTTTTCTAAAATTTGAACCAATTACTGAATTAGACGAGTCATTAAGTAGTCTGCATTCAAACTTTTTACAGTATTGCCTGGTTCATAGTTTGAAGGAAGAATTTCATGATGTAGGAATGCCACATTAATTTTACATTTAATAGTGATATTCCACTGCTTCCAAAACTTTTCACACTATCTCATTTCTTGTAGTCATTCCCATTTCTTGTAGCCATTCCCATGTCATGTTTTTATCTGCCAAGATGACATGTTCAAAGAGCTTTAGCAAAGCTTGTACGAAAAACTTGTATGAAAAATCGGATGTTGAACAGCACTTCCCAAACGTGAAAGAGATATAGCAGTGTTTTAGAGGCCAATTAATTATGGAATAATTCCTGCAAATTGTGGCAGTAATTAATGAGTGAGTAACATGCAGTATTCAGAAGTGAACAGCAGTTAGCAAACACTATGAATCGCTTTGTGACTGTAATACAAGAAACAGTCCTGTACCCATTTATTGATTATGAGTATTAACAGATTCCTGTAGTTAATGATGTGTCTTGTGCTTATATCATTGAGTTCTAATCTAAAATGTGACTATGTTTGAAAAATAGCACTTTCTTTCTTGCATGCATTCACGGGAGAGAGAAACAAGTTTCCATAAGAATTTGCTTGGGTTGAGAAACCAGCTGTGATTAATTCAGAGGAGACAGTGGCAGAACCATGCTGGCTCAGAGAAATAAATTAAGCACATCAGGAACAATGCATGATATAATAGGAGGGCTCAGGCAGCTTTCCTCTTACCTTTTCCCTGGGGGGCAGGCAGGACTGCACCCTTTCTTGTAGCCTATGAGGTACCCTTTAAGCTTTGACAAGCAGCTCATACACAGCCTTGAGAACAGAATGAGTAAGATCTGTTCCCTTAGCATATTGTGAGAAAGGTCTCCCTGGCTTCTGCACACATCTCTGATCTGGCTCTGATCTGGCGCTGAATAAAATTTTGCAATTTGTGTACTGCTAATGACATTTTTTTCTAGCTTGTTCAATCAAGCCCACCAGCCAACATCACTGACCTGCAAGGACTATTTTAGTACATCTCCATCAGCTCCTTCTTGTTTTAGATCATCAGGGAAGACCTTCAGGAAGGGACTGTTTCTTTGTCTATGTTTGTATAGCACTTAGGACAGAAGACAACCAGTATGAACTGGCAAGTCTTTGAAGTAAGTTTACTTCACCTGAAAAAGGAGAAAAAAAAAGGTGGTGATGAAAAACAAAAGGAACAGAGACGTGATGACTGGAGCCCAAACAAATTTGGAGAACTGGACAAGGAAAAGTAGCATTTTAACTTTTAAATGAAAGAAAGCTTATTGTTTACATCATTAGCAACATACAGAAAAAATCCTGGAGAACATTTTTACATAAAGTGTCACTATGCTTTAAAACTCAAGGTTGTTTTATCATTGCCTTTGAAAGATCCCAAAGAGAATCAGCTTATTGAAATGCATTAAGACTGGTGACTTTCCATTAACGGCTTTCAATAGGATGAAAAAGTAACAGAAAAAAGGAAGTCTTTGGTGAGGAAGTTTACACCGTATCAACACAGGCTGGGAATGAACAGACCGAGAGCAGTCCTGCCAAGGACTTGGGGGTGCAGGTGGGTGAGAGGATGCACATGACCCAGCCATGGGCACTCACAGCCCAGAGAGCCAAATGTGTCCTGGGTTACAACCAAGGCAGCGTGGGCAGCAGGGCGAGGGAGGGGATTCTGCCCCTCTGCTCTGCTCTGGTGAGACCCCACCCGCAGTGCTGTGTCCAGCTCTGCCATCCCCAGCCCAGGAAGGACATGGACCTGTTGGAGTGAGTCCAGAGAAGGCCACCAAAATGATTAGATGGATGGAGAACCTCTCCTACAAGGAAAGGCTGAAACAATTGGGTCTGTTTCGCCTGGAGAAGAGAAGGCTGTGGGGAGGCCTCATTGTGGCCTTCCAGTACCCACAAGAATTAAGGAATCTACAAGAAAGTTGGAGAGAGACTATTTACAAGGGCATGTAATGACAGGACAATGGGGAATTCTCAAACTGAAAGAAAGTAGGTTTAGACTAGACAGTAGGAAAAAATTCTTCACTGTGAAGGTGGCAAGACACTAGAAAAGATTGCTCGGAAAAGCTGTGGATGCCCCATCCCTGGAAGTGTTCAAGGCTAGGTTGGATGGGGCTCTGATCTTTAGGGTCCTTTCCAACCCAAACCATTCTATGATTCAATAAGAAATTTTGGTTCTGTCTTCTGCAATTTCTTAGATCCCCCTTTTTCAAATTGAGAGGATCAGAATTCGGCTAACAGTATAGAGGACTTCTATAACATGTCCTGAAATTTCTGTCCCATCAAGGAAGCCATCTTATTACAAAATAACTTTTAGACTTGAATGACTGACTCTTGAAGGTGCTCAAGTCACAGCAGTCTTCCAGGCAACAAGTGCTCGTCCCTAGGGCACCTGTGTTTTGCTCTTACTTCATGGCTACAGTTTAGTGGCCTTGGAACTGGACAGGCAGTGCTTGGCACCCCACTGTGCACTGAAAAGGGCCCAGTTATCAGGTATGAAGGAACTGCAACAGTTCTCCCAAAATCAAATATGTAGGTACTTGCTACTCTGGAGGGGTAATTTTATGTAATCAAGACTTGTTAGTTGGACTTTTTAAGGCACATTAATCATGTGTGTGTGCACATCCTTCAAAGAAAACCATGTAATTCATGCAGTATTGTCAAAATATTTACAAGACGACCGCTAATGAATTTAAGCTCCCATGTGTGGGGGTTTTTTTCTTAAGCATATTAATATTTGGCAGGAGGCGTCAGCCTGAACCTGAAAGAAGGCTCATCTTTCTTCACAATTCCTTCTTGAACAGCAGAAGCTTCAAATATGAATTATTGACAGGTTGAGATTAATCTGTCACAAGGGCATTAAGAATTTATTGCTTATTTCTGTAAAAAAAAAGAAAAGGAGCTACTTTTAGATGCCTACATTACTTTAGATACCTAAATTACTTATTTTGTCACAGAAGAAGCAAAAAGACAAATGCTGCATGTACGTAAAAACAACCATGGGACTGAATTTCTTTTTCCTCACTTTATTTTGGGAAGGAGGGGGTTAAACTGCCATCCACTAAAAGCAGCGATTTTATGCTGAGGTCTCCAAGTCAGTGAATTTACATTTCGTAAGAACACCCTGAGGGGCTTTCAGTTACTTCGCTTAAAAGGTAGACAGATACATTTACAGCAGCACATGCAGAGCTCCATGCTAGCACAGCCACAGATTCGCTTTCTGGAACACGTGTGTTCGGGGTGGCTCAGTTCTGAGCAGGTAATGCACCAGGACACTTTTATGTGTTGGCTGGGAATACAGATCAGTAAAGAATGAGACTGTAATTACCAGTAACGAGGGTATAAATTTCTGATCCCTGCGTTGTTGGCTGAAGTTTGCTAGTGTTTCTAAGCATTTACATTTTACAATTGCCTTATTTATAGCCTGGAATTTGGTGCACTAGTTTTTCATGCATGTGAAATGCTTTTTATTGCATATGGTAGGAAACTGCTGCCTTCACAAGCTAGCCGTTCATAAAAATATTACAACCAATTTAGTTTAAAATATTTTAACGATTTAATAATAGATTATTGGAGAATTTTAGTTGGAACACACAAATTCTACAGATCTTCTTTTTCTTATTTCAAATAAATAAAAACCCTGAATCATTCAAATTCATCCAACTACTACAAAAAATAGTTTGTAAATAAAAAACAACGTCTCCCACATTATTCCCCCCAATAAAGCTATACCTGCAACGTGGAGTTACAATGGGAAATGTGGCATATTAGTTCACCTGTAGCTTCAAACACACAATATGCAAAGACTGCAGCTTTCACTTCTATTTCAAAGCCATTTAAGCAACTTACCTGTGCAAATCATTTCATCCACTTCTTCACGTGGATCAGATGAACCGGGTTTGGGGCCAGGCTGCCATTCACAGCAGGACATTTGGAAAAGTACCTTTTTTTGATGGGTGAGCTTTCCAAGACTAGACACTTGGAAGGTCTGCATGTTGCTGGGCTTGGACAACTGGACACAGAACAAACACCTCTTACAAGTATTGTAATAGTGAACTAACACCTGAATCTTATACATCTCCCCTGCACCTGGAAACGTATGTGGGACTTATTGTCCTTTTACTCTGTTTTTTTCAACACCCATCATACTTGCATCACAGTCTGGGACTAGGCTGCCCAATCAATCAGTAACAATACATTCCAAATCTGTGCCCTTCTGCAGTTAGAGGAGTGCCTGTCTTCAATAATATCCTGTAACATTTTAAGAATAGCTCAAGTTGACTGAAGTCAATGATTTAGGGGGTCATCTTGCTTCACCAGTCAAGTCCTAAATCAAATTATCAAATTAATATGAACATTTGGTGTGGACTTGGCTTTCCTCCACAATTAATCAGGCCCTTTGGAGTGTCCCATTTTCTGAGCCAGAAGATAAAATTTCCAGGCCTTATTTCAATTTTAGCTCTTGATTTCAGTAGAGTTGCACCAGATTTATAAGCTTATCAGGGAGAGCAGAGTGTTCCTCTTCATATTTTCCTTTGAAAACAACTTCAATGGAAATGTCTAAAGGTGAGTCTCTGATTCTGTGGTTAAGTGGTTTATGATGAAAATGTCAGTGACACATGATTCTCTTGGAAATACTTCCTGTGGGATAGGCTGCGGTTGGTCATGAACGAAGGAAGAAGAAGAAAAAGATGAGATCACAGCTCCTGTATGAGCTGTCCATGGACCAGTCTCTTACAACAGCAGGGTCTAAGATGAGCCTGCTTGCCCCTCCCCACCTGCTTCAAACAATGGATAGCATGAAATGAGGTGAGGAGGAAGCAGACTACAGTACTGCTTCCCTCCACTTCGATACATAATTGAGTGAGAATGCAAGAGGGTGCTCTTGACCTGAAAATATGGTTGAAAGCACAACTGTGCATTGTTCATGCTAACACTATTTTCATTAGCATACTACACAGCTCAGACATAGCAGCAGCCAGAACCTGGTGCTGACTTCAACCCTCTCCTGTCTTCAAAATGAAGCTAACTTTCGGCTTTTACTACAAACATCACAATAGCAGCTCCTCCTTATAGAAGAGCCTGTACCATCTTCAAACAGTGGAGAAGATCACGTGAGCACAAATGAAGATACTCCTTGATAGGCAGGATTTCCCCTTCTGCTCGCCCAGACACATAAAACATTCCCCTGACCGCTAGTAAGGTCTGCATATCAACCATGCATGACTGGGTCTAGCACCTACTGGACTACAGCCTGTTTCATGTTGGTTTTACCTGATGGACAATGTACTTGAAAAGCAATCAGGAATATAACAATTTTATTTCATGGACAGGAGGGAAAGCCCAGTTGCAGAGCTGACTTTCACTTCAGCATTGAATAAAAATCATTTTAAAAGTGAAAAAGTTAAGAGGGACATTTGGACCCATATCCACCACCACAGAAGCAATAAGAAGGTGACCAACTTGCTTGCTTACAAGTGGGAAAGGTGAGTTTAGATTTGTGTCCCGCTTTATCCCTACAGGAACTCTGGCCTCTATGGCAGATACCAGGAATCTACCCCCTGACATACAGAGTAACTCTTTGGACTGGAGAATGGTGAACCATTCACACCACAAAATACCTCTGGCAAGGCTCAGACAAATTGGAGAGGCAGGTAGACAGGCAGACATGCAGTATGAATCACTCTGCACCCAGGCTGGACACATATGGGGTCACCAGTGCCCCAGGTGGTCACACTATTTCCTAAGAAGTAATTTTCTCTTCTCTTTTTCCCTAAAAATTCCAGCCTAGCCCTGAGAAAGAAGTTTTCTGTGAGAAATTTTCACTGAAACAAACACACTTCCATGAAACATTTTGTATTTTTGTAAAATGCTATATTTTGACAGAAGAATGTTTTCTAGAAGGGTTTTGGGTTTTTTTTCCAAACAATTGTCATAACAAGGCTCTAATGGATGCTAGGTGTGGTTTTGACAATCTAGATAACACAGAGAAACAACAGCTCAAAACCAACATCAAACATTTAGGCCCGATTCTGGAAGAGCCCACTGCTCATACTGACACTGACTGCCAGTCTCAGTACAACACCTCAGATCATTACTCTGCCATTCTTACCACGCAATAACAGAATTTTTGTCAAAACACATCACCCTTCTATGCCACCACACTACTTTCACAAGTAAAAGCCTCATTCTCAAAATATTTAACCCAAGGTTCAACGTAAAATTAGTATAAAGAACAGAGAGCTAATGTTCCTGACCATATGGACTACTCAGAGACACCACATCCTATTGATAACAGATTTCCATGGTACCAGCAGCTCTGTTCCCCCAAAACTTAAGCCACAAGTCTGAGGACGTTTAAAAGGGATGACCTTTCATGCAGTATAGAACTTTTCAATGTAATAGTGGAAACAAAAATCCTTTGCTTTCCTCAAATCTCAAGACAGCAGCTTTTCATCCTGTGTTCAATCAGGCTCAGCAGAAATATTTAAAAGGAGAGAAGAAAGGCTTTGTTTTCACATGGCCCTAAAGCTGCTTCTCCCTCCTCCTTCTCCTCCTACCCAGTACTTCTGACAGACTTTTAGGCTCCAAAACATCAAGCAAACTTTATTAGATTTGGAATCACCATGATTTTATAGATATATTCTACATTCAGTAAAACCTACCATGTCCAGCTTTGTACATTTACTTGGATGTAACCTCCTTGAAAAGTCAGATTATTATTTTATGCTTTATTTCTATGTGGTTCACACCAGCAGAAGTGTGATCAGCGTGTAATTTGCAATGTTCTGAGCAGTTTTGTTAAGGGGCAGAAACAGCCATATATAGGCTTTCTCTGGATTTCAAGTTGACTTTTGATTAGCTTTTTGTGCAGGTATTCCAGGTGTTGCCATCAGTTAGACACTCTGATTCTTGCTTTCTAATTATATAGTCCACAATTACTATCACCTTCTATTCCATTTTTGACATGACATGATCTATTTGTAGATGTATTTCAGGTACTCCAGGCACTAGAGCTCCAGCTAGGTATGATGCGACATAAATTGCGTGTTGCAAATTATATGTTCAGGTCTCAGGAGCACAACTTCATTCGTCAGCCTCCCAGGGGGGCTGGCAAATGTAACAGTGACAGTCACTTACCTGCTCAGGGAGAAGAGGATATGGAGGCAGCTGGCCCTCTTCTGCAACAAAAGAGGGGTGGGAAGATGCAGCCCATGATTTGATGCACTGGCTGCTGCTGGAGAACAACACAGAGGATTCCTTGAGAAGGCCCTTCAGCTGGAAATAAAAAAAGGAAAAGCTGACTCTTCCAACCTCAGTGTTGACCTGAGTAATAGAAGACATCCGTGACCCTCACGAGTCTTTCTGGCTGTGGTCATGGCAGGTACACGGGCAGGCAGTGGTGTGGATCTTTCTTCTACCTAGGATTCCAGTGTAAATCAGCCACGTGGAGATTTCCAATGTCATTCCTACACAAACATTCAAAGTACTTCTTTCCTCGGTAATCCTGACCAAACACAACACACTCAGATCTCAGGGAATTTTTCTTACTATTTTGGCCTCTAAATACTATCAGTTCTGAAGGCAAAACACTGCTATTCCTCACACAGGCCCCTACTCACCTTCACGAAACCGAACTACCAATGAAGTTGTACGTCTTCCCATGTGGGAAAGAAACAGCAAGCAGTATGCTAAAGCACAACCATGTACTGCTTGAACTTTAACATAAATACCAATATTTAATACCCTGTGGGCACTAAAAAATACCTACACTGCTTGGCAGAAAGAATTTTGATGATCACATATCAAATCAGAGAAAAACACGGACAGCAAAATAAAAACAACTGAGATGAGAATTTCTGTATTTCTTTTACGGAATAAGTTGGAAGCAGGTCATGTCCTGAGATAGACCAACATATTTAAATCTCTAATGCTGTCTAGTGGTATTTCCACTACAGAACATGACAAAGAGCACCAGAATTTTTTTCCTCAAGTGATATCACATTTTACATTATTTATGCTTTTGCTGGCTGAAAAAGTTTAACTGGGCAAATGACAGTGTACTGAAGTGCAACAACTTATTTGTATTTTGAAATAAAATTGGAACAACTTTGAATTTAAATTAATAAAGACTTGGCTAGACCTGAGCATGTCTTATGCACAAAGAATCAGAAAAATATTTCTGATTTTCCCTCCCTTCTTTTTTCATCTCTAGAGGCCTCTAATGTTTCCAAAAGGCAATGTGGCCTATCTTGAAGATTGAAGCCTGGGATAAACTACATTGTAGCAGAGTGCTGTGGATTATACCTACACTGGAGATGTACTAAAACGAATGTGTTGTGCACAGTTTGACTGGGAAGGAGGTGTGAAGCATAGCATATAAGAAGCAAAACATATGAAAGACCCTGGCAGCGATAGTGGGAGAGTTTAATTATCTAGACCTCAGAGTAGATTAGGGGAGGAAGCAAAGCTTGATCTGGTAGAGGACTGCTTTCTAATTTAATGTGTACATAAACCGACAAGGAAGGGAAGAATGCCAGATGTGGTATTAAGCAACAAAGAGAATATGATTTGGGACATTGAGGTACAAAACCAAAAAAAAAAGGTAGAAGGTGCAGTGACTGCTAAGCTAAAAGACCTTCTGCAGCACCATTCTCTACTCCAGCTACAAGGTGTACATACCCTCCAAAACAGAGGGCAGAGGCACAAGCTACCATGGCTACACATCCTCGCTGGAGCAATATTTGGTCCTACAAAAAACCCTCACCGCACTATACAGCTCTGCTCCAGTGCAAAGTGCTGGTACAAACAGTGTGCCTTCTGCAGCCCACCAGCAAACCTGCCATCTCTCAAGCAGGCTACAGACACCTCATAGATAAACTATGGCCGTTTTACATCACCTCTGCCCTCTCTTGATCTGCTTAATAATCTGCAAAAGCAGGCGAGCAATGCCTGCAGGCTTGGGGGCCTGTTTATGTTTTAGCTGCCTCGTGAATGTGCTTTCCGGGTCACAGAGCTGTCAGGAGTCACCTCAGTTGCACACCAGAAACATCCCTCCCAAGGCAACTCCCTCCATGCCCTCCCTGCATATGGGGAATCTCACAGCAGGTCTCTCGTGTGTAACATCTTCATGCGTGAAAGAAAAAAGTTTATCAGGAGGGGACTTCAGCTTATAATGACGGTGGGATGGAACACAACACAGCAAATCAAACACAGCCATGTAATCAAACACAAAAATGTGCCAAGGTGCCACAAAAAACCCCTAGTGCAGACACACAGCAGTTATAACTTTCTAGGAAGAAAAAGGGATTTACTTCAGAACCAGGTCAGATATTTTTCTTCATGAGGAAATAGAAGCCTTCTTCCAAAAGGTGTTCTGGCAAGTTTCATGTTTCTGTGTGATTGCCCTACAAAACATTGTTTAGAGCTCTTAACACACGGCAGCATCACCACTATGCCGTGCTAAAAAGCCTTGGGTAATTTATGAGCTATTCCACATACAAGGCCAGGTTCTGGTCTTGCGCCATACGCTGTAAAAGTAGAGCCACTTCCACCTCAATATATCCAGAGAAGTTTGCCACGCAGGCCCCAACCACGGTTTCAGTTTCCTCTATTGCACTGTTATTATATTACTTAGCAGGTCTGCCAACGACATTGCATTCAAAATGGAGCAATTATAAACACTGACAGGAAACACTGGAGTAGCAAATGCTTTTTAAAAAACGGCAAGGATGTGAAGAAACTCAATGGAGATCTTTCATCTGATATATGAAAAGCAGATGACCAGGGATGGAATCAGTGAGGCCAGGAAACAGAATGAGTGAGAAGTCAGTGACAGATGAGACTGATGCTGCACTGAGCCTGAATTAATATCCTTTGCCTGAGTATTTACAGGAGAAGTTGAAGGTCACATCCCGGAAACAGGGATCCATTTTCATGAGGGGAAAAAATGAAATGTTAAAAGACTTTATGATCCAATCTGGACAGGTAGTTAGTTAATTAGAACTATTAAAAGTTGACAGGACCTGAGACTTAGATTAACTGCATCTCCGAATTTGGAAGGAAATAGCACGGGAAATTGGCAAACCTTTAGTAATACAGCTTCCTGCGGATGGTATATCTGGAGATGCCTAGAAAGTAACTATTCCAGCTTTACCTTTTAAAAAAAATAGTATCTAAAAAAAAAAAAATTTTTTTTTCTTTTTTAAGTCAAGGGAGGATTTAGGAGTCCATTCACCAGTAATCCCAGCTGCAGCCACAGAACGGATATTGGAAGCACTAATATGGGATGGAGTTACGCAACATGTACAAACGGCCAGCCCGTGGATGGAGGGGAAGATGGATTCATGTCATGTCTGTCAAATGTGCATTAAGTTCTCTCAATACATTTCTCAACAGAGAGTCAAAAGTGAAGTGACGAATATAATTTATCCAGATGGAAGAGATTCATTTGGTGCTGCACCTGACACAGAGAGATTGTTCTGGAGAATGAGTAAAGCACAGCACAGAAAAAGCACAATAGCAAATGCCTTCCAAATTATCTGTGGGACAAGAAGGAAGGTGTCAGCAAAACAGCACAGAATAGGGTGACTAGAGGGACAGGAACAAGGCAGTACTCCCAAATTTAAGCACCCTAGCCATTTTTATTCAACTTTTATATAAATGGCCCCCAGGGATATAATTTTTAAAGCGGAATTTTTTGCTGATAGCACGTAAGTGTAAAATGGTGCACAGAGCAAGCAAATTTTAAATGATTTGAATAAATTAGGCTTATGGACAGATAAAGGGCACATCCAGTTCAGTGCAGCAGAGTAAGACATAATGACTGCAAGGCACCAAATATAATCAGAGGCAGGAAAAAGGAAGGAGAAGAGGGAATACTGTCCAGGGGAAAGGATATAAGGTAATTACTGATCAAATACTAAATGAATGCTTAGAATAACTGGGGAAAAAAACAAAGATGGGCAAATTCTTCATGCTTAAAAAGACAAACAAATTCTTCATACTACATGCTGAGTTGTCTCTTCAGTAAAGCTGAATTGAGACATCTTTTCCAGCACTCTAAAAATACAGAGATAAAAATTCAAGAGTTTGAAAGTAAAGAACTGCATTGTCTCAATAAAGACACAGCATGATAAGACTTTTAAAATATATTGTCCCCTCCCCTCAGCAAACAAACATGCAAAATTACTTTCTTGCATTTTGAATGTTAATTTGGGGTCTATTTCTGTAAAAAAAGAAAAAAACAAGCATAAATAAATTGAAAGGTAGTTATTACCGGTGAAAACAGCCTTTTTACTGCAAAGGTTATGACATTAACCCAGGGAAAAATTCATGAATATTCACAATCACCATTTGTCATTAAGAATCATAAAATTAAATGTTGAGTAGGGCTTTAGAAAACTCCTCCAGCCTGCTAAATTCCCTCTTCACTACTTGCTATTATGCTAGCATATATCACAACTTTTTTTTTTTTTTGCATGCATTTTAGCACATTCTTGCAAGTTTTCCTTATCCATCTCTACAAGGAAAAGAGAATGAACATAGGAATCACAAAGACCTGTAGAAACCTGCCCAAAAAATGAACAATTAAAAATTCAGCCAAGGACTTCTTCAAGTGTTTGTAACCAAAGAAAGGAATTCCCTCAAAGAAACACAAATATTAAAAGAGGACAAAATTGCAGGGTTTGCTCTTAAATATCTCAGAAACTATTTAGTTTTCACATTTGCACCTTTCAGATTTGCTACAGCCACCAGGTGCTACATAATATGTGTGCAAACACAACTGAGAGCCTTTTGCAAGGAAATAAAAGGGTAAATAAAGGAAACCTGACTGGGGGGAAAAAAACTAGAAGGCAGACTTTTCTCAACCAGGAGCAGCCACTGGCAGGTAGAAGGACTGAATAAAAAAGATGAAATTAGGTGAGATGCTTCAAATACAAACTCAATAGGCAAATGGCTTGCCAATATTCTGCAAAGCAAAGAAATGGCACAGGCATGGAGCACAAAACTGGAGGTCTGCTTACAGAGCAAGAGCAAATTCTGTGGAAGGCAGCCCTAATGCTGGAGGGAAGTGATGAGAAGCCACAGAAATAAATGAAGAGTGTCCCACAACTAAAGCAGAGCCCATCTGCATTCAGAGAGCAAAGTGGTCTCCCACGTGGAGCAAGAAGTCCATGTGTGGGTACATACACAGAGACACACAATAGCTCCCAAAATGTTTATGAAAGCTCCACTGTTTATCAACATATTCATTCACCCTCATACCATGAAAACCAACGTGCCAGTGGAGGCCTGTCTGTCAATCAGCAAGGAGAATAGCTGCCCCCAGTGTTAAAACATCCCAGGCCACTTGCATGTTTACTGTGCTCAGTGATTAACACACTGAGAGGGTGACGGGGCCAGGATAATTCACAGAAACTGGCAGAGAGATGGGGAAGGGTACCCAGACATTCAGATCAAGGACAGGAAATAGGCAGTGCATTCCTATCTGTCCCTATGTTTTAGAAATAAGGGAAAGCAAAAAGCTGGGAGTTTAAATCCTGGAAGCCTGAACTGTGTCATATGAGCTGAGACTGGTTGTCTGCTCTCAGCCCCTCCAGGGGCCACAGCAGCCCAGGTTTGTTCACCAGGGGCAGGGGGCAGCTCCCTGCTATGGTGCCCTGGAGAGCAGCAGGAGTTTTTGGAGTCATTGGCTGCAGGCTGCTCGCTAACCTCAGCCAATAAAGGCCATGCTGATGATATAACATCTGTCCCCAGCTGCTGCACAGGCTCAGCTCCACTGGGTATTACTGCACTGTTAGCTGCATATTCCCACCACCACCATCCCCTGCTCCAACCTCAGAATACCTGGGATGTCTTTGGGAGGCACATTTCCAAAATACCTAAACAACCCTCTTTCCCCAGAGAGAGTGAGCAGTGCAATGGGATGTCAATTTCTCACCCTACTTCCACATATTGTTGATGATAGAGCTCACCTTCAGTAGCTTGCACTCCTGTTGCATTCACATCTTCCCTCTGGCCTATTAATATATACAGCCACTTGTGCTCATTGGCATGGTGACTGTGCTTATGTCAGTCATGCTTCTTTGTATTCTCCCTGCCTAGCCACTCGCTGTTGTGCAAAGGATGTGTGCATCAGGCTTAACACCTGCTAGAAATCTCTCAGCTCTCTGTGCTTTTCCACCCTTCCCAAGCACTCTGTCCTAGTATCAAGTATTTTGCATTCTTTTTCCAATCTGACCCTTGTTTTTATTACTTTCCCCACTGTTATTTTCCAGCTATCCAGATTTCCTGGTATTTCTTTCTTTGTTACATTTGCTGTATCGCTGCATTCAAATCACAGCCATTCAGAGCCACACTGATGGACAAAAAATTTAAAAATGCCTAAAAAATTCCAGCTACTCTTCCTTTTTCCCTACCTCCCACCACTTCCCAGAAAAAAAACCCCGCTAAAACACTTCAAGAGCAAAAAGTGAAAGACAAGCAAACTGAAATTGTTGTCTGGCCTGTCTGACTCATCAACACGATGAATCCTGAATGCACTTCACACAGTGGTAACCAGGGGTCCTTGCTGCTGCCATCAGGGCAATAATACCCTGTCCTCTCCGAGGTACCTTCTTGATCCCTCTTGCTGGGACCAGCATGTATGCGATGGTACAAATAAGCCCAAATCTTGTTCCAAAACCCAATCCAGCTTAAAAACAAACCTGATGAAAACCAAACCTGACACCTATTTCCAGCCATATCCAATTCTTACTGTGGTATAGGTCAAACTATAAATGTATTCTCGGTCATAGATTACCAGAATTCAGTATTTCAGTAAAAGTATTTTGGCAAAACCCTGACAAAACTTAAATGCCCTGCAGAGACATCCCAGATTTTGGCAGTGTTTAAGCTGCTAAGGTTTCTGGGGTTCAGGGCAGAAACCTCGGGTTACTTAGAGGAAGATTCCAATTGAAAACATAGCCCTTGCTGTGTAAAGCAGATGTTTTGGGATGAAATAACATCAGGCAAACATTTGAAAAATGGGCTAACTACAGTAAGAAATTAAAATACATTTTATACCCTTACCACTTGTTTTGTACCCAGAATTCGCCCAGAAAAGGCAAAAAAGTTCCTTTTTTGCCTGTATTCATTTGGATCCTAAATGGCACAGTGCTACTGGTATGAGTTTACACTGTATTTATCATTATGATATTTAGTACTATTAATGTTTAAACACCTTATTAACTCCCAAATAGAACTTGCCTTCCTTCTGCAGGACTCTCTTCTCACAACAAAATCTAGAAGTGCCTTGCAGATATATCCATGTAAAGCTTCCCCCTACACTGCCCTTCTGAATTGTCCAGAGAACAACATGGAGACCCAAACCACAACACAGGGTTCAAAGCTTAACTTTCAGGAATTCACTTTGCACTGCTCCTATCACCTTGAGAAGAGCTGCACCAGGCCACCCGCCACCATTCATCATTTCCTTTTTTCTGAAAGATTTTTCTTTGCTCCGTTCACTTGCTGCGTTATTTCCCAGAGGACTGCTCCTGGATTGACTGGGCTTTAATTGCTCAGCCCTGCCAGGCTCAGGGTGGAATTTCACCTTCGCTTCTCCCCCTCCCTTGCCCTCCGGAGCTGCCACAGCTCTCGGTGATTTCTGAGGAACAGCGATTAGCAATTCACTAAGTTTGTCCCTTTATTGCCTTTATGTGGATACGCATGATGTAGGCCAGCTGATTTGCATTTCCTCCTGCTATCCCCTCGATGCTTTCAAAGAGCTATCTTCCTGAGATCTGTATTACTTTCCACTCTTCCTTTATTTTAAACTAAGTATAGTGTTGCTATGACTTTCCTCATCCCTCTTTTCCTCCTCCTCCTCCTCAGTTATTAATGGACACGTTCTTTGTAAGCATCTATCCTCCTGCATTTGTGCTGTCAGTTCTCCTTCCCCAGACCAGCTTTAACCAACTTTGCTACTTCCCCCCATCCTCACCCACACAGCTTTTTCCAGGCTGTACTCTTGCTTTCATCTGCCTGCTTCTCTGTTGACAAAAGGGTACCTTATGCCCTCATATATACAAGTCATCCTTCATGTGTCTACAAGAGGTAGAAATTTGCTGCCACATGAATCTTTGGCACAGAGCCGTCAGGAAAGCAGGTAAGGTGAACAAGGAGGATCTGCATTATCACCAGCCCTGATACCTCAAGAGCATCCATCAGAAGTTGCCTGCATCCTTTGCTATTAATCATTCCTCAGACTCCTCACAATGAGACTGAGTTGGAGGCACAGGCTCTGCAATGGGCAAAAGGTGCTCATGTGAAGAAGGGCTGAGCTACCTTGTTTCTGCCTCTTTCCTATCATGTTAGAACAGCTCAGCACTGTCAACAGACCTCAGCCAAGAGGTCAAAATCCTGGGCCAAGTTTCCTTGCACTTCCCTGTTTCTCACTGGTTCCAGTACTCACTCCTTACTGTTGCTCGGTGGGTATTCATTTTGCCTGTGCTCACCTGTCCATACACTTTGGCCTGGACTCTTCTGCCCCAGGGCACACAGATTGCTCAGTCAGTCCCTTTGATTCTCCCAGTGCTACAGGCACACCATTTCCAGCACATGACCAAGTAGGTCCAAACCAAAGGTACACCAGCAGTATTTTACGTTTTCACATGGTCTCAAACTATGCAGCCTCTAGTTGGAAACACAACTCGAAATATAACTTTGGCAGTATTTCCTCAGAGAGGATTAGTTTCAGTGACTGTCTACAAGAAAGTGAACTTCCCTTTGCCAACTCTTCCTCTTTGTTTTCCTGCTCGCTCTGCCCTCCCTTGAAGGTATATCATGCCTGCTAAGTACATGGGAAAAACTCAGGGATAAGCAACAAGAACAAAAGGATGCTGAACATAAGTCTAATGTATGAGAAGACCAGAGAATACACTAACATCTCGTTCCTGAGTTTAATGAAGAGCTTGTCAGCTTCTTGCTCTTTGTCCAAGCCTGCAAGCTCCTTTATGAAGAGGGAAGGGGCTAGACACACACTGCTCATCACCAAGGCATCTGTGCTCCAAGGACACCCATGTGCAGCACATCCTTACTTCTTCGCAGTAATGCAAGAGTCTTACAGCTGCACATGAGAACTTCAGGATCTCAGCTGGACAGCTGAAACCTGGTGTCATCACATCGGGCTGCATCTGTGGCGTATGTTCAGTGGAGCAGGGGAAATAGCCAGTGAAGATAAGGAGTAAATAGAAAGAAAGGCATCTGCATGAAAGCAAAGTTCAGCTGAAAGACCTGCAGAAGGCAAAAAATACAGGCTTTGGCTGCACAGTCTCTGCTGATGGGCTTGCACAAAGGACCTCAGTGTGCAGCAGGTATTGCAGCTCTGTCAGTGTGCAGATAATTAAAAACAATAATGAAAGAGAGGTTTTCTATGCCTATGCTCTAGGCACAGACACAGCTCCTGAGCTGCAGAAGCTGAGTGGTCCCTCTGCAGCAACATTTGCATTACTGCTAATCTGTAATTGGGATCCCCACTTAGCTCTTAGACTCTGTCTGACCATTTTTAGACCTTTACCATTCAAGTCAAGAGGCTTCTTCCTCTAGAAATTATATTAAGATTTGAAAACATGTTTCCTAATTTGTATTAACAGGCAGCAATGATTTCTGTTCATATCTACATGAGTGCATTGTTTTCCCAGCATGCAACTCAAAAATAAAAGAATCATATCTATTTCATAACTCCTTCTAAAACCAGGTACATATGAATTTAAAAATATTGATATGGTTACATCTGTCTCAT
The DNA here is from genome assembly GCA_013398015.1 of Oreocharis arfaki. Lineage (NCBI taxonomy): Eukaryota > Metazoa > Chordata > Aves > Passeriformes > Paramythiidae > Oreocharis > Oreocharis arfaki. The sequence goes on along the minus strand of VZRR01001182.1, from coordinate 369,764 downwards.
TTAGCAACAGGACATAATGATGAGGTCTTGCTTTCTCTCCCACAGAGTAAGGGCCAAAATCACATACAAATCTAAGTGAATCTGAATTATAAATAAGCTACCCCTTACTTTAGATTCTATCTTCTTATATCCTTCTGACTGCCATCTTTCTTGCTACACATGTCTTTCAGACCCTCATCCATGCAAATTATTCCATGTTACACTATTTCAGATTCAGTTAGACCAAGAGGATTAATTTCAGAGCTGATGCGTAAGAAGGTGCAAATTCTACACTGGGGTGTGAGAAGGGACAAGATTTTCCATCAAGGCTTTGGCTGTCCTCCTCCTGGATTTACACAGAAAGGAATCCCAATCCCTTTATCACTGCCAGGAAGAGGCTGAGGAATCTAGAAGTACACAAAATAGCAGCTTAGATTTATTCAGACTCCTCTCTTAGTTTGAGTCCAATATGAGTATTGCATGGACTTGTCCCTTCCAAATTTAAGGCTTTGTCTGGAAATTGTGAGAGATGTTCTCTCTTAGGGAGACAATTCTGGAGTTAAACAAAAAACCCAAAAGGATATATAAAGATATACAGCCCCCAGCGTAACTTAGGATATCCTTGGATCTCTAAATGCAAGTCACATGAATGTCCAGTGACACCTAACTCCATTTTTATTCACTTAAATGGGAAGCTCAATGACCAGAGCTGTTCTACGGCTACAGCTTCCACTGAGCCCTGTCTGTTGACAACATTCCTGGGAGGAGAAAAAAAGCAAGCCATTTATTTAGGTGACTTCTTACAGATGGAGGTTTGTATTTTCAGTTTTGCAACTTTGAATGCTTGCAGATGATATAAAAATACATGAAACAGGTAACAGCTAAAATCACCCCAACATTTACCTAGTTCCTGAATGTAATAAAATATCCATTACCCAATGATAATTTTTTTGTTGATGCAAATTCAGTGTTGAGATAAACAAGCACAGATTCAGAGATCCAGTGTAACTAGCCCCAAGACAAATTCGGACCTGTAAATCCAGTCAGAACACAGAACCCCACAAATATTTCAGACTTTCTCCAGCCTTGCTGAAAGGACCATTCCCTCTGCTCCTATGCTTTACAAGGAAGCAAAAGATGGATTGCAAACCCTCAGCTTGCTGTCTCAAGTGAAAATTCTCACTGCAATATTTTTGAAATTCAGAAACTTCAACCATTTAATATGCTGGAACATTTCCCCACTGGGCAACTGAAAATTATCACCACCTAATGATTATTCAGTGACATCTGCAAAATAAGTTTGATGTTTTTGGGCCAGTTTCTCTTGGACAGATGTCAGTATCATAAACTATGCTATCGTTGGCACTAATTGGTATCACTCTTGTCAAACAATCTGCAGTATGGCAAAAAAAAAAAGAAGTAGAACTCACATTAAATTTCCCTTTCTCTTATGCAAGTATTTCTTCATGTCATGGACACTTTCTCTTACCTCAAATGTTCCTATACCCTCAAAAAAACAGGATTCACCAAGGAAAAAGCTCAGGCTCTTCAAGCAGCATTAAACCCAGCGTTTTGTGTGTGGATCTCTGCAGAGAAGACACAGACGCTAAATCTCATTCTAAACTGTGTTTACTCTCAGTAAATATTTCTTCTTGCAAAAAGCATTGCCATGGCATTGTGCAAAGCTGTATAAACAGTTGTAATTTTGTCCTACTTTTTGATCCTTGCAGCTTGTGTCCAGGTTGCTGAATTGTTCAGTTGTCAAGGACAGGCTTAAAAATTTTATGCATCGGCATAGCATGTGATGTAAGCTCTCATGCACCTGACATGTCACACATGAATAAGTCAGGCATGGCTTGTGATTCACTGCTGGATTTAAAGACAAATAAGGGTAGCTTTTCTATGAGAATAGAAAACACAGTGAGCTCAGTTTTGCAATTAGGAATTCAAAAAATATTTTAAATCGCAGATTTTGTTTCTAAAAAATCTACGAATCACTGAAAAGCTGTGTAAGTTTTCCTGTGCAAACAGATGCACTCTGGGTCCTTTGCCATTCCTAGATGTGCTGTAATCTACTCCTGAGTGACTTGGATTTTACTTGTCCCTATGCTAGTTATGGTGCTCTTTGTTTTTTCTATGCTAGCCTCATAAAATCCTCTTATGTCACACACTAAAGTGCTGTCACTGTGATGAACTTCTGATTTCTCTTAGGACCTTCCAGGTCTACAGTGGGTATGGTACTGCAGGACAGGTTAGAAATCAAAAACCACCAACATTTTAGACCAGTCACAGTCAAACAACACCTACTAGCTCCTGATGCATCCAGGAGCAGCAGGCAGCTGCGGAGTGGTTAACAGCTGCAGAAAGTTATCAGTTTAATTTTGCCAGGTAAGCAGAAGATCAAAACATGCAGAATAACCACCTACCGTCCAGAATTCCCTGGTTCATATTTGTCTACATCCCGAAGCTTCAAACAAAAGCATGAGCTCAGTTTAGACCTGCAAGCAGCACCCTTTCCACTGGCCTTCACAGAAGGCATTCACATTTAATTGCACAAGGTTGCAAAATTCGGGCCTTAATTTGTAGGCCCCTGATAATTTTTCACAGACAGGCCTCAAATTTGCCCTTCCTAGCCTATTGGCTTCAGTGTGAATTATATATGAATTTCCAGGGGCAAGATAAGGGCCACAGTCATTTCTCTCTTGGTTTCCAGTCATTTCTTTTCATTTATTCCACACCAGCAGTTACAAAAAGTGGTCTGGGGATTGGTGTGCTGTTCTGGCAGTGAGTAATAGGGAGTCTAGGTTTGTTAATATGGATAGTCTTCAAAATAAACAGGTAAACTGAACGATACTGGAGGAAAATGATTATGAGGGAAAAAGAGGGATTTATGTCTAGCTCTGACAAACTGCTAATATCAGCTTCTCTCAAACAACAACTAGTCCACAGCACTTTGTTCCAAGTTCTTTTTCCAGAGAGACATTTCAAGGCAAAACTCCCAGAGAGACAATCACTCTCCCAGAATAAGAGACACGAAGGATATCAGAAAAACTGATGGGGCTGATTGAAAGTGAAGATTTTAAAGGGCAGCCAAATTCCTTCCTATGGCAAACTGGGACATAGCTGTCATCTTGTGCCATTTTTTTCCTTTTTTTTTTCCTTTTTTTTTTTTTTAAATCCCCATGGTTCCTACTTCAATACCTTCTTTTAAAAAAGGAAGTTTTTGGTCTACCCAGTGAATATGAGGTAAAGACACATTCATGTCCTTCAAAAAACGTAGTAATGCAAAGAGTTTCCAATTACCCTTTAATTAAAATATTAATTAATTAACAAAGTGTATTTATGGAATAATTATATAATTTCACACACCATCGATCATATTTTAAACAAATTCATTTAATTAAGTTGACATGTACACTGCATGCTCTCAGTAGAGCTTTTCTGAGAAACCAGAGCATGCCTGCCTTTAAGGAGATTCAGACTGCACGGGGGAAGTTTACAATGGCCCACAGTGGTATTCAGTGCTGAAATGAAGGCACTCCATACTTTCAAGTAAATTTAATACCACTGACTGTATCCCCAAAGGCTAAAGTCCTCTATCTGCATAAAAGGCACTGGGAAGGCAATGGCAGCATGAGCTTTCTTGCTACCAATATCCCTCATTCTGACCTGGAGGGGCTGACTTTAATAAACGGTTAATCATTATCCTCTTCGCCAAGCCTGTTAAGCAGCTTAAGAAGCTTGGCATTTCTGTGGTGGGACTCAGCTAAGGCTACCAAATCATTTCACACAGCCTGCTGAAAGCCATCACATGCAGATAGCTCAGTGTGCTGGGGCAGCACTTAAAGAGAGCTCTGTGCACATTGGCGCATTTGCCCTTGGAGTCACTGGTTTTGCTCTGCCTCCTTTGCTCCCATGGGCTTGTGATAGGTTGTGGCCCCGATTCATGGGATCATCACCTTGGTTTTGCTTCCAGCATCTGAAGTCTGGTCTGCCTCTGCGCTGTGGCCTCCTCCATCCTTACTGTTTTTCTAAGGTTAACTCAGGATATTCAAACATCTCTGTTCACAGTTTGGGTCTCTGATGCCTGTTACAATCTGTTTCTGAATTAAGGATTCCAAATTAACTGTGCAACTTCTAAATTTTAAACCTATGTGTTTCAAGTGCTCCCCCTTTGTTTTGGCTCCTCACAGAAAACTAATACCATAGTTGTAGAGTTTCATGCTTTCCAACTGCAATAAACCTCTCATTTTTGCAGCGGTTTGTTAACTGTTTCTTACTCCCTCACTTAGCTTAACGTTAGCTTGCTGAACAAGCCCTTTTAATAATGCTACTTGTCTGGTGCTCACAGTCCCTTTCAAATTCATAGAAGGGTGTTTGCTGAACTGCTTTTAGGCATCCAGTGCTTTTCTAAGTACCTGTTCCCTGGAGTCCTTAGCTGCTGTTCTGCAACACTCTCTACCCACAAACTGCCTTCTCACTCCTCCCCACAGAGGATGCCTCATAGAGTCCTTTGCTGCTTGGTCAAGCTCTACTCTGTTTGCACCTTGCAGCCTTCTCCCCACACAGCTGACAGTACCTGCCACCAGATTCCAATACATACCCAAACAGTGACAGCAGACACATCTTGTTGCATGTATAACACAAACCTCACAAAATTCATCAAGCAAGTTCGAATCTGTTTAGAGATGCTGTCTTTAACTGATGTTAGTGAAGCAACAGGAATTACACCCATAGGGATTTTGTCCCAGTAATGTCACCGAAATGGGCTATTCATGAATGTGAATATCAGAAGATGAATCTGAAAAAAGTCAGCGTAACGTCTGGATGTTTACAGTCGTACATTTCAATCCTTTATGTTTCTTTATGTCTGCAAAGCTATTTTTTAGGTCATCAGAGTCTAAAAACTCAGCTGTCATTCTTTTACTCTTTTGTTCTTATTGAGAGTTTATCCATAATTTAACGAAAGTTTCAAGGAGTTGAAGAAGGGAAGAAAAGGAGCCCACAAATTCCCCTAACCAGCCCCATTCACTTATCCCACTTCCAGTTTCTCATGACATCTCTAGTCAGAGTGAGGAGACTGGCTGAAATTCTGAAGAGGCTCTTATTGCTGCCAGTATTCTTTAGTTTCTCTTAAGTCACAGCCAAACACAATAAAAACCTGCATTAAAATTGGTATTTAACGCCATAGGTGGTATGGAATTTATGTTCAATTTTAGACTTTAGAGGCTAGCCTGAGAGTAGCTAGCCAAACACAGAAATAAATTATGAGACTAACAACACATGGCAATATTATCAGTATAAAAGTGCTTCTCACAAATGGGCACTAGCTTCCAAATTATTCATTAGAAACCAAGGTGAGGCTGATTCGTAACTAAAACATCCAGGAAGATTCTGCACGAGCAAGGCTTGCAAGAGCTCCACTGACTTCTCTTTCCATTATCTCAGACTGTCCTGGTTTTAAGAGTGAAAACCCCAGCTGCTAACAATCTACTATGATAGCAGTAATCTGTGCCTTCTGACATCCAGGTAAGTCTGATTTCCAGACATTTACACCAGCAAAGAAGGTAAACCAAGCCTGCCACTCCACTTCTTTTTCTTTCACACATGTAAAGCTGTGCCTTTATCTGTGTTGAGATAGCCAGGCTCAGTGGCCTGAGATTAAACTGTGGTAAGCATAAGGCACTTTTTAACGAAGTCACCACCCTTTTCACTTTGTTGAAAATTATCTCTATGCAAAGCTCTTCACACAGCTTCTTTGCAAAAGGCCTTTTCCATCTCTCCCTGTAGATTTCGGAGCATTTTGTCCACAACCAAATGCACCTTCCCAGCTGAACAATTTTCAATCCTGCACAAAGCACAACACATTTTATTGCTCTCAAGGACAACCTTCCTTTCTTCCACCTCTCCCTTTTTTCACAGCCTCTGCCTCCTGATTTCCAGCCAGCTCTTGGACTTTCCACACAGGCTGGTTGGGACTGGCCCAGCTTTTCATCTTAATATAGTACCCCAAAATTGCCATTACCCTTTTTTCCTTTACTCTCTGTTTCAGTGCCTTTGTCTTCAGCCTGGCCCTGGGAGGTTGTTTCCCATCTACCAATCTGTTCACTATATTCTTTCTCTCAGTTTTCTCTCTCTGTCTTCCCTGTAAGTCCTTAATCATACCTCTGTGTCTTCCCTGCTTCACCTCTTTCCCTTTCTCTTTCCCTCTCTCTCTTTCTCTCTCCAGTTACAGCTCTGCAGGCAGGGTTTACGAGCAGGGATCTCTAGTGATGTCCTACAGGAATATGTCTTGGCACACTGTCTGGACTGTTCAAGCCCTACTGCACCCCTGAGTGCCACAAAAAGCTCTACACAGAGCGGCAGAACAGAAAAGAAATGCTTTACAGCCACTTTCTTGTACACTATTTTTTCCTCTCAGCATCTAAGGAAGATTTAGGGGATGGGGGGAGGGAAGAGCCTAGATTTACAAACAACAATCAGGCAGGTAAATATTCTGCAGTTTAGTTGCAGCCAAGGGAATATAGAAAGAGGGTATTTAAGCAAGAACAAGCCAGAGTCCTTTATGCTCACAACTGAGCTAGCAATTTGAAATTCTTTTGGTATGCCACTCAGTTACCTCAGTACTAATAATATCACACCTGAAATCCACCTAGCCTTCTTTAGAATTAATTAGTACCATACAGCCTGGGCCAGGCTGGTGAGCTGAGTGCCTGCTGAGAGATGTTCTGAGTTAGGGCACTGATACCGTCAGGTCCCACCACTGAGACCACAAATATGAGAGATTAAAAATAACTCGCCACAGTGCTCTCAGCTACATTTTCTTTGCTGGGTGATTTTAGGAGAGCACTGATGCCACCAAGATCAAAACTTGGAACAAATTTTTAATAGTGATCATACCTATATAAGAGATAGGCACAACTCCTCATCAGCTCCTGCAATGCATATCCCTTGCTGTACTCAGTGGGAGAAGCTAAGCTGGTGCAAGCAGAGATGGGGTACTTCTCTGAGCTGTATAGCCAAGTCTAGTCCACAAGGCTCACAATCATGCCCAGGATCTTCCCTCCCTTGCAGCGCTGATTCCTGATATGAGAGAAATCAACAAGGAATGAGCACATCTTTCCTGATGCACCAAGATTTCTGCATTACTCCCAGAAAGGGCTCTGTTACTTATCACCAAGGTAGAGGCTTAACCCTCTCACAACTCCTTTTAACCTTAATCTACCAGCAGTAGGCTCAGTTTAGGCTTCGAAAGGAAGCAAGTACCTATTTCTGAAGATGGAGACATCCTACTTATATTATGCCACTCCGCAAAGCAGGCAAAAGCAGAATTCAGCATCAAAGTGAAGTGAAGAACACCACAGGAAAAGTCTGGCTCCCAAGTAAACACCATTTAGAAAACAGAAACACTATTACTGCCTCCCAAACCGAAATTTTGAAGTATGCTTTACAGAGCATTAATTTGCTGTGAAGTACCATGCATTGCATTGCAGAAAACAGGCAGTACGGGACACACAGCTATAACTGAGCCCTTAGCAAGTTACTGAAGCATCCAAGCCTTCCTCTCTCTTCTTAATCATGCTCTTTGAAATTGTTAAAAATTCACACGGAGTGCAAGGAGGAGAGCTGTTTTGTGTTGAAAATACCTACTCTGTAGTTGTAACAGCCTGGGAACTACACCTCCTTGTTGCATACATGTGTGTAGCAAAAATAACCTGTGTGTTTCCATATGACACTTGAGAGCCAGCGAGTTCTGACTGGCACTGAGGGTGGCAATTCTCTTCACAAGCAGCTCTTCTGTCTGCCTGCACCCACAGCAACTGAGCATCTATCATAACAGCTGATTACTGAGATGAAGATAGGGAATCTGTTACTTCTCTCTCTCATAATGAATTCAACATTTCTCAGGACAATGAGCATTTAACTAACGGCTGATCATATAAATGGTGCAACAAAGTCCATAACTCATTAACATACGAAAAGAACAAAACATACACCCAAGTCTATGACTTTTTTGTTGGTGACAATACAAGCCATTTGTACAAAGCTCAGAAGAGACAAAAAAAAAATCTATCTGTACACTTAAAGGATTTTATGCAGGGATTTTTTCCTTAATAAGTGATAGTTAGTAAGAAAAAGAATGTGCCAAAACCTAGTATTTTAATTAAACAGTGTACATTTCTCACTAGGTTTGTTTGCTTTTCTGCATATGGATTCCTCTAAGGTCCTTAAAGCTAGCAAACCTGAATGCTTTTAAAGATGTTCCCCTGCAATATGTAATTGAAATGCCTTAAAATATTTAGAGAGTTCTAGAAAGGAATGTTCTGCAGCAATAAATTACTGTAGTGTCATGGTAGCAACATACTGAGAGGGCAGAGTAGTTTTTGAATTCCTATTCTTAGCTACTTATAATTTCATCTAGATACTGATTTTTTTTAGCATTAACTCCAAATTTTACCTTCGGAATACCTTTTTTTCCTCTCCTCCATTTTAAAATCTAGCTCACATCAGAAATCAAAAGCTGTTTTCTCCTAAAACTTAGAATTTGTCATGCCTAAGATTGAATGAAAAAGGTTGGGTTTGTCTTTTTAAAGGAACAAAAGATTGAAATATCTGCATCAGGAAAGAGTATTTCTGCACACCTTGAATGCTTTTGCCCCAGCCTCTGAGCTTTTCCATGCTGAACTAGGATGTGCCTTGATCTCACAAGGGACACACATGTATGCACCCAATCGAGTGTTGGGATAGTCCCATAGAGCTCTACACACGTTCTGAGCCAATCACTTCACAGGATACAACTTCAACTTACAAGATATTTAACACATAAAGTAGGACCTCTAACATCCCTTCTCATTCCATATTTCTCAGAATAAACCAGTATACAGAAGTGCAGAATATAAATCTTTACTATTATTTCCTAGGTTTGCAGTTGATGAGACAAATCTCAAACACATGGGAGTGGAAAGTAACTGTTCATCCTGCATTTTCCTATCCTGAAACAGAAGATCACTTGCCTTTTCAGACAGCTTTAAATCTCAGTTGTTTGGGACCCTACTTTAAGGTATTTAGGTGCCTCATTCACATGCAGCTGCCTAATGAGGTATTCACATACAAGAGGCCTTCACATCACTTGAGAGGTCATTCTGTGCTTTCCCTGTTACAAACGTTTTTTAAGCTTCATCTTTCCTTTAGCTCATTCTAGATGTTCCTCACTTTTGTTTGTTGGACTTTCCAGGGCTTCCCAGGATGACCCAGGGTAATTTCCTCTTTTCCTTCCAATCTGATTTTATGCATTTTAAAGAGTTACTGGGCAGATCGCTGCCTTTCCTAGCAGGCAATGCCAGCAGCACTGACATTGTTGCAACAGGCTGTTGAAGCAAAGCCACAGTTCCTATCTTGGGTGAGCCAGTACCTATTTTCCAAAGAGATTCTCTGAATTCTCTGAATGTATACTCACAACAGAGACTGCTGCTCTGCCATGCCTTACTTTTCATTTAGGAGAGCAAAAACACAGGATACCAGGCCAAACTAACAAGGTGGATGGGTTAGATTAAATGATATTTTTAAAAAAACCCCCCAAAAAACTGAGGCGTTAAGGAGTTAAATGGCTGAGCAGAAACAAATACGTCATTTTCTACCGAATTTTCATTACTTTTTTTACAAAACAAACATGCTATAAAATTAATTTATACGTGTGTACGGCTAAAAGTGCCTGCAGAGCCTTACTTCAGGCAACAGCAGCTGAAGCTCCAGCTGCGGGGAAGGGAAGGGGGAGTTCCTCTCTGATCTGCCGTCCCCTCTGAGGCTGCCAGCCAGAGCAAGCAGGGGACACCCCAGCGACACACAGGTTGCCATCCCGGCAAGCGAAGGAGCCCGGCCCGGCCGGCAGTGCCAGGCCCAGAGCACGAAGCGACGCAGACGGTGGGAGCGGGCAGCTGTCCCGGACACAGGGGGACACAGGGGGACACATGGGAGCCCAGGGGAGCCGCGTTCCTCCGGGGATGCTGCGGGCGGAGCCCATCGCGGCGCTCCGCCGGGCCGCGTCACAAGGGCCCGCCCTCCCGGGGGCGGCGGGCCAGGTTATTACCTTCTATTGCTTCTAATTCCTCTATTTCCTCTTTCCCAGTAACCCCCCGACATTTCTCAGCACACTTAACAGTATCCGTAACAACTACTCCTCGAGGAAATTTCAATTACAACATTATTTGGAACTGTTGATTGTTTATTGCGTCAAGACAAAGAACATGGGAAGGGAAGATTCACTGAGAAACATGGGCTGAGGAAGAGGTTGCTTTGCAATCATTTCTGGTGCATAAAAATCCACATTAGAGATGGAAAAGAGAAATACTTAAAAAAAAAAGTAAGGGGCCTGTACCTAGTATTGCTCTCAGAAAAGTGTTCACGCTAAACAAATTATAAGGGAGTTGAAGAAGCTGGAACATGCAATGGCTCCTGGTTAAAAATAAAAACATAAGAAAAAACAACAGTGCTGGAATTTTCTGGTGCCTTCAAGGATTACAGGCATTTATTTCAGGGCTGGAAATACTGGAAACAGATATTTTTAATGTGACTTAAGAATCAAAACTCCACCACGTCTTAAGAACAAACAGCAGTGCAGACTGGGAGCGTATTCAAGGGAAAAAGAAACCAAGGAAGAAGGAATGAAAAAATGATAATAAAAACTTCGATGGGTACGGTATATCAATTAGAATAATAGGAAGGAAAATATCTGCTCAATTTGAAAGAATGGATGGATGATTCTTCCTCCCCACCTCATTACTGGCATCTGGTACAGAGAATAAATCCAGCAACTGTTTTCATAGTGCAGGGTCTTCGTTTCCTTTCTGCGAATGAGGCGTGTAGGTAGAAATCCACATTGATTTTAACGTGCAGATTCCATGTGCAGGAACCAGAGTGTATTCTTAATTAACCCTGTAAGGAACAAACCCGTCAGACTGACGACAGCAGAGACAGACTAGAGAAGCTATTCAAAGTCATAGCTGAAAATGATGAATGGTACTGAATTTATATTTGGAGGATCAGCTACATCTTAAGTAAATCCAGATTTTTGATGACAAGTCAAGTTTCTACCAGTTATGGGGTCACTATTTCATGTAGTGACATCCAGAGGATCCAGGCATGTTTCAGGAACTTCAGGACTATGTCCTCTAACCACTGAGCCATTAAGCACAATCTGAAATTTTCAGGCTGTGTTTTCATTAGAAAACTTTGACACCCATCATAGCAGGGTACAAGTAGACAGGGCTCAGCCATTAAAAAAACCAAGCCTCAAAACAAAACAGTCCAATATTTCATCATGCCTCACTCTATCATTGTTAAAGTTCCTTCAGGAGTATAATATTCCATAGGATGCTTCACAATAAAAAAGATCCCAGCTGGGGCTTTGATGTCAAGAATATCAACTCCCCATGCAAGAATTCAGTGTAAGAAATTTCAGAGGAGGAAGAAGCATGCTGCAGGAATCTCGGGAAATGGCCTTTCAAAGTGAGGCGAGATCACAGCTTCCCATTCTCCTCCAAGTTAATTACTTAACCTCCTAGAAAAAGCAGCAGAAAAAATTGCTTACACATGACCTACAAAGAGCAGGCAACATAGAAGTGAAAAAGCAAATCAGAACTGAGAGAATGCTTTTGCTTAGATGCTGGGCAATAGTGGTAGGAGACACCAAGTTACAGTGTTTTTACGGAGGTCAGCACAGTGGGATACGGATTTCTGAACTGGATCTCTGGACACCAATATAGGCAAGATAGAGAACAGACAGATGCCAAGTTTCCATTTCAAAAACAGTTCAGCCACTTTAATTCACCTGCACCACGTTATATAGCTTAGTTCCCCTCTGCATGCTCCTTTGCATTCAGTTTATTTCCTCCTTCACACTCCAAATTTTCTGTTACGTCTTCAACTACTGAATCTTCTTCGTCTGCCTGTGAGCAGACAGAGCATTATATTTAAATTCCTGTTCTCATTTCGTTTAGTATTTCAACAAAGTACACCTCTTTTTTGCAGGCTGATAAGTGTGGAGGAGTGGGCAGCACCGTGGAATGTGGCCCATGTACCCAGTGATTTCAGGTGATTTGAAGAGNAAATAAGAGGGGGGAAAAAAGCCACCTTTCTTATGATTTTCCTCTCTGTCAGAACGGAAAAACAAGCGTCAAAAGCCTTGCCTTGTGTTTTGTGTCAGCGCTAATTACATCCCTGCTGCTGCCGGCCAGTTCCGAGCGCTGCATCCCACCGAGGGGGAAGGCCTCCATCTCCCTGCAGTGGGCAGACCCTCCTCTCCCGCGCCAGGAATGCCTCCGAGGGGGAGCGCGCTGCTGTTTTGACAATCCCTTTTTTTGCTGCCTGGCAGAGCTCCATCTCATTTCAGCAAAGGCAGTATTTCCACTCTGTCCTATATTCTGCCCCGGCTTCACAGCATCCCACATTCTGACAGCCTTTTCCATTTTCAGTAATCCCTCTTTTTCAGTCTGTCTCACTGAAACAATGGAAATGTTAGACCCTAAAAACATTACAGAGCACGGACACAGCATCTTCACTTCTCTGAGTCTCACTGAAAATGAACAGAAAATAAGCAGACCAACGCTCTCCTCCACAGAAGTGAGAGTGGCAGATTCCAGCCCTTCGATAGCTGTCGATTTTGACTAATCCTGGTGGGTACATTTAAATCCTTGTTAAGGGCTTCCACATTCATTAAAAACAAATCCGGTACTTATTTGGCTGTGTAATTATTATGGATAATTTGCAATTAAGCAATTGGCCTCTGACGAAGGGACAGATAATTGACCAGCCTGGTCTGGCATTTTAGAATGGGGTGGGGGGTAATTAAGTAAATCCAGTCAGCTAAATGTCCTCCTTCCCACTACATCTTTTCCCACCTTTAAATGCAAACCAGACCTCATGCAGCTGTGCAGGCCATGGGAGTCTAAGCCTATTAAAGAAATCTCTTAATGACTGTAAAACTACCACTAATTGAAATAAAAATATTTTCACACTATTTTCACGTTGTGCAAATGGATCCAAAAATAATTCTTAATGCAATACATGGTGCACAAACTGCTCTGCTTGACAAGTGCAACATTTAATTTGCACTAATTAGTCCAAAGCGTGGGCAGTGTGAAATGAACATGATTCATTAATTCTGTGGTTTATGTTTTACATACCATGTGTTTACATTTCGAAACTATTAGGTTCTATGCAACCCAACACACCACACTTCTGAAATTAACAGGTTCAAAAAGTTCTCCCCACACCTCTTTGGGTGCATTTAGATTTGATTTTTGGATTCACACCTTGTCTATTTGTTTCAGAACAACCAGTTGCTTTTGTTTTGCGTGGTTTCTTCATTTGTCCTGATCTTGGCCTCAGCTTCTTTTTGACAGAATAATCTTTGGGTGGCTCAGGTCACTGTGGGATAAGCATGAACAGAGCAGCAGGTGAAGAAGCAATTTTCAAACTACTGTATGTTCTAAAAAAATTTAATAAATCCTTCGTATCGACTGAATCTGAAGTTTTCATGATGCTGCTCCAATATTTGCTCCCATAATGATATCAGGAGATGTTCATTAAAGATCTAATCCAGAGCCCCATGAAAGTCAACAGACAGACTTTAGCAGGCATAAATACGCCAGCTTCCCTTTCTGCTACAGAACACAGGACTCTGAGAACCGTAGCATTGACCAAGTTGTCTTACTACAGAATACAGAATAAATTATCTTCAAGTGAATTGTGCTGAAAAGCATTTAAAAATATACTGGACATAGCTAAATATTACATTTCTACAAATTAAGGTGCCAAAATTGTATTTATGTTGTTGGACATACTCCCAATGTCAAATGCGGTCCATTGTTTCCTGGGATACAGGTTCATTTCTACAAAGACACAGAGCAATATTACACCAAGGATTAACTGTAATATTAAATATACCATGAACTTTGTTTACTTTTTGTCAGTAATGATTGGTAATGAAGTAATGATGCCTGTCCCTGAGAGCTCTAAAAATCCAGTGGACACTTTGTAAACATTTTCTGGCCTCACGTAGATGTGGTGGCTGACCTACCCCTACAAATACCTCTTCAGTAGACTCAGAAATACAGCAAACAGAGAGACTAAGATTTCCCCATCTCCCCTAGTCATGAGAAATTGAGGCTGTTTTCTGTACCTGAAGGTGCTGGACAAGGTACCTTGAGGCATGGAAGAGCAGCTCCTGTTACTGGTGGGCAAATGACAGGACAGTGTGGCAGAAAGGATGCCTGGACTGGGCTGTACAACACCCCAGTAAACAAGCAGACATTGAGCACAGATGTCTGGTAGAGCCAAGAAAGCAGCACATGCAGAAGCCTGGCCACTCAAGGAGTCAGAAGCACCTCAGCAAAGGTAGGAGGTGAAGCATTATGCACTGTGAGCTTGCTCAGCCAGGGTTCCTGGAGGAGCATAGTAGGAAGCAGTCACTTGAGGGTCCTCACAAAAAAAGGGGAGTTCAGGAGAAAGACTGGCTACAGTGACTTTCAAAGGGTAACAAAAGAGAGAGACTTTAAATTATACAAGCCTGATAAAAGCTAATGCCTTCCATACTATCTAAAGTAACCTGACAACGTTTGTAAGAACCAAGTGTGGCAGAAAGCAGTTAGATTGTGGGGGATTCACAGTTCTACAGTAAAAAAACCCCAAACAAATCCTACTTAGAAATAGCCACTTTGAGTGCAACTTTCATCTTCTGATTTTTTTTCCCCACTATAAAAACTGTGTGGTTTTTTGGTCAGTAACCGAAGTTAAGTAAGGAGCAGGACTATTTTCTTCTCATAGAGACAAACTAAGCTCAGGTTGGTCCCATGTTGCAGATCAGAATATTGCCATATCAGTTACCTTGTTAAGAGCAGCAGGGACAGACCAAATGCAGGTACATAGCTTCACTGTTAGCAAACATCTCATTAAGACAAACCCATAATTTAAAAACAGAAAACTGCCTATTCACCCATCTAACATTTGGCAAGAATTTCTGATTGGCTGTGCACCTTTAAATGACTTATTTGTGTCAGTCTGTTTCAGGCTATATCTGGAGCATGCAATGTCATCAAGAAGTGCTATTTGATTACAGTGCAGTACTTTGGGTGGCTTTTAGAAAGCAATAAATTATAGCATTACTATGTACCATGCATAACATCTCTGTGCCACTTAGCAAGTGTGAGGCCAAAATGAACACTCTAACCTTGAAAATACATGATTAAAGTGCTGCCTCGTGGATTGATATACAAAATGGCTAAGTTCAGTGATCCTTCAAATCCTGGCTCCCTGGTGAGCACAAAGGGTTCTGCTGTGCTGGGCTCTGCCAGCCACTGCATAGGGCATAAAAGATGTGACGCCTTCAGGAGTACACGGGCTACTTGGAGTAAGGAAAGGCACTTAGAAGAAAATTTGTATCCTTTGGTAAGGTGCAAACACTTTCCAGCATAAACTTAAGCCTGTTCTTAAAAGTTGTAGTCAGGCAAACATCCCTACAGGTAAACAGGATGGTACTGAAGTATCCTCAGTCAAAGCTGGGCCTACACAGAAACAAGTGGTACCAGTTTAGAAGGCAGGCAACTTCACTGCTACAATCAGCTGTCTCACTATTTAAAACACACAGTTTCTGTGCACCTTGAAATAACACACAAAGATCTTTCTAACACTATTAGGAGATTCAGCTGCCAGTACCTTATAAGTAAAAGTATGTATAAACTCAAAGCATTGTGTCATGTAAGATGGCTGCACCACCAGCTGTTTAACAGAGAAAAGGAAAGTAGCATTTTTTCTGATATACTTTTATCAACACTTTTGCCAGAATAAGAAGTTCACTCTCATTGTCTGTGTCCTAAAGCCACTTTATGTTTGAGTGACTCAACCATTGCAGACTCCAATATGTTGTTTCCATGGGTATCATAAACATGAATGGCCTACGGCCAAACACTTCTGATATATATATTAAATGAGCTACATGGCCAAATGGTACTGGGTTTGTTTTCATGTAGACAGACACAGACTACATTTGTGCACTATTCTGAGTCTATTTAAATCTGTGAAAAACTTAAATCTCTCTTGAGGTACCCTTTTACCTTTTCAAGTGCATCTTTTGATGCCCTAAAGTGCCTGCTTAAAAATGGATCTTTATCTGCATATGGAAGTACATATTTTATGGGCAGTAGGCTATTATTGCTATATCTGCACATCTGTGGATGCGTGCACCAGTCTATTTGACTGCTAGTAATACAGAGATGGTCCTGTGTCAGGGCCTACTCAAGACTCAAACAAGAAAAGAGGTATATTCAAATCTGGTATTTGGTGCAGGGCATAGTGAGGTGTTTGTAATTCCACGCTACCCCCTTCTACTGGGAAACTTGTAAAATCTCACTCGCAGTCCTGGAAAGGATTTGCACAGCTCTAATAGAAATGCTCGACTAAGATAGATGGGTCTGAGAGTGTCACATGGCCTTCCTGAGCATAAGTTATGTTACTAAATCAGCATATTGATTTGGGAACACAGCGTCCTGGAATTCTGAAAATGTCAGGCACAGTCTCAGTGCTTCACTTCTTTAAAATCAAATTAATTTAGCCAGCTTACTCTGGAGAAGAAATGACGATGTCAGATACATGCAAAAAGCAGGGTGTCAGGCACTACAAGTCCCACTGCCTCTGATTGTTTTGAAAGAAAACACTCAAAAGGAAATAGCTGGGTTGTCACCTAGTTCTTCCTTGGTGGAAAGAAACCACCAACACAGGTGTCCTGGGGCCTCACATCTCTCCATGGATCTTTGGAGATTCCCACAGTGGAGACAATCAATGAGGTTGAGAGGTAAAATTATATGATTACCTGTAACGGTACTAATCCATCTACATTACCCATGGGGTACATTTGAGATTAAAGGCTGAGACAGCCCATGCCCTTGCACTGTGATCTCCAGTCCTGTACTCATATCTCATCAAATGTGCTAATCCACAAATGGTCAAAGTTGCAACATCTGGTGTGAACAGAACACTTTCAGCAAGTGGGGCCCATCAGCATGAATAAATCTGTAGACATTAGCCATGTATATTTAGTTGATAGAACAGATAGAATATTGGCACAAGTTGCTTTGGGGGAAAAAAGGAGTCTGCCAAAACATATTACACCAAGTGGACGTTTTCTTCCTACCTGACTTGACAAAACATAGAAGCATACACTGGATATAAGGAAAAGGAGCAACTGGGAAGTTTCAGAGAACAAAACTGATTTATGTTCTTGACTAGAAGTACCAACATACCCTGTTCTGATCCCACAAGACATCGCGCTGAGCTTTGATTCCTACACCACAGCGACCAGGTACAGCATGGGAGCCCCAGTGAGATACAAACTCCAACCCTGCCCTACCATACACGAAGAGTGGGACTGGAGAAGCTCTGCTGCTAATCAACCCTGCAGAGCATGTGTTAGCTCCCTGGCAAAGGAGAGGTAACTAAAACACAGGCCGATGCAGATCACTCACTCAAACCTCTCACAGCTCCTTGTGCAGGCTCCCTGACCTACAGGCTTGACTTGGTCAATACTATTACAGACATCTCCTTTCAGGCTTTGCTGTCCTTGAGCTGAACACCCCTTTTCTATGTTGAAAAGCTCACTAAAACTAGAGATGACTTAGGCATCACTAGAGAGATCTGAGTGTCACCAAGACAGAGCCAGATATATCAGGACACTGCAGCCAGAGGAAGAGACAGGAGGACCTTGTCTGACCTGTACGCTTTGAGGATGAGGTGGGCAGGCACTACTGCAAGTGAAAAGTGCACAGCCAAAACTTCCTGATACTGTGAGCTAGCAAAAGAGGGGAAAAAAATATTGTATATGTTATCAAGACAACTACAGTTTCTTCACTAGATCTCAGCAGAGAAAATCTGTACAGACAAGCTGGCAGCTGCCCTGCGCTCCTTCTCTAAGGCAATGATGAAATACAACCACACAAATTTCCTTGCTAGCGTAAACTGGAGGATTCATATTATTCGTATTTGAAATAGGATTATGCAAAGGAGAGCTGGATTGCAAGTTGTTTGATGGGGAAGTGGGAAAAGCAGTTCTTGGTCCCAGCAGACCAAAAACTCCTTCAAAATAATATAACAAAAGGTGATGATGTTTTCTCTGGAAAGCATTATACACGGCAAAAATCTATTTAGCATTTGCAGAAACTGAGCAAAAGGGAATACAGATCCTAGGAACTTATTAGGTTCAGTGAAGAGAGTGGGTAGCAGTCAATAATCAACAGCGTAACATGCAGCACAAATACCTTTGTCCACTGCAGTCAATACAAATAACTCCCTCACACCTCAGACATTACTTTCCATGTGTTCCTTTTGCCCCTGAGAACCTCCTCCTGGCTTCGCTAAATATCGACAAGCCTTCATATGCATCAATAGCTAGCCTTAGTGTCAGCTTTCTGCTTCCCATTCTCATGGCAGTGGGAGTGGTACATGACATCACCCAGGACCCTGATATTTGTGCCCTCTCTCTTTCCTGCATGAGTAATAACCACTGGCACCATCAGCTCTGCTGTTTATGATGTTTCTCTCTGTCATGGTTTAACCCCAGCTGGCAACTAAGCCCCATGCTGCCACTTGCTTACTCCCCACCGGTGGGAATGGGGGAAGAGAATCAAAATGCAAAAGCAAGAAAATTCATGGAGTATACAGATTTATAGAACGCTTTGTGTTGGAAGGAACTTTAAGTATCACCTAGTTCCCACCCTCCTGCAGTGGGCAAGGACACCTTCCACTAGACCAGGTTGCTCAAAGCCCCATCCAACCTGGCCTTGAAATGCAGCACAAATGCAAAGAAGAGCTGGACTGTAGGTTTTTTGATGGTTAAGTGGGAAAAGTAGTTCTAGGTCTCAGCAGGCCAAAATCTCCTTTGAAAGAATGTAACAAAAGATGATGATGATGTTTAATAGCCAAAGAAAAAGCCATGTGCCAGAAAGCAAAGCAAGGAATTCATTCATCACTCCATGTGCAGGCAGGTGTTCAGTCACCCCAGGAAAGCAGGGCTCCTTCACATATGGCAGTTATTTGGGAAGACAAACATCATAACTCTGAACGACCTCATCTTCCTTCTTCTTCCCCCAGCTCTATATGCTGCCTGTGATGACACTGTTTGGTTTGGGATATCCCTTGGGTCAGTTGGGGTCAGTTGTCCTGGCTGTGTCCCCTCCCAACTCCACGTGCATCCCAAGCCTCCTCACTGGTGGGGTAGGATGAGGCACAGAAAAGGTCTTGAGACTCTTTGTAAGCGCTATTCAGCAGTAACAAAAACATGCCTGTGTTATCAACACTATTCTCACACTAAATCCAAACCACAGCACTGCAACAGCTACTAAGAAGAAAATTTACTCTATCCCAGCCAAAACCAGGACACTCCACAGGTTCCCTTGGCTAAGGGGAAAGCAATTCCCCAGAAGAGGCTTCTCTCCACTGTCAGGAATGTTCTCAGTTCTGGCTGCTCAGGCACACAAAGATGTTAAAAAATATCATTAAATCAAAGCCAATCAGATGTCTCACTGTTTGTCTCAAGACACTGCTCAGACTTCTTCATTTAAAACCCTGCATAGATTTAGCTTAATCTGCTTCACAACTCTTTCTTTTCCAATTCCGCCACTTATCTAATATCGCTTTTTCTTTGTCATTTCCCATGCCCTTCTGACACAGCCTTCCTGTAAGTTTTCACCTCATCTCACCATTGATTTTCAAGCCCTGGCTGAGGCTGCATTCCTTTTCTCCTCTGCGTCTTAATTTCTCTCCTTGAAAAGCAAGATCTGTTTCAGCTCTGCTGCCTCTATGAAGACAGGGAACAACGTGATCATGCTACAGTCACACTTGTGTCCTAGCCAACGAGGGCATTGCTTAGAGGATAAATTGAGATGCCACAATACACTTGTTCTCCTCTGAAGCTTTATATGCTCCTCAGGTGGTCTTGTGCTGGACCCTCCACACAAGCCCGGATTTTACAGATGGCAGGTAGGTGGCTTTTGATGCTATGTAGCTTAGATCTTATGTTGAATATGATAAATCATTCCTATTCCTTAGTCCTGATTATTTTCCTTCCTATATTGCATGAAATAAGCTGGCATTACCATAAAACACAAAATCCCCAGGACTGTATTTAGTACTTCTTACTTTTCATGCCCTTCCCCCACCCACATTCGCACACTGAGCCTCCTTTGTAGGCAGTCATGGATTCCTATCATCTGAGGATCAGAGCACTGTGCATCCATCAAGAAGGGTAAAATATTCACAGGAAGAGACTACAAGATGAGGAAGAGGTCCAGAATGCATAATATGTGTCAGAGGAGCAGATGTACATAGAAAATAAAAGTTCTGCAAACTGCAATAAAAATTTCCTCCATGACAAGAACTGTGCGTTTTTCCATGGCTGTCATAGATTTCATGGAATCAGTGAAATCCAGCCATTTTCCGAAATCCCCTGAAATTTACCTTTTCACCTGAATCCATACAAAAGCAGAATTTTTCCGTAAGAGCCCTCATAAAATTGACACATTTTCTGAGAACACTCCATGAAATTATATAGAATATTTCAGTTCCTTTTAGCCTAGTCTCTCACTGCACCTCTTAAAATTACAACCTCAGCTACTGAATTTTTACATTTCTTCCTTTCAGAAAAATAGATTATGCAAAAATATAATAGACACGAAAATACCCTCCTATAGGAAGGAAACCAGAAGTCCTCATAAATGTATTACAATTAGCACAAAGTTTTAATTTATATACAGTGAATTCTTACCAGCTCAAGAACAACCTCAACTGAACATTCCTCTTTTCACTATGGAAAAATTGACATTACAGAAACTGTTATGTACAAAAATGTACTCAAGTTTCTAATGGTGGTCCCTACTCTACTTTCTTTAGGGAAGCAGATAAAGGGTGAAGCTACTGTTCTGGGACTCGATCAGCAGTGAAGAACTGCAAAGGAGGAAGTGCCACCACAAACAAGAAACTTCAGGAGGTAAATACAACGAGGTTAATTTATTCTCAAAACATAGTATATATTTGCTAAAATAAATTCTCAGATCTAACAAAGAGGAGCAGACACTGTGGAGTAAGTGTTCATTAAGCTCTCAGAGTGACAGCTCAGCCATTTGTTTTGGTTGAAAACAAATCAATACAACAGCTCAAACCCTACCGCACACAAGTTGGTCAGCAGGCACCCCAAATCACAACCCACCTCAGGTCCCGCTATTGCAGTTAGTTCCAGTCACTCTTCAGCAAGACTACTGTCCAAGAAGGAACCAAAGATCAAGGTTCTTTCCATGGTCTACAATTAAGCCTTGATCCAAAAGCAACACAATCAGCAGGATTCAACACAATATCAGCAGGATTTAACCCTGGCAGTCAATCTAAACTCATAAGATTTCATGCAAGGCAAAATAAACCGTTTAGGAGAGTTTTTTGCTGAGAAACTTCTACAGGACACAGACGCCAGTGAAGACAAGGAACAGAAGACGTAGCAGCAGGAAGATAATGGCCTAAAAAGAGCAGATTAATACTCCCTTAAATAAGTCAAAGATCTTCAAACTGATTGGGCACAATGCATTTCAACTCAGGAATCTTACATGGCCGCTTGAGAGCTCTCTGAACCACTGGACAGTCACCTCTGAAAATCTTCTATTAAGAAGATGAGGTACTAAAAGGCTGTGAAAAAGTAAACAGAATATCCAGCTCTGCAAAGCGGGGGAAGAAGAACTAAGGAGTTACAAGCCAGTCTTCGATCCTCAGAAAAACACCAGAACAAGTATTCAAACTACTTGTAAGTGCCTAGAAGATAATATGGAAATGAATAGCAGCTAGTATGGATTTCTAGAGAATAAATCCTGTCAAATCAATGTAATTTCCTTCTGCCATATGGGAACAGGCCTTGTGGCAGAAGCAGAGCAGGAGATGTCACGTTTCCTGGTTTAGTAAAGCTTGTGGTGCTGTCTCAAATGTCACTCTCACGCACACTAACAAAACATGGTCTGCACAAAATTGCAAGACAGGTATGAAAGTGGTTGGGTGTAATGTCTAGAGAAAGTTATCATTTGCTCATAGTCGAAGCTGTCTAGGGGGACAGGAGGATTAAAAAACTCTCCTGTGGATATGATTGTGTTTTAGTACTTTCATAAATCATCCGGCCATGACATAGCACACTTACTGTGCTTGCAGACTATACAAATGGCGTGGATAGTGTTGCAGCTGGGGGTTTGGTAGTACAGAGGCTACAACCTTCTGAAAGCGTCTCTGGCTGAGAGCTGCACGGCGAGGCCACTGCACACACACACACACACACATACACACACACACTCAGACACCCCAGACAGTCTCCTCAGCAAGTCGACGGCACAGAGTCAGGATTAGTCTCTGGGAGGGATTTATTCCAGCCACGTGTGTAGTGCGAGTCCAAGGAGGCAGATGAGGATGGGACGAACAGAGGATGAGCAAGAGAGTGAAAGAGGAAGTGTTCAGGTTTTTTATATGGGGTCAGTAGGGGTGGGGAGAAAATATCAGGGACCAGTAGTCTGAGGGCACAGGGGTGGTACACAGGTAGGGCTAGGGAAAGGGGAGCAGAACAAGGCATCCTGGTCCCTGGCATCCTGGGAGACCTTTTGGTCTCCCTAGCCCAGGGAGTGTGGCCAGGGCACATCCAGGGGCTGCTGTGGCTACGGGCTCACAGGCTCCCACAGGATAGGACAACTGCAAGTACTGAGGCTCAGAGATTGAAGAGATGCTGACGAATAAGCATGGTGTCAAGAAAAGCAATGACACCTAATGTGGGATGGAAAGGAAGAGACTGCAAGGCAGAGATGGTCTAATTGGAGAGACCCAGAAGAAAAGCAGTGGAAGCAACCAGAG
This sequence comes from Oreocharis arfaki, assembly GCA_013398015.1. Lineage (NCBI taxonomy): Eukaryota > Metazoa > Chordata > Aves > Passeriformes > Paramythiidae > Oreocharis > Oreocharis arfaki. Next base: position 346,871 of record VZRR01001182.1, on the reverse strand, counting down.
GTCCAGAAAATGTGTCCAGGGGAAAGGATTTGAAAACTCTAGGGTCTTCAAAGATGAGAATTTCTGGGAAGGCAATTTTAAGACTTTGAATGTGTAAGAGTTTGTCACACATAGTGTTCTTGCATGTTACAGAGTTCGACGAATAACAGCTTTAATTTGCAGCAAGACATACGCAGGTCAGACATTACAGAAGAACATTTATAATAACAAAGATAGTGAAGTACTGGGATAGAGCCTGGGAAAACTGTGGAATCTGGAATCTCTATCACCAGATGTTTTTAAGAACAGCCTAGAAAAAAACCCAATTCTTTGAGGAATGATATAAATATAACCAATCCTGCAGAAGGGGGATTTCTTAAGGCTCCTTCCACCCCTACTTTTCTAAATGTCAAATGCCCTTCTATGTTTTAAAGCCTCAAACCACCAAAGTATATAAACATACAAGTAATCCCATTGACTTCAAAGCAAGTACACATCGGATTTAAGCATATATATATGTATAACTTGCCAGATCAGTGTAGACAAAGGAAGTATCTTGCAAAAGTGACTGCATTTGTTTAAACTGCCCTAGATATATATCAGCACTATATTTAAAATATGGCTTCCTGGCTTTCACAGACTGTCTATAGAAGAACACCATAGATTTGTGCTACAGCCTTATAAACAATTGTTAATTAGCATGAACCTTGTAAAACAGTGTCTATATTCATTGAAGATGGCTGGGGGCAAAAAAAGAAAAAAAAAGAAACAGGCAAAAAAAGGTCCAAATGGAGAAATAACATGCTGAGAATGCCAGTATTTTCTACTCATAATGGTTTTGTTGGGGGTTTTTTTCTTTTTTTTTTTTTTTTTTTTTTACCCGGGTTGTTAAACAGAAATTTAAATTTTTTTTTATTTTATTTTTTGGGNAATGCCAGTATTTTCTACTCATAATGGTTTTGTTGGGGTTTTTTTTCTTTTTTTTCTCTTTTTTTTTGTAAGCCAGGTTGCATACAGACAGTTTCAATATGTAGTATCTGTAATGTTGAGGACACTAGATTATAAACATGTACAGAAAAGTGGAAAGCTTCTTCAACTGTCTCTCACACCTCCTTCCATATGTTATCACCAAATGTTTTATTGTATGCCAATTTTCAGCAGATATTGGAAACAATATTTACTTTGCACAAAATTCAGTAAGAGTTTCTGTAAATTATTAACCATCCTCCCCCTCTGTCTCTACCGTATTTCTACCTTTTTTTTTAGGGGGGAGGATGGTGTGCAGGAGTCCAACAACATCAAGTGCCATTCCACCATAAAGGGTAAGTGTGGTTCAAGGCTACTTCGTTTGACCATTGCATCGGAGTTGAGATTGGCACGTATGTTCCAGAAGACTGAAGGATACGCTGGCATGCCTTAAGAACTGGTTGGGCAGGAAAAACACATTGGAGACTGAGCCTTGGCCTTGCCCTGGCTGTGTATTACCTGTTAACCATTTGTTTTGTCCTTGATTCACACAATAACTCCTTCTATAAAGATAAGGTGCACATATTAGAAGCACCTACAATTGTATATCTCCATCTTCCTCAGAGCTGTCAAGAAACTGGAAAAATGGAAAAAGGGAAACGTAACCCCCATTATCGAAAAGGAAAGGAAGAAAGACCTAGGGAACTACAGGCTGATCAGTTTCACAACTGTGCCCAACAACATCATGGAGCAGATCCCTCTGGAAACTATGCTAAGGCACATGGAAAATAAGGAGGTAATTAGTGACAACCAACATGGTTTCACTAAGGCCAAATCATGGCTGACAAATTTGGTAACCTTCTATAATGGTAGATGACAGAATAGGGACTTACATATCTACCTGAACTTGTACAAAACACTTGGTGCTGTCCTGCTCAATATCCTTGTCTCTAAACCGTAGAGTCATGGATTTGATGGACAGACCACTCAATGGATAAGGAACTGGATGGATGGTCACACTCAGAGTTGTGGTCAATGATTTGATGTCCAACTAGAGAACAGTGATAAGTGGTGTTCCTCATGGGTTGGTATTGGGACCACCGGGAAGGGATGCCATCCAGAGGGATCTGGAGAGGCTTTAGAGCTGGCCTGCACAAACCAGAGGAAGTTCAACAAGTCTAACAGGTCCTGAACCTGGGTCAGTGCAACATCCAGTGTCAATACAGGCTGGGTGGAGAATGGGTTGAGAGCAGCCCTGAGGAGAAAGGCTTGAGGACGTTGGTTGATGAGAAACTCAACATGAACTATCAATGTGCACTTGCAGTCCAGAAAGCCAACTCTGTCCTGGGCTGCCTCAAAAGCAGTGCGGCCAGCAGGGCAAGGGATGAGATCCTGCCCTTCTACTCTTGTGAGACCCCACCTGGAACACTGCATCCAGCTCAGGGGCTCCCAACTGTGTAGGGATAGGACAAGGTGGAATGGTCTCAAACTGATGGAGGGTGGGTTTAGAATAAATATTAGGAAGAAATTCATCACTATGAGCGTGGTGAGGCACTGGAACAGGCTGCCCAGAGAAGCTGTGGATGCCTCATCCCTGGAAGTGTTCAAGGCCAGGCTGGATGGGGCTTTGAGTAACCTGGTCTAGTTGAAGGTATCCCTGTCCATGGTGGGGGTTGGAATAAGATGGTCTTGAGGGTCCTGTCCAACCCAAGCCATTCCATGATTCTATGAAATTACATTCCCTACAAATTTACAACCCTTCCTAAACAAACACCTGATTAAAGACAGTTCTCTGATTTCTGGAACCCTATGCAAACCGGCTCTCTTGGATGGGGAGAAAGTGGATTTTCAGAGTATGTGATTGTATAAATACACACATACAAGGAATATCTCCAACAATGCCTCCTTCAGCAGACTGAACTCTTGAGTACGATTAGAACCAAAACCACCAATACGCTGCTTCAGATCAGGAAAGATGCCACACAGCCAAAAGTCACATCAGCTACGACTGTGAAAGGAAAACATAAAATCTGGAAACAGGCAGGCAGCCACCAGGGTTGCCAAAATAGTGCTCTCATGTGTAGAGAAATTCTTGTAAAACCAGAAAAACCAATGCATTTCTGATTTTTTTTTTCAGGTACAGGTCAAGACAAGTTTCCCATGAAATATTGAATTCCCACAAAGATGGGAAGAATCTCCACTGCAAAGAATAACAAGCTAATCCAGGCACAAATGGAGAGCAAATGAAACAGGACATGGAGAAAAACCCCTGCCCGCATTAAGCTCTGCCAGGTCCCACACAAACCACCAGTTCCTTACAAATGGTCTACCTGCAATTTTGACTTGGCTTCTTAATTCCCAGCAGGAGAAAACAATCCATCAAACAATGAATCCACCTCCCCAATACGCAGAAACAACGTTCAACACTTTTTTGTCAGGTTTATCTGAAAATATTGCCTGTGAAGCATGCAGCCCCACGCAGAATGCCTTCTGCCACTCACGTCCCCCCTTTAAAAGAACTTGCAAATGCTTAAAGCAATTGCCTGCCTTGTGCTTGTGCCTTGACATAAGAATTTCTCGTTTTCTTCTAGAAGTGACTTAAGGGTTTGCCATCCATTTTGGAGCAGTGTACTTTTAACATATTTTATTACTATGACTTATAGTCAAGATGTGAAAACAGAACAGCTCACAAAACTATCATTTAAATCCACTTATACTTCATGTTTCACACAGCTAATACAATCTTTTGACCTACCAATCCAAATGATGTTTAAAAGCTTGAACGGCAAGACGCTGTCTGCTCAGGGCTGCTGATACAGAAAGTCCCTGTATAAATCACAATATCACGGAAGTCACGAAAACTGTGAATTTTGGTGTCAGCTGTGAAAATATTCCATCTGGTTTCTGTCTTGTAGAAAAATGTTTAAAATCTGTCTAAGTACAGGAAGTTTATTTTTGCTTCATCAGTGCAGCAGAAGTAAGCAGTGTAAGACTGGTGAATAGTGCCTCAGAGTTCTGATATTGCTCCAGGTGCTTGCGAGGTTTCCAAAACAACATTTTGAGTTTCATTCAGACATCCAACTGCACCACTATTTAATTTCACACCCTTAATCCAGACTGAGCAACTCACTGAGTACATTTCTAATAGTTACACTTGAAAATATAACAAAAGTAATAATGGGCCCCATAACATCAATGGGCTAAAGCTGACTTTGACAGTATATTCTGGGCAGAGGGCTGGTGTTGTGAATACATCTGCATCAACAGGCATTTGCTTCCCTTACATGTTAGATCTCTACTAGTAGTAAGGCACTAGTAAAGCCAGTCAATTCACCCAAACACTTACTTGCAGATTCTGGAATTTAGGGAGCCAGCTTCAGAAGGCTGGGCCTCTGCCTCTTTTTATGTAGCTCTTGACAGGGACTGATTTTATACTTTCACTTTATTTCGCTTTTTCATTTAGGTCATTCATCTATTTAATGGAAACTGTATAGAAAAATTATGATAAAAAATTACACAAGAGATATATTACTTTTTAAATCCCCATCACTACCATTACCCCATCCCAGCCAATGTGACATTCAGCAAAGAGCCCAATATTCTTTTTATTTATACTCTGTCACCTTCCTGAGATTCCTGACAACTGGGATCTCTATACAGTATTAGTTAGACCTAGTATAAAAAGAGAGCAAGAAGCCAACATGAGAAGGAAAAAGAAACAGTGGTGCAAGAGAAATTCAAGATTTCCAAGGACTAGGCTTTTCAAAGGTGCCTAGAATAGAGCTATTTTCAAAGGAGCTGAAAATAGACCAGTGGCCACCAGGATCTCGTTTGCTTACTAGAATTTGTTTCCCCTCCACCAAAAGTCTCCGTTCCTCTGACACCTCAGCAAAGGCTTTAAGCACGTGGTCAGGTGGAGGGCTCATTTCATAGCCCGAGGGGGTGGGGTTTGCATGGAAGAGCTTGATAGCACCTTCTAGGGCAAACACCTAGAGGGGACAGTCTGGGTTCAAAAGGAACTTTTGAGTGATTTGATAATTTAATGAAAAAATGAATGACCTAGGAAAGCCTTGCCAGTCCTAGGTTCCTGCATGACAGCAAGACCTTTGAAACAAAGTATAAACTCCCTCACCTTCAATCTCCAATGCCTCCCACAGGAAAAGCTCACCATCACACACATTTTAATCCATGTCTGGAGGTGCTGCTCCTCCATCTTGTTACAGCAGATAACTCTCCTGTTTCCAATGCTCCATTATCTGTCCGTCTTTTCCCACACCTCCACCCACACTAGCAGGTTCTTTGTTCTGCAGGGGATTGCTTTTGCAGAGGGCAAAGAGTGACTGGAATAGACAGGAGGCACCTACCACAGTTGCTTTTCCTTCCCAGGTGACTCCCAGTTTTTTATTTTCCTACTACACTTTGTGTGCAGTGGGAACAAGGGTAAAGAGGCCTTTAAAAGATAGTAGGGAACTGCTGTGGTGGTTTCAAGATGGAGCATGCAATTGCTATTTTTGATTGTGTTAACCCAGGCGTAATTATGTAATTATCCACAAAAATTTAGTCAGAGTTTTGCATATCTAAATCATTAACTTTAACAATTGACAGACTGCTTTGATTAGTATTTTCACAGACTAGCATAGCATACATTTGTCAGCTTTCCTATGATTAGTTGTAATTTGGAATTTGTTTATGCAAAATGTTTTTATTGCTCGTTTGGGGGGGAGGGAAAAAAAGGAGGGCAGAAAAGACATGTTTATCCTGTCAGGAGATCCTACAGAACTTACTAGGGATGATGCAAATGTATTTTTGCTGTGCTTTAATGTCATTTATTTGGTGAACTGACACAGCAAACATTGGCTTGTACTTGTTAAGGAGAACAAGAACTCTGGGTGAGCCCCTTTTGCCATATGAAATATTTTAATCAAAGTTTAAGTAAATTAATTCAGAAGCACCTAGCACTTCATGCAATGCTGCATTTTAAGTCTGTTGCTTTCCAAAAACAATATTGGTGCATCATGCAATCAGTGTGAACACTTTAAAATGCTGCCTGTGTCAAATACTATAACGCCAGCTCAGCCTTTTCATTCAGCATTATAATCGATATCATAATTTAAGATGCAGTTTGTTAAACTAAGCAATAATTAATGATTCCATCCTGCACCTGCTGGTGGATCAGTTTCTGTGTTAAGCTCTCCAAAAGAGAAATCTGAAAGCCACACAGTTTATCCTTCACAAAGCAAACCCTACTGTAGCAGAATTGTGTTGACATGAGGAACCGCAGTGACTTTGAAGTACTGTGGTGTGGAGTCTGGTGATTCCTAAGTTACCCAACAGAGGTGAAGTGCCAGAAAGGTTTTCACTTTCTTACTCTGATTCCCAAGCAAAGGACACATGTGACAAAATACATCTTAAAACAATGCATACATTACCTCCAGACATTTTGACTGGATTAGTGCCACCATTTTTCAGTGGCTGGTGGGCACGGCTTTTTCTCTGGCTGGCAGGGAGTCAGGTAAGATCACAATTCTTGCCTTGCACCACCATTAGGACTTCCACATCCTGAAGCACTAAGAGGCTTTGTGTGATCCTCTTTCACACAAATAATTTAAAAAACTGAATAAACTCACTGCTTTTTGTGAAAATTCTCCTATCCAGCAGCCTCTACCTGACTAGTTAATCAACATTCACGTGATTTCTCAGAGGCAAGGGAAGTATGCTCTGACTTCATAACCAATGACAGATTGTGACTTACAACTTCATCTGCCCCATGGTAGCTTCAGTTTGGTAATTACAGTTAAAACTTACACACTTTCCACATGATCCTCAGAGACCACTGTGATAGACACAGCATAAATCCCAGCTTTGCAGATTCCACATGTCTAATAATCTCACCTAGTCAGACTTCAGTTTTCTTCATCCGAAGGGGAGGTTTGCTTCAGAAACACATGAACAATTAATGTGAAAGACACATCAGATGGATTTTTTTTTTATTACTCCTAAATAATTTCATATATGGATAAATAGATATATACATAGATACAGATATAGATATATAAAAATAGCACACTCTCATTAGTAGATTTTCTAAGCCTCCTCATTCAGCATTCTCTGCTCAGATACCTGATGCCGAGTTTTAAAATCTCACTTCCTAGGTGTAGCTGACTGCTGGCATATTCACTGCCTCAGCGCTCAAAAGGCTGGCTTGCTGTTTGGAATTCAAGGGGAGCAGCCCCGTCTGTCTTTGTAGGAATTTTGGCTATATGACTGAGTACATGAAAATCAGGGAAGCCAGAAGAAAAGAATGATCTGTTACCTGAGTTTCTTTCACCATTTGAAATCCATTGAAAGAGAGGCATCTTTGTAGCACAAGCTGTTGGCAACTCCTCTCTCCAGAGCGTATCATCAGTCCCAAGCTTGCAGTCTTTTATTCTTTTAATTTTAATTGGTAGCTCCTGCCTGGAAACCAGTTGGGAATTGAATTGCCTGTGTGTTCCCCATGCTCCAGAGCAATTGCCTGTATATTCCATGTGCCTCCAAGCAGTTGCCAGCCTGCTCCTCACTCTCCCTAGTAAATGCCAGTAATCTGTGCACTGGTGTGTAAAACTTACAGTACTTGATTACATCAGGAAGGAGAACAGCACAAATTGAAGTATATGTTTCTATTTCCACTTTACCTTAGGATATGCACTCTGTCCCAGCCTTCGGCCTCAGCATTGTGAGAACAGCTCATCAGGGGGTCAGGGAGGAGAAGCATCCTTAGAGGACCTGGATTTGCACAATCTTACAGATGGCCCCGAGGAACGTTTCGAAATTCTTGTATCACCTATTTCTACACCTCACCTGTCCATCCTGCTCACACCGATGTCAAGAGAGCTTTGCACTGCTATCATCCTTACAGCAGGATTAACATCTCGCAGAGGGTTTGCTGCTGCAGTCACTGTTTTCCCATGAAGCTGAACAGGTCTCAGGTTCCTGGAAGGGAACACTACAGAACTACATCCCTATCGTCTGTTCCCCTAGAGCCAGGTAAAGGCAGGAGTAGGCTAGGCTGGGTGGCAGGGATAAACAAAAGCCATTAATTAAATAGCTCCTCTGTCCCTTTTAGAGCCACTGGTTTATGGACCTCATTTCAAGACGAGTGGTTTCTTCTGCATTAAGTGGAATAAGTTAGCACAAGAAAGACAAAAGTATAAGGAAGGATAGCAAATTTGACTCTTCTGTAATGTGTTCTTGCTACCAGCACAACTTTCAAGCAAATGAAAGAAAGATAGCAGTGACTCACTTCCTCCAAGATTAGACCAAGAGTGAAGAAAATGCCACTCTCCAAATCACCAATCTGTGCAGAGCTCCTGTCAAAGCTCCCATTACACATCACTTTGGATCTAGCCTCTAGGCCAGGCAAGCCATGCAGAATCAAAAGGATATTTCCAGTGTTTGATTATCAGGAGCTGCAGTTGTTCACAAAATCTGAACTAAAATAAGACTGCATTAAGTGCCTGGTCAGAGACTGACCACCATATAGGAGTCTCTGTGCACCAGACACTTTTGCAGCCCAAATCAGAAAAGTTATCCAGAGCTCTTCAGTATTTTATTTGGGTTGAGGGGATACTTTTGTCTTCTCTTCACTTCTTTACATCCTTCTTTTCATGGTACATTTTCCTGTGACTACTCCAACAATTCTTCCATTCAGTGGACAAGGCAAGAGCTACAGATGTCATCCATCTGGACCTCTGCAATGCCTTTGACAGGCCCCCAAAACATCCTTGTCTCTAAATTGGAGAGACACAGATTTGATGGGTGGACTATTCCATGGATAAGGACTTAGCTGAATAGTCACACTCAAAGAGTTGCAGTAAATGACTCAGTGTCTTGATGGAGACTGGTGTCCCTCAGGGGTCTGTACTGGGACCAGGACTGCTTAATACCTTCACCAATGACACAGAAAAAGGGACTGAGTGCACCCTCAGCAAATTTTCATGTGACACCAAGCTATGTGGTGCAGCTGAAACACCTGAGGGATGCCATCCAGAGGGACCTGGACAAGCTCAAGAAATGGGCCCATAGGAATCTCAAACCATTTAATGAGGCCTAGTGTAAGATTCTGCATGTGGCTTCAAGTGATGCCAAACACAAATACAGACTGGGTAGAGAATGGGTTGAGAACAGCCCTGAGGAGAAAGATTTGGGAGTGTTGGTTGATGAGAACCTCAACATGGGAATAAGTGCTGGCAGCCCAGGAAGACAACCATATCCTGGGCTGCGTCAAAAGGAGCCTGGCTAGCAGGTCAAGGGGGGTGATTCTCCCCATCCACTCACTCCAGTGAGACCCCACCTGCAGTGCTGCATTCAGCTGAGTACAGGAAAGACACGGCCCTGATGTTGCAAGCCCAGAGCAGGGCCATCAAAATGATCAGAGAGCTGGAGCACCTCCCCTATGAATATATGCTGAGAGACTTGGGGTTGTTCAGCCTGGAAAAGAAAAGGCTCTGGGGAGACCTTATAACAGCCTTAGAGTGCATGAAAGGGTCTTGTAAAAAAGACGGGGACAGACTTTTTAATAGAGCCTGTAGTGATAGGACCAAGGGGAATGGGTTTAAACCAAAAAAGGGTAGATTCAGACTAGATATATTAGAAGAAAATTTTTACTGTGAGGGTGGTGAAACACTGGAACAGGTTGCCCAGAGAAGCTGTAGATCCCTCATCCCTGGAAACATTCAAGGTCAGGTCAGACAGGGCTCTGAGGAACTTGATATAGTTGAAGATGTCCCTGCTTATTATACGGGGGTTGATCTATATGGCCTTCAAAAGTGCCTTCCAACCCAAACCATCCTATGATTCATGTTTCTCACCTCTAATTCAGTTGCCTCTTGACCTATCCTAGGTCCATGACATCAGCCTCCCCATAATGCAACCATTTTTTGTCCTGATGATGAGCCAGCCGCACACTGCCTTGCCTTACTCACTTTAGGAATTGCCTATTATAAATCCTCTTCCATTCTTCTGACAGCCAGACCTTTCCTACTTTAGTGTACTCAGAAGGCCCCAGAAGCAGCAGTTCTCCACAGAGTTCTTCTCCCTGAAATGTGAGCTCCATAACACTGTTGGTCACATTTTCCTTTATCAAGCAGCTCCAAAGGGGAATCTATATTTAAACAAAAGTACTGTCATAAGAGATATCCTACTCAGACAGTAAATCTCAACTCTTAATGTAATCTGAAGCTTCTAGAGCCATTCATTAACTATTATTTCCAGTACAAGCACAAAGGCTTTCCCTTGAAACAGTTTGGCTGTGGGCTTGGTTTAGGTTCAATAGTGTACAAAGATGGTAATTCTTCACTCTGTATTGAATTACACAGTAGTCCCTCGAATAGATTGGCATGGGTTGTGTGAATTACCTCTACTTCACCTCCCAGACTCCTTCCTTTTACAGAGTGAGGAGCTATTTCACCCTGCTTTGCAGAGCTTGCTACCTCTCTGCTTTCATCAGGATGAGGCTCCTTTTATGTCCTGCTGCTTCATCCCCCTTTGCTCACAGAAGAGCATCTGGCATTTTTCTAGGTCTGCTGCTGTAATGTTCCTGCTGCTCCTCCCTGTGACATGAGTACAAGGCTTGCTGAGGAGATGGTACAAAAACAGACTCACTTTCTTTCACCCATCTGCTTACCCAAGTAAAGACTAAGACTGATTTTTCTGTTAGGCTTAATTTCAGAGTGACTAGGACAGCCCCTGCAAAAAATTAAAAGCTTCCTCTTCATTTTTCTGTGGTGCAGTGCACGCTAAACAAATTCAAATTTAGTATCCTTTTTTAGCCACCCTTTTTAAAGGAAAACAACTTTTTAATCAGCTTCTTACTCTGATTTCTTCCTTCCTGACCCCCAAATTGCTGTTCAAGTACACCACAGCAGACTTAAAATGTAAAGCAAGGCACCTTCACAAGAAGTCTTGAGGAGGACCAGTATGGTACAAAATATCATTCTGACAGTAATGCTGTTCAGTAGCCATCCAGCTACTTTCCATCAGTGGGAGTGCTTAGATGTATCTCAAGGAGAATCTGACCTCTAAAAGAGGCATATTGCCCATTTCTGTGTGAAACATACACTGCATCCTATGAGCAAAGAAGGCAGACTAACCTTTGAACCACCAGCATTTCATAGCTGGAGCTTCCAAACAGTGAGGGGGTTAACTTGGCATTGCCAGCCAAGCTGCCCTTAACTGAAGGAACACTGGACTTCGACCCCTTCCTCCTAAGAGCCACAGCTGAAACTCCCAGTTTCTAACACACTGACAGAATTCTCTGCTCTTTTCTCTCTCAGACATTTAAAAGGAAGTGTGTTTTCTCTTCCATGAAATTTGGGAAAGGAGGGATGTGTCTCTTCTTGCCAGCAGAAAAAGCGAGGGCTGACAAGACACCTAAATCTGATCATCTTCAGTGCACTAGCAGGGCAAGGTTTTGTTGGTTGGCTTCAGTAACACTGTATAAAAACCACATCAAAAGGAGCCATTTAAACCCATGTAAATCATGTTCACTGACGTATAACCGCATCCATCACTCCTAAATGATATGCCAATCCAAAAAGTGGGGCACCAGATCCTTCCATCGTGCTCAAAGTGAATACTAACTTACCCTCCTTGCATCTTCAGGGAGTTCTATGCCTCTCAGTTTAACACAGGTCACGGAACGTGACTCCTCAGTATTAAGCAGAGCCCAGCACAGGACGGCGGCGGCAGTGTTTGCAGGGTTGTTCAAACGCTCCTCACTTGACAGTGCCCTTCATTTATAGTTAACGAGGATGTGACAGCCTATTCTCCTGGCGTACCATCCAACCACACGCAAAATTCTGCGTGTGCCTCGCGCTGCAATCCTATTTTTATCAGAATAGACATGTGCACTGAGGCTTTAACCAACAGCTGAGACAGGGTTTTAGTGTGAGATTTTCAAACCTGTCTCAGGTATTTAGAAGCACAAATTGTACTGAAAGACTAATTGAACTGTGCTTCTAAATCCCTCAGGTGCTACTGAAAATCTCTCCCTTAATAACTTGGAATCTCCTAAAGAGTAAACCTCATCGAACTTAGATGGGTATGCAGATCCCAGAGTTAAGATTTGAAAAACGCTCTGTACTGGCTTAACTCCCATTGACTTCAGTGGGAACAGAATTAAGTTGACATTGAGCCTTTTTGAAAATTCCCCTCCAGGTGTGTTTTCTCCCTTTGAATTTGAATAATCTTTTAACTGCTGAGATTGCTTTTTGATGTATCAGTACGAAGAATTTTACAGGAGTTTTTCACCTGAATTTTTGGTGAAGTTAGACTCGAAAAACTGCAGTGTACTGTCACAAAAACTTTATCTGCTAAACCTACTATGTTTATTTTCTGTATGTGTTTTGCTTCTATTATTATTATTATTATTAATATTATTATTATTTTTCCCTCAGCAGCAACACAGGAACTGAAACCACAGACTTTATTCTGGGAGGTGCTGTGCATGGTCTGTTAAAATATTTGTACGATACACACGCAAGCTGTCTAACTTAATACTAATAGTCAGACTCCAGAGAAACCAAAGAATCATAATGAATATCCCCAGCAGGTGTAATTATACAGCAGCATTTCAGTTACTATTTCACCTCCTTGCAGACATTATCAGGAGATGGGGATTTCCTTCAACTCCCCTGAATGTTTTAGTTTACCTTTTAAATTAGCCCTACTTACAAGAATGACTAAAGGGTTTTTTTTTTTAATGTTGGTGTGTCCCTCACTACAATCTCATGGGCTGCACTCTACTCTCTGAGATGCACAAAACACAAATTTTTAGGGGTACAAACTGTATTTGCTTTCAATTTGAATAATACATTAGGGCACAAACTTTGCTTCAGTGATGCAGGTTTTAACAATCTGAGTAAAAGGAAGTAGACAGTACGGAGCCCTCTATTTTGCAATAGCATCACTGGGAAGAGACTCTCCATGGCCCAGATTCCGTATGAGAAAAAACAGCTGTGCTAATACTGCTTGCAAACAGCACGATAACCACTCCTTTGTTCCCACCAAAGATACAACAGCAGAATCCTGTAAGAGAAGTCATCTGATACGTCAGCTCATTAAATTAGTCAGAATGGGTGAATGGGGAAGAGGAATATACCATTGTAAATGTATGTTAATTAACAAATGCTATAAGAGAGGCATTTAAATGTATGAAAATGAATATTAATGAGATGAAAACACCTAATTATTGTGCATCTAATGGTATTATCCAGAGCATCCAACAGAAAATGCCTACTTGTCATGCATCTAAGGCAACAGCACAAACCTTCAGACACAAAGATTCACTGTACATATAGATCATATTATGACTTTAATTACAGACCTTGCAAAATATCTGCACTGAAACTTGAATTTAGAATGATTTTTATTTATTTTTTTTAAAAAGTTAGATTTCACAAATTTCTTAAATCATTGTTGCAATTCAGAACTACATGTTTCTTTGCAGGGCTTCTGGAACATTACTCTGAAGTGCTTCAATGTCTCTGCCTGCACATCTCCATTTTGCAAGAATATAATTAGGAATGGTGGGCTGTAAACTGGCCTGCAATGAAGTTCTCAGGAATTTTTAATGAAATTGCATGAAGCTAAAATCTGTCTGGATGAAATTCCTCCCTTTGCAGACAGCTACCAAAGGAGAATCCCAAGTTGAAAATAGTGTGAATTCCTGGAATTAAAGACTGCTTCATAATAAATATGCATTAGGAAGCTGAAATAAAATTATACAGGCCACTTGAATTCTATTATTTCCTAATTACTCAGTGGTTGGCTTTACAACTTTAATGTTCTTTTAATGTAAGTTTTTCAAGGTAAGGTTTTTCAGGGTTTGGGTTTTTTAGAGTAATTGCAGATAGAAAGCAAATTTCTTGATCCCAGGTAGGACAGAAGGAGTTTTTCTTTATGGGCAAAATTCTAAAGTGGCACAGCTATGCACATATTCCCTGTCCAAGATTCTAGTGCGTATGCCAGGAACGCTTACAGAGATGGGGATATTTTAATGACTGATCTCTGCATGGTATTTGCAGTCCCAAGAAGAATAATATCATTCGCACATACAATCAATGAAGTCTTAATCCTACCATCAAAGCAATTAATGAAAATAGAACACATTAACCTAGTATTTGAGCCAGAATTGATTCCCAGAAGATAGCACTCTCCTCCCTCAAAACTGAGTTATTAATACAGATATAAGTACAATGTGACAAGCACTTCAGATATACTTTGACATATATATTTACTGTCACTCAAAATGACTTAGAAAGCATCATATTTTATAAAATATTATATCTTATCCATGCTTCTAATTTTCTTACAAGACTGTCATATGGAACTGTAAGAAAAATGTCCATGAAACAGAGATACACAATTCTGGTGGATTCACCTTATTCACTAAGCCTTCTATCCCTTCAGAGAAAGAAATTAAGTTAGTTCATGTGACTTACTTTTAATAAATCCATGCTGCCATCTATTTACCACCCATATTGCTGTAGTTGCTTCCAAACTGATTGCTTTACTAATAACTCCAGCAACGTGCTTGGTACTGAATTCAAATTAAATGCACTGATTTGAAATCATCAGATTGTCTCCTGTACCCACTGGCAGGTAACTGCTGTTCACCTCAACAAACTGAAAAATTCAAGTAACAGCATCAGCGTATTTTACATTACTGCATGTGTTAGTTCCTCAGAGGGATTTCCCAGCCTCATACATAGAAACCATCAAAGCACTTTTGCTACCACAATTAGCAGTGGGCAGAACAAATCTGTCAGCAGTATTTTGTACTGCCTGGAATACAGTTGAATTTCTAACAGAAAAACAAGTTTCCCAGCAGTTACAGTTTAACAGGGGGTTGAGTTAACAACCCATGAGTTACAGTTTCTACAGGGAGGTGAGCCATGTTGTAGTGCCATGGTTAAACTATACAGAGGAGTTGTATCAGCATGTGGTATGGAGTAATAACTCTATTTCTTGCCCATACTCTCTGGCTATGCAGATGACTTCAGTAAAAGGCACCAGTGTGCTTCAGGTAAGCCAGCTCAAGTTAAAAATATTAATAGTAGTGTATTTGGTTGCAAATAGCTACACTTTTTTGTTATTTTTCTGTCATGTCTGTTTGAATCTATAGCAATAAATTGTATCAATACAGGCTGGTGCATTTCTTACATGGGACCATTTGGAAGCAACTAGAGTAACTGTACAGTGAGGGCAAGGCCTTTTAAAAACTAGGATCAAATCCTTGCATTTACTGGAAAAGTAAAACTGCACACTGTATGGAACAGGGACAGATGCCTTCAAAATGACAAGTAACAATACCAGCTCTGTTGAAACTAAAATTTTGGGTCCAGGTATATGATCCACTTCAGGCACAGGAAGCAGTCCTGCACGGTGGTTAGCACTTTGATCTGAATGGAAGCCAGTCACAAGCTGTGGTAGTGCACATTTTACAGAAGACCCTTGGTGCTTCATTCCCTCACAGAGAGCAAAAACCATAAATCATATCCTCTGTAGAAAAATATAATATAAATTCAATCTGAACAAAACCAGAAATATATTTGTAAGTGTCCAATTCACATTAAAAAAAAAGAAAATTATTCATTTTCAGAGGGGTTACACAGTCAATATTAAACTACTGAGCAGAAGAGCTGAAGATATTGATAGCCAGTAATGCAGATGAGATTGCTGTTAATTGTTAACATCTCCTGGGCTACACTTCCTATGTCCCTGCACAGATCATGAATAAAATTATTTACCTATTCAAGCAATGAGAGCTATGCATTTTGATATCCACATACACGGTAACTCAGACCTCCTCTGAGACCCCTACCTGTAATTAGGAACAGATGTAGGATCTTGTTCCTGAATTGATAAAAACAAATTTCAGCCCTCCACTGATATATGGCTTAGTGGCACAGTAATGGGAAGAATACCTCTGCAGAAGAATCCCCCTTTGGGCACTGGATCTAATCAGCTCCTCTCTGGCTCAAGAACCCTACTACTTTAGATCCAGTGCTTTTCCATCGCTGTTTTGGGACACTCACTGAAACACAGGTGACACAGCAAGTGCATAGCAAGAAAGTTACAAGCTGTGTTTACATGGCTGCACTTCTGATAAAGAAAACCACATATGTGTACCCTTCAAAACCACAGTAATTCTCTAACACTTCTCCATGATGGAGTCCTTTAACATTAAGTATACACCACATTATGTGCTTTCAGCAACAATTCTCACAGCTCAGCATGTGCAGCTGGGGAATACTCCTCAAATTATTTAATGGGGGAAACTCAAGAAGACATTCAGCATAACATACTCTATTGTCTAAATGTCACACTACTGCAGGAGAACATGCCCACCACAGAGGTTTCACGAACTGAAAGTAGCTGCATTTCTTACTTTGCATCAGCTGGCTGAAATAACCCAAGAGGAATAGGTACCTGCCCATTCTCTTGCTCTCACACACCAATAGCTGTGTATTGCCCCAACAGAGGAGTGAATGCTCCAAAGGGAATTTGCCATCTATACATGCTGCAGGCTGACCCTTTCCCAGTCAGATGCATCACTCGGACTACCCCATGTGTGCTTGCGCTAGCCCCACTGGATACTCCGACAGTAACAAGACTCTGAGGGCCTATGGCCAGCCCAACCATTCACAGCACTAGGCCTGGAGAGGTTCAAATAAGCTGCTGTGCTCATTTTCATCAAGTGACAAGTACAGCTGCCTTCCTTCATGTTCCTTTCCTGACCACTAAATGTCCCTCACTTGATTTACCCTCATCCAGCAAAGCTTATAATTCCCACTGGCTTCTGGCATAGGTGACTAAAATTATGCCTTGTGAAAACCCAAAAGAGCTGCAGCTCCTCTGGTGTGTAGAATAGAGACAGAAATTTGTATTTACTGAGGTGACCTCAGTACAAGAAAGTTGCACCGGTTTCATTTAAATCTGACTGAAACAATTCAAGTTAAACTGATGTGAATGCCATCATACATCTTTATTTAAAGATGTTAAATGGGAGTTAACTTGATTTCAAACCTAATCCAAATCTAAAAGAAGTGACCAGATGAAATAAGACTGTCCATGCCACATTTTCCATTGGTTTAACTAAGCAGGCTTACCAGTAATCTTCGTGCAACTCCCTCATGTATACATGGTCTGAAAATACATTCACTCTCCAGCATTACCCTGCTTCATGCCAGGAGAATTTGCAGCTGGAAAGGGCTCAGGGGAACTTCAGTGCCTAGAAATAAAAGGATTGTGGAGGAGAATCATAGCTGCTGTGCTCACCAGCCCTCCACGGACATCGCCTAAATTACCGTAATTAATATGGGGGAATATTTCTGCGCTCCTCAGTAGTTTATAAATGTTACAAAAAAAGGAATGTTTTATATGTCCCCTGATGGGTTTTAAATGTTAATAAATTATGTGCAAGGAGGTATTTTACATCTCTCTATTTAACAGTGAGCTGACAGCTGCAATTATAGGCCAGTCTCTGACCCCAGCAATCAGGAACCTGAGGAGTAAATGGAGTAACTTTCTCCAGAATAACACAGTGCATTGGGGCGCTGACTCAGCGTTTAAACATCCAGACACAGAACCACGGTGAGACATTTGTGACACCCCAGAATCTCCCTTTGGCTGCAGTACGCACTTGCCAGTCACTGGTACCTGCTTACTTTGTCACCAGAGACCCAGTGCCACTCTTCCAGTGGTAGCAAGAGCTCATGATCTTACAGGTACAGGAGAGAGAATGGAGCAACCTGTCAACTTGCTATATTGCTCCTCTGCTGTGGACTAGAAAAAGAGCAGGAAGACTTGGCACATCCAGGACAGCAGAGGTAGACAGGGGTATTGCATGTGTCACTGCATGCTCTTTCACTCTCTTTTTGGCCAAAAACCTGTTACTACTGAAACACTGCAGCGTTCTCTCTGGTATGAAGTTTCTGTGCCTGCACACCTACCTGCACCAGCATGAAGAGTCTAGGAGCATTCCCATCCTTTCAAAAGGTAACAAAGTGACTGCTCAGTAATGCGTGCCCCAGCAGAAAGCCCCACCAGTTTTCAGTAAGCCCTAGTTACTACCCTTCCCTTCTGCTCTGCCCAGCCCTCAGCAGAAGAGAGAGCCTCTATGACGTTAAAGGCAGCTTGAAGTAATATTTTAGGTATGTGTGTTTCAGGTTAAAACCTCTGTCGCAAAGTAACAGCAGAGGAAGAAGAATCTTCGGTTTTTGCCCAGGCCCTAAATCTGCTCACGACACTATTCCTGCATGCCTGTGTATTTTCACCTTCTTCTTTCTCTTACCCAAAAATAACCTTTGGTCTTGATCCTTAAACTGGCTGTGTTCGCTGTTGTTAGCGCGCACATTCATTATCCCTGTTAACCACTGAGGTACTGCCTAAGGCAGCACACAGCTGTTTTGAGGCACTTTAGTCCATGCTGTATGCGCTGCTTCACTCCATAGGAACTGCACCCCACTGACAACAAAAGGCAACTCTGACACTGAATGAAACCAAGCAGAACTGTGAGTAGCATCTTGCATTTCCACTACATCATCACAAAGGCTGAGGAATGGGTTTTACAATTCTATTAAAATCCAACAATGTAGTATTTTTGCCATTGACAACCTCTTGCTTTCTTTTATTTCAGAAGGGCAGAAGCCGAAAGTGTAATAAATTTGATTTATTAGGAAAACTCTTTTTTTTTATTATTTCCCACCTTTTATTTTTCCTGCATGAGGGGTTGTAACTAACTTCTTTCCTCCTCCACTTTGTACTGTTGGATTGGAACAAGATTTGCTTAGCTATAAGAATTATAGTTTTCTTTCAATTAGTGGTCTACAAGTGCACCTCTGCAAAATTAGAAGAAATTCTGGGTGGAAAGAGTGAAGGTTTTTTTTAGATTTGGACAGAATTAGGTTAACATTTTCAGGGCATTTATGCTGTATCCAATTACAGACAAACACCATTTAACATCCTTCATTTATATATTCCTTCTGTTTTGCACAAAAGTTTCTCAGCTGTGTCTTAGGCATTAGGGTTTTGTTAAAGTCAGGGTCTTTATTACAGAATTTCTTGGACTAAGTCATAGCTGCTCTTCAATTCCTGTCTGTGTTTGGTTATGCACGTCTTCCGACTTGCATTAACTCATATATAAATGATTATGACCACCCTTTTATTCTTTAGAACTTTACTGTTATTGATTAAGGACGGGTTTCCAGAGCTTTTGAACAACGGGGACCATATGTTACTACCGAGTTTGTCTTAGGCATCACGTTCATCTCACTCGAGATGGCATATGTCAAGCACATTCATATTAAGTCAAATAACATTGCTTTGGCTACTACAGACATTATTTACAATGAAGCATGACAGTACGTTATTATATTTGTCTGTCTAGATACTATAATTGCCTGTTAATTAAATTTAGGTAATAAAATGGGTAGAAGCAGCACTACCATATGGCTAGTCACGTCTCCATGGAACAATGGCTACAGGTACTGAAACTTAGCTTGAGAGTGAACAGCCACAAGTGTGTGGTAAAATCTTCTAGCACCTAGAGACACCAGAACTCAGGCAGAGCCAGGTACTGAAAGCTGTGCCACCAGGAGGGACACATGCCTGACCCTTGTGTCCTTCAAGGCAAAATCCCACAGGTGCTAGAGGTTACCCCCCCACAAGACCCCTCACTCAGCCTAATCTCTGAGAAGCAACCCATACAGCCCCCGCTACTTTCATATCTCTAACTGAAGGTGGGGGAAAACAATATTGTGCACGCCTCCTTGAAGGACTGCCAATCCCTGCAGCCAGGAGATGAGGTAATACAGTAAGGAAGGCCAACAGCAGTTCAACAGAGAGGGCTGGATCTTCTTAGCCCTAATTGTTGTGCAGCCCCATCTAACCAGCTGCTGTTTTGCTGTCAGCTACAGCCAATAGTCAAGACCAGAGAACAGAGATTACACATCCTGTCTCGGCTGCAAGCTATTTTTTATGCTACAGCACTTCAGTGACATTCACAGGGTATGTCCTAAAAGTGTCTCACTCCTGCGCAATCAAATTAAAGTCATTCAGCAATGGCTCGTTTGCTGAAATATAAACATTGCACACGTCTCGTATTTGAAAGAGTGGGATTTTTCTATTGGGAAAAGTTATTTGCCATGGACTTGACTGATTTTGCAAGTTCTCTGTTTTTTAATAAAACACAATTCTTTCACATTTACAAAATACAGTAATAATACTTACCATCTTATGGGCTGCTGTGTGGCAAAATCCACTAATTCTTCTGAAGTGCCCAGAAATCCTCCAAAGAATGCAATCTGAAAAAAAGATTGTCATTAGTACATGTGAGGGATTTATTATATTCATCTCCATTCTCCATTATACAAATGACTGATTCTGTGTATGAGAGCACAAACTCACCACATTTTGGTATACCTCAGTGGTACCAGGAATCATATTACTCTTACCAGTATTTCTGCTTTTATATTCTTTTCTCTAAAACAACACCTAAGGATTTCATTCAAGAATAGAAGCCTCACTAGGCAAAGTAAATTTGTGCACTTGTCAAACCCACAAAAATTGTATAATTCCGTAATAAGAAAGATGTAACAAGTGAATTTACACATTCACAAAGCAGTATCAGGCACTGCTAGACACATGATGAAGGTGATATGAACTGTTGCTTGGACACAACTATTTCTTTTCATCAGATTGCAAGAGAATCCACAGCAACTAAGATCACTAGGCGCATCACCTACATGCCTAACATTAGGAGGCATTTATCGTCCCCAGATGCAACAGAAATTATAGATTTAAACCTACTTCAAACCAGACAGAGTACCTTCAAGCAAGTTGAATGCCTCCATGGAAATATTTTCCCAAATTTTGCTTACACTTGAAGGTGAGTACATTATAAACCAGGAGAGCTAAGCTGGATTTCCATGTCTGCCACAAGACTTCAGTATGACCCCAAGCCAATACCAAGTAAGGGATTTTCTGGCATCCCAACCACAGGTAGGGAGCTTGCACCACCTGGAAGCATCCAATCCAAGCGGCAGCTTTGAAAAACTTCTTTCAATCCCTCTCTGCCCCTGCAAAACGGGGGTCATGTTTCTGTCTCTCATATTATGTATAATTGGGGTGCTTAATACACTGGGCCACTAAGCTCAGCCCTTATGACCTAAGGGGAGCAAGCACAGCGATGGCACTTCAACAGTGGCAACTATGTATCTACATGCTGCCCACAGAGACAGAGAAAAGCCTACCCAAATACACAATTTGAAGCGCCGGTCTTTGCTGAACAGGCTTACAAGCTTAAAAAAATGCCTCTGGGCCTCCATGTTTCTCGTCCTTCAGTAATTTCAACACATATATTCACTACAAGGAAATCAGGAGTGGAAAGAGGGGGCACTAATTAAGCCCTCCTGCTCCACAGTTTTTGCGAGAAACTCAGCTCAAAACAGGTTTCTAGTCCAAGAATTGCATTCTATTTTTTATTACATGCTTTACGCATTCCTAGACCTCACCTAGATTAGAAGTGGATGAGCCAAAGCAAACACACATGTGCACGTACACACAGAGTGCTAGATGCATTTTTCTGTGAGAGAGAGAGTTTGCTTTCCCAGTCTTTCTGCATCTGTAAGCAGGAAGGCTTAAAAACCTTGCAAAGAAAGTCTGTTCCCATGAGAATTCCTGCCTCACTCTCTGCAGATTAAAAGAAGCAATCTCTGCCTACTGTGCATGGGAATCCCAGTATTTTGGCATGGTTTTAACATCAGCATCATTAGAAACATTGATTTATTTTAATTGTCACCTTGTATCCTACACTGCCAAATGCAGTCAGAATGTCAATTCTTTATCAATGTGAGCTGTTGACATGGAAACAGATCTGCTGAAATGGAAGCAGTAAGAAAAGATGTGTTACTCCTCCAAGTTATACTTAGAAGTGGTAAATCTGTGTGTGCCAAAACAGATTTAAATACTCAATAAACTACACTGAAGAAATAAACTATTTGGGGTGACAGTCATCTTAGTTGTTTACATCATAGACTGCATTTAGAAAATCTCCAGTGTTACTATGGTAACAGCTTTTGCTTAAACGTAGTTGTGGACGCACTTAAGGTATGATCTAAATTAACTGAAGATGGAGGAACAAAACTGGGCAGCAAGTGCTGAAGGAGTGACTGGCTGTTTCCTGTCAGCCCATCCTATCTGCAGCAGGCACTAGCAAGGGTACAGCCAGAGTGCTACGTAGCATACACACCTTGGATCATCCCCGTCCATGCTCTCAGAGAGCACCTAAAGCAGCTGACAGACTGCAGCACGTAGGTTTTCGAGATAACAAAGAAAAACAGAGCTGCTTATCATCCCCACGCAGCTTGTAGTGCATCCCAGAACTGCTTCTTCCCTCCCTCTGGTCACCAGACAGGTGATGGGAAGAGGAGGCAGGCAAATAAAGGAGCCTCTAAGAGGGGCTGGAGGCCTCTTTGCACATCTGGCATAGTTTTTGGCTTTCCTCTTTGGGATCTCTCCCAGGGAAAGGAGCAGAGCTGCAGAAAGGGAAGAGTGTAGCACAAGCCTTCTGCCAAAACCTGTGACTTGGAACGGACACTGCCTCACAATTAACTTCACACTGCTAAGAAACTGTCCTAAAAGATGCAGTGCAGACCTTTGACCAGCACTACATTTCCACTAGAAAGATTAAATCTCTCTGCTGCTAAAGCTAGTTTCATAGTCATAGGGAACAAGGCCAGAGGGGCCACTGTGATCTGCTGTTCTTAATAGGGATTAAAGGAACCTATGGTCTCCTGCACACCTGCCTCCAACCTGAAAGCGAACAACGGTGAGATGGAGATCACTCAGGAGAAAATTGAAGGAGAGGCTCCTCTGCCCTCCTGCCAGATGCCAGGGCAAGGGGCAACAGAAGGAAAAGACATATTTGAAACAACTTCTCTGAACAGGATCATGGAGGCATTGGAGCCACAGACACTGTTCAAAGCTCATGGATCCCAGCAATGCTGTGAGGCAGTGCAGTTTTGAACTTGCCTAGAGCAACCCATCCCCGCTTCCACTTCAACTGTGATATCAAGGCATGCAGATTCTTTTTTTTTTCCTTCCCTTTTCCACTTTTCACATTTCTGCATGATTATAAACCTCCCAAAAGCTTGTGCGTCAATTAACGAGAGAAGGAAGGACACACATCATTAATTACACACCGGTCAGTGAAACATGGACACAGAATATGGCATAACATTCTAAAAATAGCAGGAAAGCCTGCCTTGTTTAGGTCAAGTTTTATTTGAATTCCCATAATAAAGCAGCTGATACTAAACAACGAAGCACCACTGTTTAGCCTCAATGGGTGTTCCAGACAGATCTGCTATAACTTAATCCACACAGCAAAACGCAAAGCCAAGTAATGTAAGTTTATGTGAGCATGAGACAAAATAGTGCTTTAAACTTCTACAGCATTTATCAACCCAAATTACTCTACATACATATACTAACTTAAATGCTTCCATCTGTATTGTTATCTTACTCCATCTGTATTGTTATCTTGTATTTTGGTGAGATTCATGAGGTGTTGGGTTAGATGCTGGGCCAAGCTGCTGATATAGCTCCATGCAGTCAGATGAGGAGACAGGTTGCTGGCTGTCATAGCTGTTCACAGAATTCTGCTTTTCTTAAAAAGGGATGAGGGAACAGAACTGGAAAAGAAAAGGACCTGCACTGCATGTCTCTAGGTACAACTGCTCTACATCAGCTCTGGCTTTTGAGTGGGATAGCATAATATTTCTAGATCATTTAGGCATGGATATTGGTGGCATACATAGTCCTTGGAATGAGGGACAGCCTCTGTCTGAATCTGCTTGTCAGGAAAGTGGAACACTGATGAAGGAGGCATAAAAGCATTCTGCTTACACACACTCTTCAAACAGGAAATAGTAATTTGCAGATGAGAAGAATATTACAGAAAAAAAAAAAAACAAACAAAAACCCAAATGACAACTTCCCCCAGAAAAAATACTTTTTCTCACACGCCTGCACAAAGCCTCCTACCTTCTTCTTCATCCTCTGGAGAGGATTGTGTCTGCCAAAAATACATATTGCAGAGGGACAAAGGAAAAAATGATAGTGGAACTATTAGTGCACACTCACATGCTTTTGAAACATGCCCCAGGGGCAACTTGGCTTCTAGTTAGAACACATAGGATCATCATATTCAAAGCCTCATCTGAAAACATAAATTATGATCTTATCCTATACTAACAGCAATAGAAGCAGCAACCTTCTATCTGTGTCTCCATCTTCAACATTAGAAGCCAAAGGTACTGTTTTCTAATGTCCCTTACACATCTGAGGAGCAGATGATCTTGAAAGCTGCAGTCTTTTGATCCTACATAAATTGGATGCTTCTGACAATGTCACCCAGAATTTTCATGTCAGTCCAAGGAAAACATAATCTCAAACAGAGGATAATTTTGATTTTCCTCCTGACTCAGCAGAGAAGAAGATAACTATAAATGGAAAATGAGTGCTCTTGAGGGTAAATATACCTGCTGTAATCCTACTGCCAACTGCATTAAGGTTTGCCTGCTGCAGTAAGGCATACGCTAACTTGGCTGGAGGAAAGCTAAAACTTGTCAGTTTCGGAAGTCACTGGTGATCCTTTCTATGTTATAATTCAGTATTTTAGAGAATAAAAACCAGTAGGGAGGGAGAAAGGGAGGGTGGGTGGAAGGAAGGAAGGAGGGAAGGAGGGAGGGAAGGAAGGAAGGAAGGAGGGAAGGGGGGGGGGAGGGAAGGAGGGAAGGANAGGAAGGGAGGAAGGGAGGAAGGGAGGAAGGGAGGAAGGGAGGGAGGAAGGAAGGAAGGAAGGAAGGAAGGAAGGAAGGAAGGAAGGAATTTCTTTCCTCTGCCTTTGGTTATAAGTGACAGCAATAAAAGAATGCAGTAGCACCACAAAAAACTGAGGAGAGTGGGTTCTTTTCACAGAATGGTTGTGGTTGGAAAGGACCTCTGAAGACCATTGAATCCAACACCCCTGCTAAAGCAGCTTCATCTAGAACCCACCTCCACATCAAATCCAAATGATTCCTCTTAGGGACTGGTAACGTGAAGCAGCTTATTTTCGCAGGTGCTCTTCAGCCTAACCATGACGTCCACCTCTGGAACTGGAAGAATTCCTTATGTCAAGCGAGCACAGACAAGTTATCATTCAGCAGTGATAGCTCAACACTGATTGAAAGTCTCATTCATCAGGGGGAAGAATTGTGGTGTTTCTTTTTAAATTAACACAGAGAAAGAAAGATGTATTTGTCCAGACCTACTTGCTTTTTCATTCCTCCAGCAGCTGCTAGTTTGAGAGAATTTTAAACGGTTGGCCTTTATGAAATGAATTGGTAATCACAGCTCTGTGCCTCACACACAGCAGACTGGTAACAGGATAAAGCCTTTCACCTCAAAGGCTGTGGTTCAAATTTAGAATAATCCTTAACTTCATAAACACCATCACTACATGATGGGCATTTGATTGTTATCATACAATGAATCAGGTGTTTTTCCTAGCAGAAAAGTATTCATGCCACTGACAACATACTAATTATTGTCAGTAATTAGCAGCACTCTTGGCAGTGGCAGTAAAGAGATCTGTAGAAAATTGCCCATTTGTTCATCCCTTGGGGGTTGTCATCTCAAGGCAGGGGGTCAGGCCCTTCAGTCATTGTGGCGATTCTTGTAGCTCTTTCCCACTCTGGGTACGTTTTGCAGATAAGCAGAGTTCAGCCTCCAGAGCTGCCAATCTACACTTTTATTACCGCTAAATTACTTTTGTTTCAAATGCTGGAGGCAACTTTGAATGCCGGCTCTAATTAGATCGTAATTGTTTGGAGATCTGAGCAATTATGGCAGATTTGGGTGGAGACTTTGGTGGCTTTTAATATTTGTGCAAATAGGTTTCACAAGCACAAAACCTGCAGCTGCTTGTAACACTGGGCATTTCCTTAGAAAACTTACACTACTAACCATCTAAGCCAGGCAGGAAAAATTTTGATTTTCAGTGTGCAGAGCGATCTGCAAAATCCTCGTCCAAGCAAACAGCTTCACACGTCAGGCAGTTTTCATGAGCCCAAGATGTTTTGGTACAAACAGAAGAAGGTGAGTTTAATTAGGAACAAATATTTTTGTACAAACAGAACAAGGTACACTGACCTAAAAAAGAACCCATAGCAGAAAAGATATAGATATCTAGATATAGATATATCTAGATATAGATATAGATATCAATATAGATCTCACCATATTTTCAGAACTATAAAAAGTCACAAATTAAAAAGAAAATAAATTTCAAATATACATAGGAGTAAATCCCAGTACTTAGCACTAGAAGCCTTGTCTTTCCCTTAGGAGAAAAATACTTGTGAACAGTCTAGAAACTCCATGCCCTATTGCTGAATATCATTATTGCTCTTCCTTCCTTAGGGAAACCATAGACCCCTCAACACTTCAACCCCCTCTAATACAACACAGTCCAGAGATCTGCAGGGAAATCCTAAGGATCTGAGAGTGAACATTTAAAGGCCAAGGAGCTTCCGCTAGGAGACCTCATGCTTCCACATAATCTCCTGAGGTCTACATGTCATAATGACAACATTACCTCTTCATGCAGCTCCAGGGAGTGCTGTGCAAATATTGGATTATCTGGTTCAATGGCCAAACAAAAAACAATCATGGGCAGAAAAAAAATCAGTTGAATCTACCTGAAATAAAAGCAAAGGGGGTGGTTTGGCTAAGGGAAAGAAAAACCAAACCAACCAACCAACCAAAAAAAAAAAAGACAGAGGAGGAAATGCTTGCCTTTAAAACAGTAAATACTCAGCTCCCTATTTTTTACCTGAAAAGGAAAAAAATGCCCACATAATTAATTTTTTTTTAATATTACCTTCTATCCTTTTCTTTGATTTGGGAGAGATTTTTTTTGTAATAAACTTCACCAAATTTCATGTCATACCAAAGCAGATCAGCCCTCTCTGAGAGAAAACCTACTACTCAGAACACTTTGCTGAGGTCTACCTATAGGAAGAACTGTACAGGCTGAACCGCAGAGATCCAGTAACCACATTTTTGTCTAAGAAGAATCATGTTTTCAAGTAAGGAAACTCATCAGTTCCATCACTACGCATCAAAAATGTGATTGACGGAATTTTTTCCCACAAAGAGGACCAAATACCATTCTTTGAAGGATAGACAAGCAGCTTCACACATTATAACTAGTGACGCCTCTGTTTAGTTCTCCTGTAAGCTCCAGCTGCAGTACCTATGTGAAATGAAAGGTACAGATGGATTCCACTGGTGGCAGTAAAATCCATGAGATACCAGAGGCACATTTCCACAAGTTTATGTAGCTTGTTGCATGTGTGGCTGGCAGTGAGCACACTTGGAAACCACTCTGGGACTCGGTTATCCTACAGCTCTACAAGGACTGGTGGGGTTGGTAGCTGGCTCCTTCACTTCCATAGAATCAGCTAAATTGGATTCAAGAGCTTCTGTAGCCAAAGTATTTCTGCCATTACTAAATACCAAGAAATACCCTCTACTACATACACCAAAACTAGACTTAAATTTATTCAGGAGAACAAAAGACCAAAAAGTTCCTAAGTCCTAACTAACACTTTGGCATTCGGCATATACAGCACTAGTGCTGCCACCAGTAAAAATGGGCAATAACAGCCACTAGAGGAAACAGATATGTAAATGGATATACACCAAAATTGACACAAAATTTGCTCAGAATGACAGAAATGGGAAAGATTCAGAAGTGCCCAGGTCAATCCCAGATCATACAGTTCAGTCCCTTAGACTTTATTAAGCTGCTGTTGAACATAGCAGGGCCAATGCAAAGAAAGAGAAAAGCTGCATAAATACAGAAAATTGTTAGAAACGTCTGTAACCTCCTTAAGGTGTATGATAAACAATGTTCTCTAGGTGGCCACTAGAAGAAAAACAGAAGCATTTGAGAATGGAATACTCTTAGATGACAAGTTTAGCTCAAGTCGAAATGCAGAAACAGAGGAGCACACTAGTGTAGTTTCTCCTCATGCCTGTTCCAGGCTCAGGTAAAGGTCAGAGATTCATTGTCCCAGTTCAGTACACAGCTATTGGCTGGGATCAGGAAGCATGTTAAAGCGAATGGATGGGAGAAACCTTCATCAATCCTGCTAACACACAACAAGAGCCCAGGCAGTGGAAGAGCTGCCCAGTCCTGTCAGAAATGGCACTACTACCTGTTGTAAGGGACTGAAAGAGTCCTCACACTATGGCACAAGCAATCAGCAGAAGGTGTAATGTATGGCACCAGTGATTACAGGACCCAACTAGAGATATAAATCTGCACCAAGAGCACAGAACTGCCGAAGAGTATGTCCATTAATCTTGCTTTAATAGCTTATTGCACACACCAAGAGACATGCAAAGGCAGGTCCCTGTAAAGTCAATCCATGTCTATAGCACATCTGGCAGTGCATCTAGTATTGTAGTTCTACATCTAAGGATCAGATTGTGGGGAGTCTGCCTTCAAGACATCATTAAAACCTGTACATACATTCACACCTCACACAGACTTGGGGGACCTTAGGGCTTCCTCAGCCATGTTCAGCTAGAGACCAGCAGCTGCAAGAGGAAGAACAACTGCTCCTCAGAAACTCTGCGTATTACAGCTGAAAGCAAGGTGCCTGGCTTATTCACCACCACTTCATTATTTTCATTTCTCTGACAGTCAGCTGTATCCGTTCACAGAAATGCACAGTGGTTTTGTGCCACAGAACTATTCTTTCAGCAGAGTTAATTCTAGATTTACATCTGTTTAAAACAAACGGGGAAACAACCTTGGAGTCCAAACGTTTAAGGCTGAGCTTGAACAATTCATATTTCTACTTCTGGCAAACCTGCAGAAGCACACCATCCCTAGCAAGATGAATTTGTGTGCTCACAGGGAGAGGAAAAAATGAGTGCCTACAGGAACACAGAGACAGAGAGTGGTCACCTGATAATGCCAGCCTGAGAGCAGGGCTGGGAGCCAGCAGGCAAACCTGGTATCTCTGCCCCATTGTCCACATGCACGCGTCACAATGGCTCTAGCACTTGAGGTCCAGGGGCCCTGCACAGCCCAGGAGTAACATCAGTGTGTACCCTTTGTTCAGAGAATGCATAGAGAGAAAGAACTCTACCTCTCAGCCAGAACCCGGGCAGACGCTTATGGGAGGGAAGAGACAGCACTTGGCAGCTTCTCCTGCTGACCAGCAGCCATGCTGAACTCCTCAACTCCTCTCCTGTGCCATGCCCAGAGCTTCGATAAAACCTGGAAAGTCACTGGTATTGTTATTGGGAGCACTGGCACCCACACAAACACGGGCTTGGAGCCTGACCCAGTCGCTCCGATTCTTCCCTCAAATACCACCCGGACACAAGCAGTGTCTCCAGCGAAACACCGACTGCAGCACGGCACAGGAACGCACACAGCTTCCGAGGCGGCGGGCGGGACACGAGAGACCTTGCGCTTCCTTAAGGCAGGCTGCGGTGGCGCCCCGAGCCCCGCCGCCGGCCCAGCGCGGGCGGAAGGACCGCATCGCCGGGATCCCCATCCTGCCTCCGGGAAACCGCGGGCAGCCGAGGCATCCCTCGCCTCTGCGGGAATGACGCCAGCGCTCGCACGCGGCAGCGCCAGGGCTACGTGCGCCAATTAAGGCCACAAAGGAGCTTTTACCGCTCTGTCATTAACCCGGGGGCGGCGGGCACCTCTCCCGCACCTCCCGCTCCCTCACGCCAGGGGACAACATGGCCGCCGGGCCCCCCGCGGCAGGAGGCGGGCAGGGGGCGGCGNGCCGCCCCGGCGCGCCGCCCGCCGCTCCCGCGGGGACAGTCGCGGGCAGGGAGGGCGCGTTTGGTTTGGGTTTTAGCGATTTTTAACTTGAAATCTCAGGGTGCCCCAGGCCCCCCTCACGGAATGGTTTGGGTGGGAAGGCTACTTAATGACAATGTGTGCTTCAACCCCCCGCTATGGGCCGAGGATACCTTTCACTAGAGTAAGTCGGTGAAAGCCCCATCCAACCTGGCCTCGAACGTTTCCAGGGATGGGGCACCCACAGCTTCCCTGGGCAACCTGTTCCAGTGCCTCACCACCCCCAGAGTAAAGCATTTCTTACTTACATCTACCCTAAACCTATCGTCTTTCAGTTTAAAAGTGTTGCCCTTTGCCCTGTCACTGCAGGTCTTGGTAATAAGTCTTTCTCCATCGTTCTTACGAGCCCTTTTATATATATTGAAAGGGGTCATAAAGGTGTCCCTTGGCCTTGTTGAACTCCATGAGGCTTACACAGGGCCACCCCTCCAACCTGTCTAGCTCCTTCCCTTCCCCCAGGCAAATCCAGTGCACCCTCTGCTTGCTGTCATCCACAAACCTGCCAAGGCAGCACTGGCTGCCACTGTCTGTAGCAATAATAAAGATATTGAACAGTTCCAGTCCCAATACGGCCCCCTGAGAGAGATCTCTTGTAACCAATCTCCATTTGGACACTGAGCCATTGAGCGCAAGATTACTGGGTTGCAGCCATCCAGCCAATTCCTTGTCCAATGAAGTCTGATAACCAAATTAATCTCTTTTCAGTTTAGCAGCAAGAATGTGGGCAGGATCCTGGCCTGCTTGCCTGTTGCTGATGGAGGAGGATGGTGCTCATGTGCAGGAACAACTGGCTTTGGAAAACATGAGGTTGCTACCCTGAAAGCTGCAGCTAGAGCACTTGACACGCTGGCCAGGGCCACCACTGGCTGGGGCACAGCTGGCTGTGTGGCCAGCCCCCAGCAGCATCCATGCTCACTCACTCTGTGTCTGCCTGCATGAGAAGAGTATGTTCCCCCCAAATTAGTCAGCAGGTAATGAGCAGCAGCAGCAGCCGCTACAGCAATATAAATCCACGAGAAAGGATTTCCCCCCTCCCTTTTCTGAGATAAAAATCTCAGAACAGCAGAGGCTACACTGTTGACTAGGCTATTAAAATAGTATTTATGAGGCAATCACTTATTTTAACTGCCAGCCACATAAAATTTATCATGGGAAAAAAAGACTCAGGGAATTTTATAATTATCATTTACATTTTCTTAAACCTATTTAACAAATCAAACTTGCAATCCCTCCACCCAAAAATACATCAGAAGGAATTGAGAGAAAGAGAGAGGCAGCAAATGGGCAGTTGACTCATCTCCCATGCAGGGCTGCAGGGGCACATCTCTGTCCAAAGCCAATCCCTCCTGTGCACAAGAATGGCTCTTTAATTGGGCCTAGGGAGCAGGGGATGCCTTGTGCAGGTCTGGTGCACCACGAGCAGGACTTTATGGTGCCTCCAGCACTCAGAAACCCAAAGGAGACTGGGATACAGGGAAGAAAGGAACAGATGTGCAAGCAGTAGACAGAGTAGTTTTGCAATGAAATACACTGCTTTGTTGCAGTGAAAACGCCTTCATTTCTGGAGGAGGGCTGTTGGCAAGGTAAGAGCCGCATTCTGACACCTGCTCCAGGCCAGATCATGAAGAATGGGCAGGGGCGAGAAAGCTTCACTCAGGATCCTTCTGGGAGATTCAGGACAGGACTTTCCTGGATCACTTTAGGTCTAGTGGAAAAAAGATGCTCTTAAGGAGGCTCTGCAGGCTCAGTGCAACACACAGGCTCTGCCAGAGGTCCAGAACATGCGCTTGCAACATTTTCCAAGTGTAGATGTTGCTTCACAGCAGCACACCCCCGCAATACCTGACCACCTCATCCTGCTCCTGGCATAGGCATTACACCTCTGTGCTTCTGCACAGGGAAGGGGCGGTGGAAGGCTGTCGAGGCACANACCCCAGAACATGCGCTTGCAACATTTTCCAAGTGTAGATGTTGCTTCACAGCAGCACACCCCCGCAATACCTGACCACCTCATCCTGCTCCTGGCATAGGCATTACACCTCTGTGCTTCTGCACAGGGAAGGGGCGGTGGAAGGTTGTCGAGGCACACAGGTGCAGCCCCACAGAGGTCACCAGCAGAGCAAGACTTAGAGCCAAGATTTTGGCCAATGCTTCAGTCTGCATCTGATCACTGACTATGTGCAGCTTGTTTGGCAGCTGGTAGGCAGCTAGGGCTTAGGATCCTCAGCCTTGGGAAAGCAAAGAGAGGGCAAGGCAGCAGCAGTGAGAGTAGGGGTTAAATACAATCCATCCATCCACCCCATGGACCCCATGTTTTGTTCTGGTTTCCACTATCCCTCCTTCATCCATGAATACTCTCATCACACTGCCCTCGGCCACCCAGTGTGTCAGACTTTGCAAGGGTGAGTTACAAAATAACCATGTAAAATGAAACAAGTCAAAACAAACACAATGGTGTGTCTTGCCTCACTGAGGATCTGTTACACCTTCGGATCTTCCCCCTCACCTACTCTGTACAAGGCAGGCATACTGGATTGCTCATTGGTTCTTGATAAAAAATTCATATTAATTCAGTAGGTCTGCAGAACTCAAAGTTTGCTATGCCACATGCTTGATCATACTTTTAAATTTAAATTGAAAGAAAACAACTATCTCCCAACTATGCAAATCAGCTATTTAGAGTGGCAGACTGATCATGGTATTTCTTCAATGTTCTCGGTGTCAGAGCACATTTTTGTCATTTTGGAAAGCATTCAGATTATTTCTTGCACTTTTAAAAAAGATTTTGTTATCCTTTTAGTTTTAGAAGAGCTTCCTGAGTACACTGTGTAGGTAGCAGCATGATGGAGAGCAACAAGTTTTGATTTCAGTATTACTAAATCAGTTTGGTATTTGCGGTAAAAATATGTAACTTCCACTTGTCTGTTTACATGTAAGCATCCAAATATTCCAGGCAGAGTTTAATGCCTGTGTGGCAGCAGGGCTCTATGGGTCAAACGTGTTCTGCAGGGACAAGGCATGAAAATGATGGCTTCAGCATGAGGTAGATTGTGCCATCAGTACGTAGAGGTGGTGGAGTTCTGTCATTAATAAAAATATATCATTTACAGTAGGTGAACCT
Organism: Oreocharis arfaki; assembly: GCA_013398015.1. Taxonomy (NCBI): domain Eukaryota; kingdom Metazoa; phylum Chordata; class Aves; order Passeriformes; family Paramythiidae; genus Oreocharis; species Oreocharis arfaki. The sequence goes on along the minus strand of VZRR01001182.1, from coordinate 313,821 downwards.
ACTTCAGGTATCAAACAGCCAGAAAAAAAACTTATTTCTTTCATTCCTACTTCTGCTGAAGTACACATCTGTCACAGGACAAACTTGGCTGCTTTAAAGGCATACTACTAAATCCTTGCAAAAGGGGATTTCATTCTGGAGGGAGGAAAATTGGGCAATACAGCTGTACGAGTCATAGAGGAGAGCATATAATGACTCATTATTTATCAACAAAGACACAGCCATGAGCAGGATGTGATGGTCTGGGATGTGCTGATGTCACAGCAAGGAGTGGGAAGACAAGACAATGAGACTATTATGACTATCTTTAACTACATAATACAATCAGATACTTTATTACTATTATTAGTCACTGCAGTTCTGTAATTCTACAAACTCCCTCCATCCATGTTCAAAGTTGTGAAAAATTTATATAGCAGACCATTAATTTTTCTTACAAATTCCTTCTCATTTAGTTTTTCTAAGAGATGTCTAAACTGGGCAGAGAAGTTTTGGAAGAAAAGCTCTGAAGTTTTCCCTTAAGGAACAAAAAAATACCATATGACCAGTGCAATCCATTCAAAAGAATGAATCAGCCTCCTGGAGAAAGGAGTAGTTCAAAACATAGGACTAAATGAAAAAACCTCCTCATATTCTTTATATTTGCTTCTCTTGCTTTGCATACTTCGAGCTTAGACTTTCAACCTTTTCTTTGCAATCACAGCAGCTGGAAACTTCCTTTTTTACAATGGAAAATGAGAATCCAGTTTAATCACCTGAACCCCAGAGCTAGAGCTTCAAGGAAAGTTCTTTCCCCTTCAGCTTGTGATTTGGCAGTGCTAAAGGTATAGACAGACAGCTCTGAGACTTACAGGGACAGTGCATAAGAGGTAAGCATTTACTAAGCAACCTTTGGCAATACTAATGGGCTCTATAGGAGCAAATTTTCATCCCTCTAAGAAGAGCAAGCTGAGAAGTACAATCTAACTTTTTTTTTTCTTTTTGAATCATGTAGTAGAAAAATGAGGTATACTGTAACACCAGGCAGCTGGAGTATACACATCTTGCAAGGCTTAGCCCTCAAAGAAAGAGGCAAAGGGCTGTCCAGGGCCACCCTTCTGCCTTTGGGGAAGGACTACCCTCAGCCTTCTGCTCATGCACCAAACCTAGCACAAATGTGTCCTAACACAGCCCCTCTCCTGCCTTTGCTGGGCATCAACAAACCAACAAAGTCAGCATCTGGCCAAGTTCCCCCCAGGCCATCACCCCTTTACCAGGGCCAAATGTTGGCTCATGCCCAAGTGAGCAGTCAGACCACAGGGAAGGATGGGTCCTCCCAGTCTGTCAGGGACCTGACTCTTAAAGGCTTGTGGGTGTTTGTCTTCCAAGTGAGTGAGGTACAGTCTCTCTGATGAGGAACATTATCAGCTGTAAGTAATTTGTGCTGCCCACTGCAAAAATCTAAATGAGGTTATTATAATTCACTTTTTCAATTAATGTCTCCACAGTTTTTTTAGATTGCTGCTGTTATCGGTCATATTCATTTGTATAAGCTGTTTCCAGTTAGGTGGCTGATATACGTGAAGAAGTTACAAACCAGTAACTCTTGAGAGGAGGTGGACATAGAAGGTCTATCAGCCCCCACTGTGCAATAATCATGACTGAAACAAAAACCAAAATCTTAGATGCTTTTTACCCAGTGAACTAGAAATCAGCAGCCCCATAAGCTTTAAAGAATGGCTTGTCAATACAGCAAGTTTCTCCCTTGTACATTACCCCAATGACATCCCCAACAGAAAAAAAACCCACAAGCCTAACCTCGGGGAAGCACTGCGAATTCAGTGGTCAGTGTTGGGCATCAGGAAGGAAACTAAATGTCTAATTTTTATCTTGCTCTTTCATTCTGGAAGCCCACACATCTTTCCATTCTCTCCTTTCCTCGGGTATTATTTTCTGAAACAACAAAAATCTGTAAAACTGAAGCCATTTTTATTGGCTTTGGAGCCACAAACTACATCTGGTCTAAGCTTTTCAATTAATCAGCACACCTCTTCATCACACCCCCTTTAACTCTTCTTAATAAGTCACTGGCAACAAAATCTGTTTTACCATGCCTTCTCCCAAATTCCTCTGTCCCATCCAATTGCTTACAGCCACCATTAGCTCCAAGCAGAAACTTAGGGCATTACATGGGGGAAGTGGGAACAGAGAACTTTCCATTGCCTGGTGTTTTGAGCCTGCTTGATTTTAGCACAAGGAATGCTTTAAGTCAGAGGTACCTGGTGACACTTTCTGGTGCAGCCAGCCCATGTGAGCCAAGGGAAGCTGTAGCAGTGCACCAAAGCAGGTCTCTCTCATTCTCTCCTGAAGCACTTGGTCTGGTTGGCAGAGTGGGCATCCCAGGACTGGGGATGGCAGAGGGATTGTCTGGGTCTGGTTTCAGCAAATTTTGTTTCATGAAGCACTTGGGCTGTCCTACAGCACACATTCTCATCCCTCATATCCTGTCCTGGCACCAGCAATATGCCCCAGCCAGCAGTGAAAGCAGCAGATTTTCTCCCCCCTGCAAAATTAACACGACCTGGCACAGCACACATCCCCAGGCAACAGCACAGCCGGCCACTGCAAGTGCCATGATCTGCTGCGAGGGCACAAACTGCTGCCTGTGCCTACCCTGCGGGAAAGCAGCAGGCACATGAAATGAGGTTCTTCCTCCTTTTCAATTTAACAGTCTCTTGGTACTACTCAGGTAATTATACCAGTGTGTCTTTTTGTAAGCCTTTTTTATTGTCCCTAGTATTCCCCCCGGCAAAGAACTACGGAAAACATCAATTTTCTAAAAGCACTCTGGCTTAAGCTGGCCACCAGTGATGTAATGTGGCCATCCCTGAAGTCCAGAGTGTACAACTATAACCCAAATGAAGTTATTTCTTGTTTCCAGAACAATTTCTTTAGCACTGTTAAGAAAGGTCTGTAGAATAGAAAACATACACTGAGCCACTTTTCTTTTTTTTTCCTCCATGAGTACAAAAAAAAAAATTTTGAGGGTCTATTCTAAAAGGTATTTTGGTAAAATGCTTACCTAACAAAACTCAGTGTCTGCTATCTGGCCTCTACCAGTGGAGAAATGCATATTGTCAGCCTCAGTGCTTCCAGCAGTGTCTTTGGATTGGTGATCAGGACAGTAGTTTCATCCCAACAAGTCACTGTAGCATTTATCTGCAAATGATGGACAAAAGGGTTTTGTAGTGAAAGGAGCACAGCAGAGCAGCATTATTTAAGATGAATGATGGCCAGTTTTGAGATGTTCAGTAAGATAACGATACAGAGGTTTTTTTACTCATCTCTAAACAGGTATTTGAAATTTCAGGAAGCAGTCCTTCCAGTACAGGTACTAATGTTAATGCTAAATAATAAAACGTATCAAAGGGCTCAAGCTATTTGATTGCCAAAATATCTAATTTCACTCTCCTGAATGAAGCTTTTCTTTCAATTCTTAGACAAGCCAGACATCAAGCTGATCAAAGCTAATATATTGGAAGAAAACTTTTACACTACAACAGCTTAACATGACCAGAAACAGTATTCTGTGGTACCAGTACATTCTTAGTTATTTTTGTTTTCCCTTTTAACAAATGGATTGCTCCTGCTCTTACAGAGTGCAAATAAGTTTGCTGAAGTGAAATGAGCCTGCTGCTCTTAATAGCACAGCCATATATTTGCAGTCTCTTCAGTGTCCCCTCCAGCTTTTAGAACTGTTCCTCTGAACTCATCCCATTCATTAAAATGAGCACTCTCCAAAAAGCCCAGGTAACTCCCACACCTCACCCTGTGGCATATAGATTGGCCACTCTGAGGGTTACTGACGTGTTTGTAAACGGCCCCTTCAATCTTCACCATCAAATCATTTTGGAAGACCTGGGACCAGCTGGGAGATGTGAATTCCCCCCTTTTCAAAACTTCTGTGAATGAATCCTGTGGTGTAGGAATTGGATATTGACCCATTCGTAAATGAGGATTTACAGTGACTTCATAGTTCCCACAAATCCTTGCCCAGTCTTGGGAGCACATATGGCTGCTATAGCTGCCCTGGAATCTGCAGGTGAAATTATACCCAGCCTCTGCAATCCATCCCACTGCTCCTCTGATCCATCCGACTGCCTCTCCGCAGCCACCCTTCCCTACACAAATGGCAACAGTCTCACCCACAGCAACTGAGAAATGGCACCGCCTGCTCCTCCAGCCTTCCTGTTGTGCCACTTATAAAACAAATGTTTGCCCTACCCAGGGCTCTACATTGTACCTCTCAGCTCCCCCTGCCCAGCAAGGCTCCAGTGTGCTGCTCTTTGGTCTGGCTTACACTTACATACCGTCACTTTCTGCCTATCGGCAGGAGACCATCTCCTTCAGTCCCAGTTAACTCTAAGGGCAAACAGCTATATGGAGAAGTCACTGTGACAACCACACAGCCTAAAACTCCTTCTCTCCCCTTTCTGGGACACCTTAATAAGAAGTTCATTTCATTCAGACTTAACTCAAGAAATTTTTCTTTGCTTGTCTCCCAGGCTTAACGCCACATGGTTTGTTTTCACAGTAACAGGATACACAGGAACTCAGCCCATCCCATCAGTGCCAGTAAAGGGGCTCAGGCCCTTCAGCTCTTACTCTAAGGAGCACCCTCATTCTGATCCATGCTCATCCACACCCCAAGGTGTGCCCCAACCACCCTGTCCCAAAGGTTTTTCTAGATGGTGGAGCTCCCTCTGATAGTGCTACCATATTATTCATCACATGCAATGAGCTTTCAGTCAGCGTGCATAGCACCATTTAATACAGAAGGGCCTGGGTGAGGCTGGGTCCTCTCAGCAGCAGAGATGAATTAGCACTGCACAGCAGTGCTGTGCTGCTATATTTTGACTTTTCTCTTGGACACATAAAGCTCCACCCTATGAAAGCTATATTGCACCCAAAGCACCTCCTGTGGCAGCCCTCAGGGCTGGATTGTGCTGTGCAGACATACACCTTTTTTCCTGGTGCTTTACTCCATAAACAAATTTAGCTTTGACCTGCATTTAAAAACAACAACCAACCAACCAACCAACCAACCAAACTAGCAAGGAAGAATCATTATTTAGGCTTGTTAAAGGCTCATTAGTGTTTCTTCCTCTTAGCTGATTCTTGGATTTTAAAAAAAAAGAAACCTCTGGTAGGTATAATGGGTTTAAATGCTCTATTGCCCCTTTATATTCTTCCTCACCAAGTTCTTGTGGAAAATGTAAGTCTTTAGGCACTCAAAATGCTTTCCAGCCAACAGTAGGAAAACAGCCTTTGCTGAGCTGCATTTTCTATAGCATTTGCATAAAAATACAGTTCAATTCTCACTGTATGCTGCAAAAAATCTGACTCTTTTATTTCCATTAAGTTGGAAACTGTCCATATTGCCATATGTAGCCATTTTATCTTTCCTCATTCCTTTCTTATAAAGTACAATCCTTGATGCCAGCTTGCTTTATGTTTTTCCCATTCACAGGGAAGTGAAAAAAACCAGCATGATTCCTGAAGAGAGAGCAGCAGAACAATAACTTTGCTTACAATCCAGAACAGCAAAAATTCACCAAATCTAACCATTTAAGCCACACCACTACAAAATCAAGGTTCAAACTCTGTGTTTTCCTAGTGACTGCTGGTTTGCAAGTGGGCTCTTAAATTATAAGCGACAGCAGTTTCCCAATGTCTCACAAAGTGGGGTGTTCAAAACAAATACTTGACATTCAGATATTTAACAAAACAGAGCTTCCTATTTCTGGTTTTATGTGATACATTGTATGTAAAATCTGTGTGACAGTGATGCACTTTCGGCAGCAAAGTGGAATATCTGCAAACATTTGCAATAATCTGGTATAAAGTTGCTTCCCTTGCTGCTCAGGCTGATTTCATTCATACAGAAAACAGATCATAGCATCAGCTTTAGCAAAGTTACAGGAAAGAGAAATTCAGCCCTTTTAGTTCGTGTTTACAGAGTCATACATTTTTTATAGTTCTACAGGCAGAGATACTTCTGTTTAAAGCAGCATTTTTCTGGAGAAGACTACAGCACCATCACATGATTTAAAGGTGATTATATATAAAAGAAATAGATAATTCAGAAGGCAGCCCCTTGTACTCTTCATGATGAGTGGGTGGCAATGATACAGTGAGTGTTTGCAAAAATGTTGAGCTTTAGAGAGGAGTTGTTTTTACTAATTGCACTAATTTTGGTCTGAATGCCAATTTTGTGTCCAGCTTTACCATCAACAGACTGTACCAGCTCCTCAAATAGTCCCATTTTCCCTGGTTTTACACATCTAACGGCACCCACTGCTACTCAGGAATCATTAAATCTAGTCCCATGTCAGCCCTTATGTCTTGTTTGCACTAAAAATTATTACTTAAGCCTTAAAAACATCTGACCTCTGATCTCTTCACTTTGACCACACTGCAACATTAGAGAACAGAGCTCAGAAAAAAACACGTTCATTGTAACACCCTTTCTCTATTTCACAGAGCTGGGGTTGGGGGAGGGAAGAGGGGAAATTGAGCTTGAGTTTTTTTCTGTTGGATTTTTGTTTGTTTGCTTTTAGGGAGTCAGGGAGATGCCTCCTGAACACAACCAAGTGCAGCTGGGAAAAGCAGGGGCTCAGTACAGCACTGTGCACACAGCCAGGTGTGGGGTAACGCTGATTCTGGCAGCATCATACCAAGAACTCTGCTTGGTTTCGGACAGGTCTCTGCCCAAAAATGACTGTCGTGCTCCTTGCATTCTGCAGGGGAGCCCTGAAATCCTTGCTGCTGCCCTGGGCGAGCCACCAGCAGGCAAGGGCAGGGAGGGGAGCTCCGGGCAGCCAGTATCCCCGTGTGCTGGGACCGGGAACAGCCGAGCAGACAGAGAGGGCATCACTGCTCCGGAAGAGTGGAATGGTTGGACGGGGAGGGAGGGAAAATGTTATTTCCTGAATGAGTCACCTCAAGTTAAAGCCTCTGGGTTGTGTACAGCAGCTGAGGCTGGTGCTTTCACTCAGTGAGTAATAGAGGAGATGCCAGCTCCTGTCTGAACTAATTTTTTATTCTGGCACTCGGGGAACTTACTCATCTCAGTAACTCTTTGCAGCTCTTGCTTGTCACACATGCTGGGTGAGGGCTGCCTGTCCCAAAAAAGGCAGACCAGTTCCAGCAAATGGGGAAGCAAAGCCAAGCCCAGAGGAGAGAGGTTTAGCCACGGTGTTTGTTTTGGGATTTCCCATCTCAAGTGCCTGTACAGGGCACTCCCTGCTCAGCAAACCCCTCCCTCCTAGACTTACACTCAGGCACAGACTCGTGCACAGGAGGCAGGGGGGAAAGATAATCTTTACCCATACCAACTCTAAACTCTCATTTGCAAGGAAAATAGCCATTTGCCCTCTCAGACAATAAATGGCCATTATGTTTTTGGGGGTTTTCTTGCTGCTCTTCAGCAGCCACCTACCTTCTCTGTAGGCAAGTGCCAGCCCTGCTTTTTAGCACTTCTCATTGTGTCATATAAGAACCAGCAATCTCACCCAGAACCTGTCCAGCTTCAGCAAACGATGCTTGGATCCAGTGGCACAGTGTGATCATGGAGCTGCAACTGGTGCCATTTGGCTCCACTCATTTTGGCACACTGGAGTCCTGTGGGCAACATTCCCGCTGCTGGTACATTTTTAATTTTTTAAATGAAAATAAAAGTGAAACAGCATCCAAACTGCAAAGCTTCCCAAGGAGGCACATTGCCAGTGCTCCTTGTGGCCAAATTGGGCAGAGGAGCAGGAACATCCCTGCAGCAGCAAAGGCACTGAGACAGAAAAGGGCTGGATGTGGCCCTGAACAGGGATTTCCCTGAACAGTAACAGGTGAAAATGAAGACTTGTAGAAAGAAAAAAAGAAAAAAAAAAGAAACCCAAACCAACAAGCACCCCCCCCAACCTATCAACCAAAAAATACCCCAAACAAAACCCCTACAACCGAACAGAAACAGGACCAAGGACAAAGTATATAAGGGAAGCTGTATGGCAGTAAGAAGAATTATACTGAAATCCTGTCTCACTAATGCCATCATCTCAGTTATCCTTTCTGCTTCCTTCAACACCTATCAGTTATCACATCCTCTTGCTGACTTCAGATCTTCAGCTGCTCATCTTCAGCAACTCTCACATGGCTAACTACTGGGAACAATCTTATCCCAGTAAAACAGAGCCACCAATCTCAGTAAGAGTTACCACCTAAGTTGCTATGTCAGGACTAGGGCCCTGGCACATGAAGCTTTCCAGGCAGCAGCTGCCATAAAACCATTCAGCATCTAAAGAGACCTATACAAATTGTTTAAGCATTTTAAAACCAAGCAACAATAACCCACTGGATTTGTGCCCGGTTGCACAATGCCAGGGCAGGAGCCCTTACTCCTGCCCAGCCTCCAGCCCCACAGCAGCCCTTGGGCTTGGGGAGCACCAGCTCCCCTCAGGGATTAATTGACAGAGTTTTTGAACTTTGCCTTTATCATCAAACACCTTGGGTGGGGGTTTTATTTAAATGTGTTAATTAGTTGTGTGTTGTAACTGCAGCACAGCTACAAGCATATCTTGGATTTCTGCCACACTGATTCTCATGGCCTCCATTCAGCAGGCTTACCTGCATGCTGCCCCTGTCCTGGTAATCGAGTGGGTAGTGTGGAGCTCAGCAGGAACGAGTTGAAAGAGGTTTTCTGGTCACTCAAAAAGTAATCAGAAAGCATTTTTAGAGTATTTTGAATCTGCATTTTCGAGAAAAGAATCAAGATCCACAGCTGTACTGTATCAGCAGAATGAAAGTGGTCTCAAAAGAGGCGAAGTTACACCAGACAGATCACTAACCCTGGACTCTAAATAAATACAATCTAAAAATACAGAAATCATTCACAGAGCCACAGAGTGAGAAGGTGAAGCACATCTTGGGTGCTCACATGTGTTTGTGTCCAACAGAAGGAAAGTCGCCACACTGCATTGAGGGGGCTGTCTCACATGCTGAGAAACAGTCCACGACTTCCGGAGTGGTAAAAAGGACAAAGTCCTCCCCAGATGAAGCTTGAAGGGACTGTGCAGCCTCAGAGACAACAAGCAGCTAAACCAGATTTTGCCATGGGGCTAAATAACGAAGATCAGTGTTTAGCAATTAACTTAGGCAACAGCATCATCCATGTTTCTTTTTCACATGACAGAACTGAACTCAGAAGAGTGACGAAATGTACGTTGAGTAATTTCTCCAGCTGTAGTGTGCTGACTTTGTCAGCCATGATCTAGATCCCTGAAACCTCCAGGCAGAGTGTTTCAAGCTTGTTCCCCTGACAGCCAGAAGCATGAGCACACAAGGGACGCCATTGGCAAGGAAGGGTGAAGGAGGCAGGTGAGGTATGTTGGTGGGATGAGCCTGCACTTCCCCATGCTGCTGCCACAGCTCCAGCCTGCACCACAGATGCTCACCTCCTCTCCTCCACACCATCCTGGCCTGCCAGGCTTACGTCTCATCTCCAGCACTTAAGGCTGGGAAAATCTCCTTCCTTCACCTCAGGGTGAGCTCTGGTCTCCTTCACTTGTGTACCACACTCCCCCCACAGAAGTGTGGGCTGGGCAGTGGCCTGGGAGCTTGGAGAAGCACAGGTTTACTATTAAAGGCACTGGGGTGACAGGCTGTTTGTTCTTGTTTCCTTCTTCTTTCAGATGAGGACATTTTTAAAGTTTGGGAAAGGATTCAAGTCAAATGAGAGAAAAAAAAAAAACCAACCCAACCACTTCCAGGCGTATTTATACAACAAGTAGTCTCTTTTTTTCTTTTTTTTTCCTATTTTTTTTTGCCTACTGGTTTATTTTCGCACAGGCTGTGCTTTCATAATGGGATCTTTTTGCTCATTTTGAGGGTTTGTTTCGTTGTCTCTTTTTTTCTTTCAAAGGAAACCAATGAAAAATTCATCATCCCAGTGGCTAGCAATTTTCAGGTTAGATATGAGGTAAAATTAGAAGCAATGATACAACTCTTTGGAGGGCGTACAGAAACAGAAGCGCTGCTCATTTCAGCTGCTGCACGGCTGCGCATTTGTGGCAGGCTGTGGTCTCGCAGACCACACGCAGACCTAACAGCCTGTATTTTCGGTATGTAACTGTAGATCGTACTCTAACGCTCTGCCTTCCTCTCCAGAGCTGTTAAATGGAGCCAAGAGGATTTTTCTGCCACAGACTGGATCCATCAGTAAATGGGCAAAATGCGCTTGGGATAAAGACTAAAATTCCCACTCCAGTTTTTTATGTCGCGCCCTCCAGCAGCGTTCAATGCACACAGTTGCTTTCCTGGGAGCCTTGCTGATGAGCAGGTTTTCTTCTCCAGCCATAAAGCACATCTGACAGCAAGGAAGTACCTACAGCCCTGCAGTCCCTGGGGGATGGCCCAGCCATCCTTACTCAGATCATTTCAACAAACCAGCCACTCGCCCCTTTTTGTGAACTTGCCCCCACCTGAAGCAGCTGCCCAGGACACCCCAAGCCCATCACTCAGGGGGTGCTCTCAGCCACCCCACTGTGCCTGGCTCCTGCCACCCTATTGCACTGTCAAAGCTTGGGGCAACCTTTGACTGTCTTTGATGAACATTACACGTATTTGCAGGCAATGAATCCCTGCTGTGACAAAAAATACAAAACAAGGGAAATAAAATTGCATAGGTTGTTGTTTCAGCTCGGGATAATGACTCCAGCAGCATCTGCAGGCTGACACACTGCTTAGATTAATGTCGCTTTCAAGAACGTGGCTTGATTTTTCTTTTTAACATTTGTCTTTACCAACAAGCCCCTCACCTTAGCACCGAATAATTGACTCTGCCTTGAAGATACTAGAGCATGTCACAATGCTTTAAATATTCGGCTGCAGCTCTTCTGAAGCCAAGGGAAGCAGCCAAGGGGCTGACAAGGCCTCACCTGCCTGTACCATGGTGGGTTTGGGTGTGCTGGACCAGATGCCCTGGTGAGGACAGGCAGCTCCTCACCACTGCTCCCAGACTTGACTGCTCAGGCTTCCCAAAACATATCAAAGCTCAAGGGTTTCCCCCAGATCTGCCTGGTGAAAGGATAAATGGGAAGCACTGTTTGTCATCCAATCCCCAACAACACTAGGCCAGAGAGCATTGCTTTCCTCCTTTCTAAAACTTTTTAGTATTTTAATTAATAATTTAAATACACTTTAAGTTCACTGGTAAAACTAAGTGCAATCACCGTATAACAGAGCCTTATATTTATTTTCAAACACACACCAACCATCTTCCTGTGCAGAAGAGAACCCACACCAACAAAAATCATGTTGACTACAAACTACCTTACCACTTTCTCCAAAGAGATATTTTTCAGTGATATTTTAAGCACCAAAAAGGAAAAAAGAGAGGAAACTCTTTAAAGTCGGCAACAGAAAGGTAAGATCTGTTCAGATAAACACAAACATGACGGCACAATTTTCTTTGGTCTTCTTTCTATCAAATCTAAAAAATTATTTTTAATTGATTCTTGAGGCAGTTTTTGAAGTTCAATAAATGCTTCAGAAATCAGTTGGGAGTCCACAAATGTTAATAGTATTTAGCTCATTTCAATAAAAATGGCCTCATTAACATGCCAGCTGCTAAAATGTGTGATACCAACTGTGTCCTTCTGCCAGCCTGCAGGGAAGCATTCCTACTTACTACTCAGTTTTGCTTTAAGAGACCATTTACAAAACATACCCATTTTACTGTATGCATGCATTCAGATAATAATTACCTCACTACTGCCCTACCCCCAAAAATGGCTTTAAAAGTCCCTGACAGCTTTTCCAACAAGCTGAGCTCAGGCTTGCTTTCTTCGTGAATATTTTTTCCACAGGCAAGTAAAACCTCATTCACTTTCCCATCCATCAGCACAGAAGGAGCCAGGTGAGCACCACGCCTGTCTGACGCAAGAAGTTTTTTATTATGGCTCTGCTTGGTGGAAATAAATAATCTTCGCTCAGCTCTGCTGCTGTCAAGCCACGACCATCGGCTGCAGCTCCCTTGACTGCGTGTAGGCGCCCAACTTCCAGCTCCAAAATTTGAAAGTCACATTGCAGTTAGCATGAGAGCAAGTGCCTGCTGCCTTCACCCATCTACACGAACTAAGGATGACCCACATTTTAGCTTTAGAAACATCTCTAGTGTTTGTGCATTGTGGTTAGATTTCTGAGACTCTTAGAACAAAGGCTATTAGAAGGTTTCAGAAGCGGGGTGATGCCTGTGTTTGCATGGGCACAGCATCCAATCCAGGTTAGGGGCAGGAATAACATTTGGAAGCTCATTTTGAAGCTTAATTTGCTGCCTTAGGCTCCTTAAGCCAACTAATGCTGCTGCCACCTTCCTGGCTGGCCCTGGCACGGTGAGGGCTTGAGACACTGCCGCGGTGCTTTGAGGACACACCAACAGTAGCAGCATTAATGATGTGCCAAATTAAACCATGTCATTAGGCCACAAAGTAAGTAGCACTATACAAGTATTTCCAGGGAAAACGTGGGACACTATTCAATAAAGTACTGATCAAGTCAAAGACATTGGCAAAATCCAGCTCAGAAATGTAATTGACAAGTGGTAACACCAAAAATTTCCACATCTAATACATATCTCCAGCATAAAGCTGCATTAACAATTCAAGATCCCAGCTCAGGAAGAACAACACACTGGCCTTTAAGAGTCAAGTTTTGACTCTCAGGTTATGTGAATGCCTCTTCCTCGTGCTTACATTTGTAGCTGCCCTTCCAGCTGGCGCCGTACCTGCCAGCAAGCTGTTCACGCCGTTAAACAGCGCTGGATGTGCCAAGCAATAGTCATTTTACCCAAACCAGCTTGGATAGCAATACACATGCCAGCCTGCCTGCAAAGCCCTGCCCCCTCTCCATGGCAGACCAAACTAGCATGTGACTGGCTGTGCCACAAGCGTCCCCCAGTGCAAACCCAGAAGACAGGCCAGCAGACACACCAAGAAACCCTTCTCTCACTCTTTTAGAGCACCCCAAATGCCTTACCATGACAATTCTATCCCATAAGAGCCAGCATAGAGGCTGTGAAGTCCTCGTCATGCTCAGATACACCTTTGATGGGGAATCACAGAGGGAACTCAGCTCCCCATGGCTGAAGAGGAGCTGCGCAGGATGCAACCCTAAAAAGCAGGCCAGAGCCTGAAAAAGGTAGAGCAATGATAAGCAAAATTAAGCAGCGATCAGGAGCCACTGCAGCAGCAGGTCCTACACATGGCTACCTGAAAGCTGAGCCTACAACTTCTTGTCATCCTGCAGCTCCTCCCGTGGGTGCTGGCCCAGCAGGACGCAGCTCAGACACTTCAGTGCAAGGACCTGAGCCCGCACTACCGATGGAAATGGATTTAAACCAAAACACGAGTCACCAAATGGGCTGATTTGGCTCTACTACCCCATGCTGCAAGTGGAAAGAGGGAAAACAGAAAGCAGGACTCCGAAGCAGCACAACCCATGTGACTATTTCCTGAGCCCCTTGTGCAGGCAGAAACAGTGTCATATGCCTGCCTTCATCCTGTTTTTTTACATACTCCTTCCCAAATGCTGTCTAGGACTGTTTAAAAGGTAATAGATTTTCCACTGCTCACATTAGCACCCTGCTGGGTCAGAGGCACAAGAAAAACCTCCCAGCACAGCACCCTCAGACCCAGCACAGTTTCAGGCTCTGGCAAGCACCAGAGAGACATCCTACCTGCATCCCAGATGTTCCCCAGCCTCTGTGAAACCTTGCCAGTGAAAAGACAAAGTTAAGTGCTTCAGCTCAGTGCATTGCCAAAATTTAGGCAAAGTACAGCACTCTACAGCACAGGGGGGACTGGGAAGGGAAACATGTCCTGCAACCATGGTGAGTACATCATCAGCAAATCCCATCTGCGACTCTGTGAGGCCCCTGACTGCTTGGTGCCTTTCAGCAGAGATCTGTGATTGCTGTTCCCCTCGTGCTGAAATAGACCTCACAGCCCTGTGGCAGGCAGGGTGACACCTGGTGACTGGTGACACCCCGGTGTCTGTCACCACCCTGGGCAGCCTGTGCAGGGGAGGTGGAGGCGTCAGCCCCTCCCACAGTAATCAGAGCTTCCGAAATTACTCCACTGCCTGTAAGTAATCAGTCTCAGCGCATGTCAAGTTCACATATAAAGCACAACTTTATATAAAATTACATAAAGAGAAAGTGAGACAGACAACAAGCAGAAAAAGCCACAGTATGTATGAACAGGTTAGAAATACCCAGTTCTTCTGAATTCCCTGCGAGATGCTGAGCCCAAAGCCTGGCGAAGATCCTCCAAAGCCACGTAAAAAATCAGGGTAAAACCATGGGGGCTACTTAATATGCAAAGGTTAAAACACAAACAGCTTCAGAAAGTGATTAGAGATGTTCACAGAAGGGCAGCCTGCTGAGACCATGAGGTGTAATTGCTTTTGTGTTGTCCTTGAGGACATCTTTGATGACCAGAGCATGGCCTCATGTCCACTGCTGGCCACTCGTGCTGCCTGGCAAACACTGGGACCTCTACCATAACACTTGGCAGTGGCAGAGGAGAGGACACTGGAGAGACCCCTCTGCCTCTGGCCACCCCACCAGAGGCAAGAGGTGCTGGCCAGAGGCTGTGGCAGTATGTGGAGCACATTGGGGCTGTCTGCTACGTAGTCCAACCAGGGACTTCAGCCACCAAGGACAACTTTGCAGAGCTACAAACATTTTGCTCAACAACTAAGTATGTTTTTTTAGATTTCACTCACCAGGCTCTGTAAAAGGCACCTCAATAGCTGCAGTATTTTCAAATTTCTCAGCTAAGCTTCTTCTAAAGTGCAATTACGGGGGTTTTCAGCATTACAGACTGACTCGAAGGTGCAGGCAGCAGATTGGTGTTCTCCAGACATACATGTTCATAGACTGTTCCCTGTAAATCATCATTCCCACCCCGCCCATGGTGCAAGCACCCCTCCTGGGGCACACACCGCAGACCACTGAGTCCCGGGGGGTGCAGGCACCCCAGCCACCTCCTTCCCCTCTTGGTTTTATTTTGGGTCACCCGTATTTCACTGGAGAGGTCAGAGTGTGGCAGCACAGCCGCGGCTGAGGCCCTTCCCGGAGGGAGGAAGGGAGCACACAGTGCTTTTGAAGCAATGATAAGAGAGAACACCGCAATTAGGGGTTTGCAGTTTCTCTGGCAAATTTGCATTTTAAATTATGTTTTGGCATAATTTTGTTTCATCTTTCTTTTCACTCTGACTTCTGTAACTTTTATTATTTCCTAAGGACGGTTTGAAATGCTGTATAAGACTACAATTAAAAAAGAAAAGAAACATTTTATATCAATATATTTCTTTTTCTCAAAATGTTCCTTTGAGATTACCACTGAGAGGGGGAAAAAGTAATCTGAGATGACAGGGAACAAAATAAGGTGATGCTGAAAGGAATTTCACCCTGAAGAAGGAGCTGTGGGCTCTGGCTCATTACCCCAAACTCAGCAGAAAGCAAGGGAGGCTTTAGCAAAAATTTCACCCCAGCCACCTCCTGGCCAGGCAGACACCCCGAACCCAGCACAGGGCATAACCCAAATTACCAGCCCCTTCACTCCAGAAGTTCACAGCTTGGCCCTGAGTGCTAAATCTAATTATCTCTAGGTCCCATTAAGCAAAGATACCTTGATAGCTCTGCTGTCAGGATAGATTAACCCATAGACCCCTGCATCCCCTCCACGCTGCTGCTGAATGTGTGAAAAGTCAAACAACACCAGTGTGGCCAATCCGTCACTCCTTCATTTCCTATCCCCTCCTCACAGCTCCTTGCCACTCACCAAATACTCAGTGCTGCCCTTGAATTGGGAGCAGGAGACTTGGCCCCTGACAGGGCTATAGAGATGCTGAGCCCCCACAGCCGGCTGTCCATGCGATTGGAAAGACGTGTGAGTTAAGAGAATTGCCTCAGCTGCCTCAATACACCAAAAAGGATATCTAGACCTCTCCAGCATGCTCTGAAGGGCAAAGAAAAGCCACTCAAGATGCCCTTCAATCCATAATAAAACAACACTGCTGCCATTGTCAGGCACCTGAATGGAGACATGAAGGTTAGATGAGCCTGTGTTATATTTAATGCTGTCAAATACTGTTTGAACACAAAGTGTGGTTTGTGTTATTGCTGCACTCCCTGCCTGCAAGGCTGTCCTGCAGTCTGAAAGGACCTCCAGCATGTAATGGGCTCATTTTTTCATAATTGCAGAATTCTAGTCGAGAAAATGATGGGGACTTTGTATTTGAATGTCACCTCCGATATGTGACGTTAATTTTCCTCTTTTAAGACCCTCATCTGGATGCTAATGCCAGATGATTATGTTGGTATATGAAATGAACACAAGCAGGTCTAAGTAAAAGGCCACCAATTCATACCCCATCAGGACAGTGGTTGTGGGTTTATTGGCACAGTGGTCCCGGTTTTTATCTGAGCTAAGCCGATATAAATTAAAACGACAAAAAAAAATTGATGGCTGGTGGGGGGAGGTCCATGGCTGGTATTAATCTGCACATCCCCTCCAAAAGCAGTGCTTCTGCAGAGACTGACCCTGAGTGGACATGTCCATCCCAGCCAGTCAGGCCACACAGGACATCCCAGGGGCTGTTGTTGAGGCAGGAGTGAATGCTGCTTTCAGCCTTGTTTGCAGAGCTGTTCTTCATAAGCTACCTTAGCTGTTTTATACATACTGTGCTCCTGACAGAGGGGGAAGCAAGACGGGGTTTTCCTCCCTCTTCGCCCATCCTCCAGCACATGCAGCAGCTTCACTATGTCTAGATTTTGCCACTACAACAAATGTCTAGATTTTGCCACTACAACAAAGCCCACTTCCAGGGTTTGGTTTTTGGGTGAGGGGTTTTTTTTTTGTGTGGGGGCAAGGGGAGATATTTTCAGTCTATTAAGGCAGTGAAAAGAAACAACTCAATAAATCAGTGCTCTATTTTCCTGCATTAGCTTAAGACAACATCCTTAGGATACCACTATTAATTAATGATCCAATCCTTATAGCTTCTCCACAGTAGGATAAAAGTTGTCAGAACAGAGAAGCTCCAGATGGAGGAAATCTTCTGCATCAGATAAGGCTTTATGAGTGACAAGCCCCTGCCACTCATGTTTAAGGCCACCGACATAAGCTGCTTGTTATGCTGCAAATCAGCTAAAAATACCCTAAATACAAACATTTTTCTTCTCAAAACCACTTGTTACATCAGAGGCATTCAGAACATTCTGATTTGTGTGTAGAAAGCACCTTATTTTTTTAAATGAAAGAAAAAGTTTCAAGCAGTAAAAAATAAGAGGGAAAGGATGAACTGCAGTCACAGCCCAGCTTCAAACACATCCTGTCAAAAGTTCATGGAATAAAAAATTACATAGCACTAGCAGATCACCTGCAAGCTCACACTGGGTGAAATTTTAAACTGATTGACTCACCTTTTTTCTTTTTTTCCGGAAAAAAATGGAATTTATTCTTTCTTCTAAGCTCTTTGGAGAAAACAGCTCATGTAGGTTTGATGCCAAGTGCACTGTAATAATAGGCCTAATCCAGAAGCCATAGGCAAGAGCGCAGAGCTCTTTACAAGAGCTCCAGTTCATGTGCAGGAGACCTCTTAGCCAGCACCTGAAAGGCTTCTTGAACCAGTAAAATTGGCTGCAAAACCTTTCCCAAAGAACTATTTTTAGCAGATTAATGTGAGGGCAGTAAAATGCAATACAGACTGTGACCAGCAATCCATTCCCATACGAGCTGTACCAGCCAAGCCACCTTCCTACACTACTTTGGCCCTTGCTTCAGCATCACAGGGACATGCACAGCTCATCCTGCTCCTTTGAGTTATTCAAACATTTTGGACTTTTCCTGCATAAGAGGGGTCCTGGGTGAGCCAGGATCTCAACTTACATGGTTGGGCCTAGAATTCGCATGCACTGACCCCCCAACACGGAGTGAAACCCAAAACCCCCACTCACATCTCCTATTCTTAGCTCCCATGATCCTGGTTTACTTAGGTTGTAGTAACCACTTAAACCCTCTCCTCAAAGTTACATAATCTTCTGTGTTATTGAAGTGGCCTTTTTTTAACCAATGAAGATTAAGTATTTCATTTTGCCTCTTAAAATCTGTGCTCTGTATCATCTCATGGTTTTAAGATGCCTGGTAGGATTAAACTCAAGACTTTTCTCCATTAGGACCACGAAAGCCTTTTCAATTTGAATCTGCATTTTTTTTGATAAGACAAGAGGATACCATATAAATCACTGGAGTCTGTTATTTTTAAACAGTGCCCCTCACCCCATCTTCAGAAAGTAAAGGATAATTTGAATTTTAGATTTTAAACACTGATCTCACTTGAGACTCCTTCTATCCCAGATAGTGATGTTATGCTTTCTGTCTAATTAAGGAAGAGATGGATTAAGTGATAGATTTATTGCCTACCTTGGAAATTACCATAACCATTATTGTAATAGTAATGTCTACATCCTGCAGGATCCAAAAGTGCTTAACCAGATAAAGAAATCTTGTTTTCATTGCACATGTGTAATAGCACTGGCATCTGGAACACCTCCAGGCAAAAAAAAAAAAAAAAAAAAAAAAAAAAAAAAATCAAAAATCAGGCCAGGATTCAACCTAGTGTGTATTTGTGCTAGGTGTAAAGTACGTCTGAGGGTCCTCACTCTTGTGAGTTTTCAGTGTAATTCATAGGTTTAAAAACAAATGTGTACAGAGGAAACAATAGCAACCCAACCTCCACAAAGTAAAATCAAATTTAAAAAGAACTTTGCTTGAGAGGGGTTTAGATAATCTAGGTGCCTAAATCCACAGCCAGACTCTGTGGAGTTCTCCTTTAGATGTTGTGGAAGTCTGTATGCATCTCTTTAAAAAACACACAGTTCTTTGAGGGTCTTCTGGAGAAAGAGAAGTATTTCAGCCATGGCAGGGATCATGGTTAGCTATTACAAAAAGGTTCTTCATCCAGAGGGTGGCTGGGCATTGGAACAGGCTCCCCAGGGAAGTGGTCACAGCACAGAGCCTGTTTGAGCTTAAGAAGGCTTTGGACAACACTCTCAGGCCCGTGGTGTGACTCTTGGGGATGTTCCTGTGCAGAGCCAGGAGCTGGAATCAAAGATCCCTGTGGGTTGCTATAGTTTATTCTGTGATTCTGTGATGTTGGTGTCCTACACACACCAAAGCCCAAACAGGGTAACAAAAGTAATAGCAAATAAATTCTTACATGCCCAAAAGTGCTGGATGAGTACACCCTGTGAGGCAAAGAGAAGCAAGTGCATGTAGCTACTGCGACAAGGCAGGGGCTCAAGAAGGGTTTCCCACTAACTTCATCCTTCCTTATCCTTCAGGCCACAACAGAGATGCAGAAAAACACCTCCTTTGCCTGCTGTTTTGCTTTTCAAAGCCTGCATTTCCATCTCATCTCCAAAGATCAATTTAGAGACTCCTTAAGGCAGCAACTATAAAACCCCACACCTCCAGAGGAACAAAGCTGCATACCACCAGGCATGAAGACAGCACAGGCAGGGTGAGGTTAACAGGGCAAGTCCAGACTGCCTTCATGAGGCTGAGAGAACTCTCCACCAGAAGAACAATGCCTAAAAACTACTGGCTGCACCTGGAAGATGGGTGCTCAACAGGTATCTGTTGTAAAGAAGAGAGAGAACCTAAATGTTGCACTTAATCCTCTGAATTAAGAGGAACTGACAGAGAGGGTGGTTTTTAGTCGAGCACGTAAATCAGGGCAGTTTGCAATTGCAGCTGGCTTTATCGAATCGTGTGCTAAAATCAGTAATTCTTCCTGGCCAGGAGGAAGATTATCATCTGTTGTAAATCGTCATACTTCAAAATAGCACATTAATTGCTGTGATAATTTACACCAGCTGAGAATCTCCCCTGGGGACTGTGTTTATTACTCAGCTTTGTGTCTCAGACAATAGCGGTCCCTATCAGAGATGGGGTCCTGTGGTACTTTCATCATACTCATAATAATGGAAAGAGATATAAACCTTCTGTCTTTCCATTTTGGGTAACTAATGCATCAACTGAATTGGATTTAATTGCATAACAGTGAAAGTGCAGCCTGGGAGCACTGATGGAAATCACCTTTGGGGAGTTTCTTCCCCTTCCCCCCGGTTACCTTTTACTAAATAATTGTCCACATATTTATAATGCTGTAGAAAATACACACTTATGTTCTAGTGCACAAATAGCCAAGCTACATTTTTCCTTTACAAAACCAATTTTAAAAGGCCTGTAGGGAGCAGATGAGGAGGGTGCGTTGGGGTTAAACTGCTCAGCACTCGAATTTACCCAACTAAATAGTGAAACACTTTTGGCTCGCTTCCTCGAAATATGACCTGACAGTTGTGTTCAACTTGATAAGGTCTTTTAAAGCTAAAAGTAGTTGAGTGGGTAGGGCTGGCAACACCCTGCAAAGTTACTTCGGTTTTTCTTTTAAAAGCAAAGCCCTGCAAAACATTCTTTATTAATGCAGTAAATGTTTTACAGAAAAAAAATTCCAACCCAAATAACCACCCTACAGTGATACCCCAGGAAGACGCACTGGTGAGGATTGCTGGGCTGCTTCTCCGTGCATCCTCCCCTCTGGGCCCCACACTTGCTATAGCCTGAGGCAGGACCATTTCAAGGAGAGACACTGGCAGGGCTGGCAACTCCCACAGACTCCTTTCATATCCCAGGCACCAGAGCAGGGGCTGCCCCAGGCTTTTAGTCACACATAGTCCAACATATGTATTCTCTGTAACCAGTCCATCTGCAGCCAAGCTGGAGAACACTGGAAGATTTGCAGGAGCTCTTTTGTTCACTGCATGGCCCCTTTCCCCCTCTCCTAATGCAAAGAGGCTCCTAACGATCTAAATAGCAGCTCGGAAATGTTTAGCCCAAATTTATTCCCAGTGGCCGTCAGAGCTGTCGCTGCCTGCCAGGCAGCTGTGGGGAGCAGGGAAGGGAGCCAGGTGGGGCTCCTGAGGATGGTCAGCACCTCTAGCTTTTAAGGATCTCCAGCTTTTCTGGAGTGATGCAGCTGGTCTTCTGACTTGGTCAGCCCGCACGCCACAAGCTGCAACCTTGCATGCTGGCAATCAGCCCCCTCCAGAGACAGACGTTTCATCTGTGTTGGGCGTTCCCATTTCTGCCACACTCCTGGATATCAAGAGCAAAACTGCTGCCTGGCGAAGTGGTGTTACTCAGCTTCAGCACAATATTGGGACACGGCCCAAAACCTGCCCTGTTACCAATCTAAACTCTGATGTCTGTATTTGGAAAAAAACCTTTGTCACATGAAATTTGAAAAAACATCAGAAAGTTTGAGGCATGCTATAAAATACCTGATATCAAGATAATTTCCTTCCAAATTTAGACAGACAGTAGCAGCCATAATTTGGCTTACCCTCAGTTCCCTTCACTACCATGGTAAAAAGCCTTCCCCACCCCTCAGCATTTGGAAGATCTGTTCTTGCAGCAGGCTGGGGGAGAGGACCCCACAGAGCAGCGTTCACTATTCCCATCTCTGTAAAAAACATCTCACTTGGAAAACACACTGCAAAGGACCTTTGCTTTTAAAAAATTCAAGGCAAACAAATTAGCCAGTACACCTAAGTGGGTAATGGTCTTCAGAGGCACCAAATACCCCAGAATGGCTGACGTAAAGCCACTTAAAATGGGAATGGATACTCATTGGAAGCATGACACTACATTCACCCACTTGCTATAGAGCAAACCATTCCATAAATCCTGATCTCATTCCTCTGATGATGATCTGTCACCTTGTACCGCAGGTGACAAGGACTAAGTTGCCCTGTGCCTTTGTTTTCAGTAAGAATCAGGTAATTATTAGAAGTTTCACTTACTGTTCTCAGTGCAGCCTGACAAGAAAACTAGAAATACTGGTGACATTCCAAAGTTTAAAACTTTTAATTTTCAAGAGCATCAGCACCAGCTGCTATGATCAACTTCCCCAGTAAACAAGTTGAGTTGTTTGGAAATAACATTTCGGGGCATGGGAGCAGGGAAAACAGTAAGGCATGAAATAGATTTCACTCCCAGGAGCCACACCATGGGGTTAAAGACAGCATTTCATCCAGCAATCCACCTGTTAGGGATCCCCTGCCTCCCCTGCACCAGCACAGACTCTTCTAGTTCATCCAAGAGACAAGAATGGGCAGTTTCATCTCTTTTCCCTCAGTGCACCACAACCAGCCTCCAAGGTGCTTTGCCGTTAGGAACAGCAGATCCCGGATTCCAACAGAGCGGGTACCACTGGTTTGCGCTGCTGAAGCAAGGAAGATTGAGGGTGATGAGCAATGCAAAGGGCAGCCAAAGCATCACCACCTCCCCTGCCCACTTCCAGCTGAGCACGAGGCTGTGGCAGCAGCCATTCCCTCAGGTTTGTACATGCCTAATAACTAGTAAGCTGCGGTACTCAGCAAATTGTTGGTGTCAGGCTTTTTATCCCTGGTTGTTGAAGCACGAACGCCATTCCCCATGAAAACATGTGATTTTGCTCTCAACCTGTTCATTCAGGTTTGTACTCCTGGTACTGCCTTAGCCAAAAGCTAGGAGGGAAGGAGGGAAGTGTCTATTAAGCTGCAGAGGCCTTTCATCTGATGTACTATGTTTTACGAGGCTTTGGAGCTGGACAAAAGTTGGGTGCCTGCAGCTCTTGCCCACCACTGCCTTGGGACGTAGAGCAGCAACAAAAGCAGCTGGACAAGCTCCCCCACCCCATTCTATGGGTATCCTTTGGCCTCCTTGGGTTTTTTTGGAATGTACCACATTCCAACCTGTGGGCACATGGTGGGAATTAGCTCTGGAAAGGCAGGGCAGATGACAACTCCACTCCATCCTAGCCATACAACGATTCTGGCAGGACACTCTCACCCCCTGTGCAGAGGAAGCTTTTCGGGGCTGCAAGGGAAGGAAAAGCAGGATGAGGCAGCAGGGCTGACAACGAGCCTCCCTCTGACTGACTGTTTGTTTGCTTGGATGGACTTTGCCACCACATGACTAGTCTTGAAGCTTGGTTAAAAGACAGCATGTCTGACCTTGCCCAAATGCAGCCCATTCATCTCATGGGATTGATGACACACTTTAACACAAATTGAAATGGTTCAGTTGGGTATTTTTAATGCATGTCAGGGGTTCCTTCTGTGTGTATTCCTACAACACAAATCTCTTTAGGAAAACCTACTTTCTATTTAACAGAAAGTTAAAATATTTTCAAGACACTGCATGGCAGAAAAAAAATAACAGAAAAGCGTCTTCAAAATAGCCCTGGCTACTGTGAGAGCTATTCGTGCACTTTAGAAAACATGACCTCCTTTGGGCCAGGAGAAATAATATTGTGAGCACACTGCAGCAAAGAGGTCAAAGAATGCGGCTCTTTTCCTTCCCTTCTGTTTGAAACATCTACAAAAGCAGCTGCTATTTTTCTCACGCATCGGTTGTGGTGTGCTCAGCCCGCGGGCTTGTTTCAGAGCTGCAGAGGAGCCCGCCAGGGCCTGTGGGAAGCCAAAGCTCCACACCTCTGTGAGCCAGAGCCAGAACAACCGGCCTGATGCACATAGCACTGCGTGTTAGAGGCTGCTCCCGAAAGTGTGGGGCTAAGGGATGATGTTCTCTGCTGCAGAGAACCATATAGTCAAAATGAGCTTGGAATGTATTATAGTGGCCTCATCCAAAAAAAGCCCTTCTACTCTTCTGTACAGCGAAGACAAGGCAAGCCCTCTCTGCTCCAAGGAGATGCTTACACAGAGAAAACTCAGTCTCTAATGTAACATGTTCAGAGTTTCAGAGAGTTCTGTAGCATGCAAAAATACCCAACTATGGTTATGTTATAAACACCTGCAAAAGCAGATTAGATCAGCCTGATAAAATGCTTAAACAATACCCCAGGTTAATTTTAGTGCAATTACAATTTCCTGCAGCAGCTCATTAATGGAGATGTCAGTGACATTTCACTGCATGGCATGTCTTGGCAACAGCTCCCGGTGACCCTCGCCACCCCTTCTCAAACCAATCTTTGCAGCAGCAGCAAGTTTGAGTCAAAGCATCCATTCCCCTGCTTTGGATTCTACAAAGTAACAAGGAGAGCATCTAAAAAAGGACTGAGGTCCCTTTTACTCGACAGTCTCACACTAACATTATTGAAGATGACTCTTGCTCAGACTGTAAACCAAACCAATAAGATGTGAAGTCTAGCAGGGGCAAAGCATGTCCTACAAGCAATAAAAATCACAGCCAGATGTCAATTAAACTGAATAATAAAAAATATTAATAAAAATACCTTTCAGACATTAGGCATATTAGTCCTTCCTCATCAAAAAGTCTTACTGACCTTGGGAAAGGGAAAACATCTTGTGTCTGTACCTGCCCTGGCTGATCTCACTGGCAGGGAAATCTTCATCATGTCCCTAAGCTGCCCATCCCCATTAAGGCAGCACAGGTGCCTGCCAGCAGTCAGCCCTGCTTCCTGTGCACTGTGGTGCCTCGATGTGAGTGTCCCCACCCCATCCACTTCTTCTCTATGTCCTCGTTTCCTCATGCTGGAGAAAACCAGAGCAGCCCCCAGCTCAAAATCCCTTCCCATGCCCAGCACTCAGCTCAACCCTCCCAGTGTCCCAGTGAAAAACTCTTAACTCCAGCACTGGCCTGAAGTAACCCATCTGTCTTCTACCTATTGAATAATAAGGTGAAGGACATATTCCCTGATTGAAGGGCACTGATCTTGAAAGTCTTGCTGTACATCCAAGGAAGGAGAGCTGAACACTGCCCATTTTCCACTTAAACTGTGTCCATCAGAGCTGACTGCTGCCTCGGAGGTGGGGGTGAGAGGTATTGCTTCTTTGTTTCTGCTCAGTGTCAGTGAAAAGAAAATTCTCATATAAAAAAAGAACATTTCCCCATGAACAAATAAAGGCTTGGCTGAAGTCTCCGGGTAAGATACATCCGTGGAAGTCCCTCCAGCAGATGCAGAAATTTGTTAAACATTTCCATGTGCTGAAGAGCCTGGCCATCAATTCATCCTTGTAAATTCTTAAGTGGCACTGGTCTTCCAACATTGAAAAATAGGACATCATATTTGTGGGAATATCCAAACCAATAAATATTGCACAGACATGCTCACACACATGGAGGAAAAAAAAAAAGGGGCAGCAGGTAATGCAGAGGCTTGCTCTTGCCAATTAGTATGAGGGGTTTAGGAGTACTCGCAAACTCTTTATGAAAATGGCCTTTTAGGCAGGCTGACATCACCCAGATGTTTTTAATTACAATGACTCTGAGACTAATTTCTCTGCTTATCTGTCACTGCCTTCCAGCACTGGTTCCTGTTGATTAAATCTGCCCCAGTAACAGAGCACAACTTTGGCTGGAGATACTCAGTTTCCTGGTGATCGGGTGTTAAGGCTTCACTGCATTTTCACATAAGCTAACACAAATGAGGGAGAGCAGATTCGTAGCACTCTCCCTCCTCTGCCCTGACATGGGTTCAGAGTGTGCTCCTGTCCCTCTCTCTGCAAAAGGAGCCCTATGTGTCCTCACGATCCCACAGGCCAGAATCCAGTGGCCATGGTTTACAGAGGTGACCAGGACCTGCAACTTCATGTTGAAGAGCAAGAAGATCATCTTTGAACACAAGGTCCGCTGCCCTTAGTGGTGGAAATAGTCTATCCCACAAGTGCAAGCCCTTCTCCCTTCCACAGATGGAAACCTCACAGGGATATGCGAGATTCTAAAATCTGAGACCAAGCGTGTCATTCCACCCAAGCCAGTGAAGGCGTCGCCACTGGACTCAGCACGGCTAGAGAAGGTTTATGGACTGAGGCCCCAGCTCCAAACTGGAACAAAGCAGCTGTACCAATGCAGCCTGGTAAGAAAGCAAAAGAAACATGAGCCACTGGCAACCTAGTGTCCCTGCAACAGCCAACAAGCAGTTTCTTCTAAACCCTTAGTGATTCTCCAAGTTTCGGAGCACTTGAAAAAGACCTTATGAATGTGGAGCAGGATTTGGGCTTATTAAATTAAGTGCAATTTATTTTTTGTAAATCTCTGGGAGGACTTTACATCAAAGCCTGATCTTGAGAGATATTTTCAGTCATTAATTTTCATTGGCTTCAGTGGGGAGGTGTATATTGCATACAGCCTGGAAACAGTTTCTCTGAGCCACTTTAGGAAAACGACAAGGAAGAAAAGCCTCTCCTGACCACAGCTGACCCTTCATTTGACGCCCCTATTACGTGGTATCTGGGGTATCTCTATCTCTGTTTTGGTCCAAGAAGCCCCTTTTCAGGGCAACACTATTAGGTTTTACGAACTTCCCTTTACATATTTAAAGTGACTGTAGTTCCACTAATGGCTATAATTGTTCCAGACACCCATTAATTTTGATTTATTAACTTACTCAATTTCCCATATTGTAGTCTTGCCCACTCTGCAAGTAATTTACTGTTTTAACATTGTGGGTCAATACTAATCATATCATCTGTAAGTTGTTTAATTAATAACAATTAGCACCTCCCATCAAGAGCTCATTTTCCTGAATGAACGCTGTTAATGTAATTTTTCAGAATCATTACCTGTGCCCACTCCCAAGTAACTATTCAACATGTTTCACCAGAAAAGACACTTTACGCAGCTACAGTAGCTTGTCATCTCCCATGATTTTATCAAGAATCTTGTCATATTTACTTTTCTTAAAGCCTTGGCCTTCCAGCTGAGTAATATCATGTGTACCCCGTTTTCAATGCAATAAAGAAGTATTGATGCAGCATATGAGTGTGGGAAAAGAGCCTGCAAGCATAAACAGCATGGTATGTATGTCAAAAACCAACGGGTAAATAAGAACTAAAATGGTCTCTCTACAGATATGTGTGTGTGTGCATATATATTCCTTTCCTTCTTATGATTTTCAGCTGACTTCTGTTTTTTTGGAGTCTACAGTTATTTTTTAATATCAGCCACCAGCATTACTGCAGCATTTAACAAGGAATTCATGGTTATAACATTATTTAAGTCCCTTTCCCAAAGATCTCTCCAACCCCTCTATGGTGTGGCCACTTAGTCTTTCATGTCAGCAATAAACACAGAAATTAATATTCAAATTAGTCAACAGCTATTTGCAAACCAAATACTCATCTTCTATCAATTTTTCACCAGAAAAAAAAAAAAAGCGCTCATTTCTGAAGTGAAACTGAAATTAACCCCTCCAAAACCTTCACATTAATATGCAGTGACTTGCCCAGTGACATAGCAAAGGCAATGAGCCGGTATGCATCAACAGACATGGATTGTTCACTCTCATTTTAACACAGGAGCTAAGCAGGAATGGAAAGGAACTAGCAGGCAGTGCGTTGGAGACGGGAAAGAAACTCATCTGCACAGTGGCTGGCCAATCCTGCTATCCTGCCAGCATAACCTCCTGGGTGCTGAAAGCTTACACAGGTTGGAAAGAGGTTCAGATATGCTCCTGCAAAAGAAACCTGCAAAAGAAACCCAGCACCATTATGGGGCACCTTTACAGAGGAAGTTTCTGCTGGAAAACCCCACCATAGCTCTGCTTTCCCCCGGGTTCCCACCAGTGCTTTGGCCAGAGGACAGCTGCTGCTACACTCCCACTTATTGCTGGGTGTGATTCCCACCAGCAGTCTTCCTCTGCTGGGAAATCCAGAAGGCAAGGCAAGGGAACAAAGATCCTGCTAGAGGGTAGGTGCTACCTGAAGGGCTCAAACAAGCACTGCTAGCACAAAACCCCCCAGCACCAATGGAAGCAAAATAAAAGACAAAATATACACACAGCAAATGTATACAATGTGGTCATAACCCAAGTGATTGCCTCTCATCCAACTTCCTACTCAATTTCACTATGAGGAAGGCATCTGCTAGGTGTTACTAGCTTAAGTCACTCTCAAACCACACATCACTTTTGTTGCCACATTAGCGTAAACACAGACTTTCCGTGTGGTCAACAGAAATGCACACAGGACAGCAGCTCTCACACTCTCATGGCCTCCTGAACCACCCCAGGAAATGTGGTTAACCCCACACAAAGTATGGCAACACTAGCCGTGACATAGCAAGCAACGCGACACGGAAAAAAAAAAAATCAATATTACTATTTTTACACAGATGAAGTGATGCAAAGAAAGGTGAATGAAGAGCTTCAGTATTACGGAGAACCGCACGACAGACCCAAGCCAGGTCCTTCATCCATCCTTTTTCCTTGCGCTTCCCAGCATGGGACAGTCACCACTCTTCACCACATCCTCACCTTTCCTCCCCTGAAACTGGCTCTGCTGTGGAAGGTGCACATTCCAAGTTTGCTCTCTCCCAAAGGAAAGGGAGGCAAGGGAGCAATTAATACAAATATAAGGTTTCAGAAAAATACCAGACATGGGGGTTAACATGTCAAATGCTGTCAAAAAGATATTTAGCCCAACATAGCTGGAAAAGGTGTTACAATGCAATCCTTGACAGTTGCTTTATCTTAATCTTCTGTGTTAAAAATTAAAGACTGTATTAATACAATGTCAGACTAACTTAATAGCACTCTTTTATCAAGTTGCTATGATGGTAGCTAATTATTAAATGAGTTAATGTATGTCTTGTTATTTAATCTACCGTGACTGATAGTGAACGGTGTCAAATACTTATTAGACACTCATTCCCTCTACACCTAGCTGACACCAACACAGCCCACAATCAAACACCCATGCTCCCTCACTGCCAGCTACAATCACATTGCCCAACATGATCTCACTAGATATTCCTTGGTCCAAAAATGGGAGCCTCATTCTCCATTTGCCTTATACTGATGTTTCTTCATCCAGTTCAACATCAGCCTTTTCATTGAGGTGATGGCAGTGACTCAAATACAGACAAGATGCTTAAGAAACTCTAGGGCTCATCAGGCTCTAGAAACATCCTTGAAGCTTCATTGCAAGAAGCTGAGCTGGAACCCATTCAGACGTGCCTTTTGCTCACAGCACTGCCAAGAGAGATGTTTCCTCTGACCACAAGAGGTCTTGTGCTGCCGAAGGACAACTGTCCCTCATCAGGACGCAGCTGCCACAAGGCCACAAGGTACCGTGCAGAGGAAGCAAATTTCTACCCCGTTCCTGGAAGTGCTCAAGTCCACGTTGGACAGGGTGTTGAGCAACCTGGTCTAGTGGAAGGTGTCTCTACCCATGGCAGCAGGGTTGGAACTGGATGATCTTTATGTTCACTTCCAACTCAAACCGTTCTATGATTCTATGATTCTTGGGCAACACTCTCATTGACTTTCTGCAACACCATTCAGTCTACCCAGCATCAGCATCACACAGCACACAGAAAAACCCAAAAGCAAGCCACCTACCTACCCTCTTCTTCAGCCAGGCCCACCGGCCACCCATTTTGGGGTTGCTGTTAGGGCCAAACTGAGCCTCGGGACAGGAGCAGTGAATGCTGTTGTACTGGAGCAAGGCTACCGTTGCTGGAGCCAGAAAGAGTGGAGAAGAGGAGAAAGAGCAAGATGAAAAGCTCAACATACCTGGTTTGCTTTAAGTCTTCTCAAACTGCTACTCTCTCACCACTAAAAGAGCAATTGCCAGTCAAACTGACATGCAAACTAATATTGCATTCATTTCACACATCAAAATACACCCTTCCCTAGCAGAAACCTCTGAAATTTCTCACAATCACCTAAAACCACCAACAGAGTGGGGCGATTTCAGACAAGCAAGAGCTTTCTAAATATCTGCATGAGCCATCCTGCTAACTCCCCAACCTGCCCCATCACCTTGGCTTTATTTCAGGGAGCTGAAGGCAGGAAAGCAAACGCTTGGCTTCATCACTCCGTTACGGAGCTGGCTTCAGCGTGTGTCCACTTTTGAACCTCCTGGCCAGGGGAGAGTGTCTGCAAGCAGCCCTGAAGTTCTGATTGCGTGTCAGCTTGCAAATGGGATTTAGCAAAGCACCTCTGTGTCTATACCTCTGGAAAACATCCCAGTGGGCTTTCAGAGGAATCTGAAGGCTGGGAAAATGAAGGGTTTGAGTTGTTCACACACCACTCTCACTTCTCTGGAGAAGTTTTTACAATTTCTAGCAGGCTTAGGACAAATCTTCACCAGGGCTTTTGGATTCTGTATCGTAAGGTGGCCTTGTAACATGCTAGGGCATTTTGAAGCTCTTTTTACTGGGAAAAATCAAGAGTGAAGCAACTTCATTTTATTTTATTTGCTGACTTATGTGGAGGAAAGGGCAGAAGTCAGAAAGTATAATACTAAAAACCTATCATAACTTCAGCACATAAACAATCTCAGGAAAAGGCTTAGTCCTAAAAATGGAAGAAAGTTGTTTGTCTTCTCATAAAGAAGTCAATTGAATATAGATTAAAATACAGACTGTATAAGAACAGCTTCCCACCTGCCTGTGAACGCCTAAGGGAAATTACCTGAAAATGCAGAAATTGTTATACAGATCAAACAAAAGCACTTATCTATAATTACTGGACTTATCTGTTTGTCTCAGGACTAGCAGCAACAGCTCCCATTGTCAGGAATAAATACGGTGCTGTGATTTGCATTCTCTTGTTCTATCTCTTCCACCAAGACCACTCAGGAAGGACTCAGTTTATTAAAAACAAAAAGTTTCCTTAACTTCACTAAATAAAGGCAGATTGAAGAGATTTGGTCAGATAAATGAGGGAGGGAAAGAGCAAGAAGAATAGCCAAGAGCTCTTTAGAGAGGATTTTCTTTCCTTTTAATAACTTTAGAGCTGGACCTGCTAGTATCTCAAAGACTTTAGAAAGTCACCTGGGAAACTCCTCACACTTCTGCTATGTCCTGGCTCTCATCCTACTTATTCAACAAATAATTATTAAAGATTTAAGTATCCATAGAGGAAACTTACTGTTGCTTAGACTGAGCAGGCTCCTGCCAACTCGACATCCCAACACTGCACTGATGATACCAAAGCCAAAGGATAATTATCTGGTTTATATGAAGCTGAAGGAAGTGAGTGCCCTGCTGGTTTGTAATCATTTGCTGCTGGCCAGTGGCCACAGGGACTTGTCTCCATCACACGCCCTCAAGTTTACAGCTTTCTTCTGGGAAAAGATGTGCCTGTGCAGCTCCCGCTCAAAGGTGAAAGTGGTTAATCACGGTCTATTAAACATTAGAGTTAAGGAGGCAATTTTAAATACAATAGGATAGAACAGCAGAAACATGTCTGTTATCTCCTAGGTATGCCCAAAATGCACCTTGAAGCAGAGCAGAATGCACAGTGTACAACACTGACACCCAGATGATCCTTCTGTATCACATTTGGCCCCTCACACAAATGGAGACCCTTCCTCCACGAGCAGTCACACCTCCAACTGCAAATGCTCACGGCCCTGTGGCTGCTGAGAGGGCACAAGCCACTCCTGCCTGAGCTACTGCCCAGCACCACTGCGTCCTCAGTGTCACCAAATGCCGGGGTTCCAGGTTCCATCTCGAGAAATGAGATGACTGCCTCAGCTCCTGCACTCCTCAGCCACCCCTGCATCTGCCAACACCTCCCTTCCCGCCCCACAGGCTTCAGAGCCCAACAAGAGATCAGGCACGGCCCTTGTGCCAGGGACAGGGTGGGAGCTGGTTGCCATCCTTATGTCACACTTACAGTGTGGCAATGAGGTTCTCGTGTGCAAGTGGGCAGCACAGAGGACAGAGCGCGGGGCTCAAGAAGTGGGGACAGATGAAGCTGAGAGGGATGGGGATGTTGGAGGGGTGAGGGGGGACTGCTCCGGGGGCATAAACTGCACAGGCTCGGTGATCAGAGCTGCTCCCAGTAACTTCTAAGCCATGAAGCTGTCATTTTAGAGAGGATGTAATTGCTAGAGGAATTACTTAGTTAATCATCAGGGGACAGATCCATTATAAAAAAAAAGAGAAAAGCTCTATCCGTGGGGCTCCCAAAAAATCAATTACTGGAAATGGTCTGCTGGGGCTCCCTGGAACCATCATTGGCTTAACTGATTATTTCTAATTTAATACAAATCACACTCCCCCTCACACTTTCATCTACCCACTTCCTGGAAGCCAACCTGATGCCTGTGCCTGGATAAAATATTCGATGAATCCCAAATCAGTGTTGCTGCAGCCTTTCAGAGATGAGAATTTAGCTGCTAGATATTTTTGAGGCCTTGATTATGCTTTCAGGTGAAGCACTGAGCTCCTCCTCCAGCCCTCCGGAAAAGAGCAGGTCCCAGAAAATGCTGAGCCCATTGTCCATTTCCAAGGATGGCTTCTCCATCTTTCTTTCTTTTTCTCCAAAGATGATAGAAAGTTGGTACTAAGGTGCACTACCAACAAACTGTGATGCTCTTCCTTGGAGAAAGGTCCAAGCTCTGGTCATCTTCCTACCACTTGCTTCTCAGAGGAAAGGTGTAAGCAGATAAACACGTGTCCTGGCACTGCAAGTCTTCAGACAAGTGTTAGGATGAATTTCTGAATCAAACACGCTTTCAGGATAAAATTAGATTTCCCACCAAGCAGTTTTTTGCAAACCTTTGGCAAGCTTGTTTTTTCAATAAACCATCTAAAATCAGAACCCTTGGGTGAGGAGGAGGGAGAAGTGAGAAATTTTGGTTGTAAAGGTTAGTATTTTAAATCTCTCTCTCTCAGGAGTCCATCGCATGTTCCCTGGACAGATTTTCCATCACAAACTGTCCCACACACGCCACCAGTAACCCTGGAGGTGGTGCACCTGCTCAGCAATGCAGTGCTGTACTACCTATGCACAAGAGCCTGTGGAGAGAGGGAGGTGAACGCCACAGGTCCCTTCAGGGAGCCCCATTTCCCAGGCTGCAGCCACCATCTCTTCCTGCCTCTACCAGCTCTGAGCCCAACCTTGGCTGCTAAGGAGGAGCATTTCATCACGCACTACAGTCAGGGAGCTGACAGGGAAAAAAACAAATGGGAAGAAAACCTGGATCCTGATAGCTCTGGGGACTTTCTAAGCAAGTATTTTTGTATTTGTAAGGAAACCAGCTTCTGCCTGCTGCAGCTGTAATGGGTATTCAGGCCAAGTTGTGGCAGATGTAAAAACCATCAATTTGCCTCTGCACTCTCCCATCCCATGGGTCTCAGCCACTCATCCCTCAGCCTTCTCACCTTGTTTTCTCCAGCCTCACAGCCTCAAACTGCTGCACACTGTGAAACAAATTACCAAAATTTAGCCTTTTCTGGTTTTTTTTTTAACAATGGCTTCATTCAGAGGCCAGATGTTTTTGTATAGTGAGAGTGCAGTAGGCTGTGTGATGTCAATGTTTTCCCTTTCAAAAGCAAGTGATACTGAAACTAGCCTCTTCTCAACTTCATCTATTTTTTACTAGCTTCGGGGTTTTCTTAATATGCAGCAGGGAGTCTTTTAGGAAGTGTTTTCTCTTCACAGCTTTTGTTTTGTCCTACAGTAACCCTTTTTAAAATGCTGAGTATATGCTTGCCCAGATAAATGTGTATCTGAACACGCAAGCAATTATCCTATTTTCATATAATTAATTTTTTTCAAGTTTCTATATGAATTTCCTGCTCATTTGACCATGCAATAATTAATTAGCATTAATTATCTTAGATTGCACCTTCTCCATCTACACACAAATTCAATTAGAAAGGCAGGCTTTTTACAGCCCACTTCAGAGGGAGCACCACAAGCAGTGAAAATATATCCATGGTGAAGATATATTTCACACCTGCCAGAGTATTCTGAGAAACTATTACTATTTTTCAAGAAACACTAAAATCAAAATCAAAGCCAGAAACCCATGTGGTCTCTGCTGCATCCATGCTAGGAACTGGACCTTCCCCCCTCTCCCTCACCATTCCCTTTTTCCACATCCATGGGGATATTTTCTTCCTGGAAGAAAGGGTATTTCCTTCCTCTGGATATATCAGTACTTTCAAAGTTCTCTCACTGGACCAATCTTGTGACTCTTTGATGTCCTCTTGTCCATCTCCAGCCAGTGCTCACAAACACCCAGTTTGAAGCCCTCATGCTCCTCATTCTCATTACCTCCAGCAGCTCTTTCTCTCCACTTCAGGAGCCAGCAATTAGGACTGTTAGGACCAATACTAACACTGCCGGCAGCTGAAAAGGTTTCACCTCTGTGCTGCTAAAAGCCAAGTGTGTGTTTTTTCATGCTGGGTGAGCGTTTGGGTTTCCTTAAGGAGGGACATGCCCACTCAATTTGGGGAAAGGCAGTTGGGGAGGCTTTTCTGGCAGTGTAAGACATTTTCAGCCAAACCATTTCACCACCTTTAGACCCAGACCTGTAGGAGTGAGACTGGAGGATGCCACAGTAATCACTGCCCTCCTAAATTATTAGGGATGAGGCGGCAAGGAATATTATCACTCCTGGATAGCTAATGCTATCCGGATGCCACAAAAAGCCAACCATAAGACAGCATGAAAGGAAGGAGCAAAGTGCAAAAAACCCCGACAGTGCAGCTTAGCACAGAGGAAGGGAAGTGGTGGCACAATTTTCTTTAGAAGACCAACCACATAAGACAGTGCCCCCGGGACTGAAGCTTTTGAAGTACCAGCACAAGGAGATTAATCATCTTGCCACTGAAAAAAAGAAAAATATAGAAAAAAACACATCTAACCTGAGACCATGCAGATGAGCACCATACTGATGCCGGAGATGAATCATCTGCCACCTGTGCTGACTCAGAGCAGCACCACGGGAAGCAGCTGGTGCCAAAGGCAGTGCTGTTGAGCCCCTGTATCCACACACTGAAGGAGACCACCCTAAAGCCCCCAGGAGTGAGAAAGGGAGAGAGCCAGAGATGGGGAACATGTGCCATGATGTGACATCTCTGTGCCACTCAGTCAGACCCTGTTCACTGACAAAAGTTTTGGGTGCACGTGTCATACACATGCATTTGTGTGTGCCTATAAATCTGCATAGATACGCACATACATATGCATGACTGCCTATGCAGTCATACGTGTACCCAGAGACAGTACATGTGATTTGGCAGCTCTTGGCACTGAGGGACGCTTGTGACTTCTGAGAAACTGAGCATCCTTCAGCCACACGTAATAAACCTGTCACCCAGAGAAGGGAGAGGAGTTTCCCCTCAGGGCATGTAAGCAGCTTCTCATCCTGAGCCTTCCCAGCAGGGCTTGGTCCAGCCACTGTCTCCTTCCCCGTCTCTGAGTAGAGGATTAAGTTCCCTGGAAGTGTTTGGTGGTGCTCCTGAGATCTCTGCTTCCTTGGAGGGGAGCTGGCAGTGACACAACGTCCCTCTGCCCCTTCCTTATGAAGCCCCCTCCTGTGGCAGGAGCCATTTCCTCCCCAAACAGGTGCTGCAAGGAACAAACTTGGCCTCCAGGCACGGTGGCAGGTGTGCAGTCCACACACCTGCCCACACAGCTGGAGGCTCAGCTGTGGCAGGGAGAGCACCACCAGCACCCCCTTTTCCTAACAGAGCCAAAAGGAGATGGGAAGGGAGGTGGGAGAGACATGCAGTAGCCACTTTTCCAGTGTTTCGGTCCAGTCCCTTGTAGAGCAGGGTGAGGAAGCGAGAGATGAGTGGCTACCTGAGAGAGCATGTTGAGGCTATATTTTGAAGTCATTAGCCTGCTGTTCAACTGGTGGTCTGAACTTTGCTCTTGGAGCACTTCAGAGCATCTACCAAAATGCCCTTTGGTTTTCCTAGACTTCCTACATCTTCCTGAGGATTTAGTGTGTGCCTCCCTGGGAGTACAGCCATTAGGCAAGCCTGGCATTCATTTGTCTCCTCAGCCTACCCTGAGACTGCTTTTGGCAGATGAAACTAAACCAAACTGCCCCAAACCACTCAGCGGTTCTCTTTCCCACCACACACACGGGGACCAGCCCCAGGCCAGGCCCACCCCCCATGCACAGAACTGAAAGAACGAGGCAGGATGGTTTTCACGTGTTCACGTGTGGGAAGCAGGTCAAAGGATTTGCCACCAGCTGGGATGTATCTGCATCTTGTGGCTTCCCAGCCTCCTCCAAAAAAGTGTCTTCCATGGAGAAAATACGCTCACCAAAGCATTCCTCAAGTCCTCGAGCATGGCTTAGGCACATGTGATGGTGCTCCTCGACTGGGGATGTGTGTGGCCCTCTCTCAGGAGGCAGCCAACAGGACAGCTGTGGTTCATTACAGACAAAAATAAGGTTGTCAGGTTTTGTTTGCTTATAGAATTTCATTGCATAAAGCAGCACCAAGGAGCTAAACTTTGCTGGGCAAATTATCTTCCTCACACCAGGTTAATGATTTGTATACAGACAGATATACCAGGACGTGGTTACAGTTCATTATGTCATGGAGCCATGACCAAAAATCAGAAAATATTCCCTCAGGACAAAGTCTCCCAAATCCAGCAGCTGGGCAGGTAGAGTTTGTTTGAAGGTTGCCCACATCTACAGATCCCTCCCACATAGCAGACCTAAGGACGCAAAAGCTGCCCTGAGGGTCGGCATCCCAGCCAAATCCTACAGGAAACCTCCTGACACCTTCACAGTTGTGCAAATGAGAGACTCACACATAAGCATTCAGGAGGGGGAATTCATGTCTCCGCACATTTTAAATCCTCTGGAAATGCCTTGCCTGTAGTAAAATGGAGTAAATGAATTAGTGTTTAATGCCACCACAGGCTGTGTCAGTAGCTGGCATCCCCAGTGGTGTCTCACGCCCGTGGATGCCGAAATGGCAGGCGCCAAGCGGTGCCGCTGGCAGCAGCAGCTTCTCCCCTCGGGCAGCCGGGAAAGTTTGCACAGGCAAATCTTCCATGAGACTGAAAGGCGACTGCAGGGGCCAGTGCTGCCAGGTGTCTCCAGCAAAGAGCCTTTCATCCAGGCAAAGAGGAGGTGATGGGGAGGCGGGTGGGCGGCTCACTCAGGTAGTGACCCACTGCAGCACTGGGATGTGGCCGCGAGGGTCGGGATTGCACCAATGGCTGCGGGGGGGCTGATGGGAAGAGGGGGCTCTCCCTGCTCCCCCGTGTTTTGTGTCAGGAGGAGGAGCGCAACAGTTTGAGGAGGAAGAACCTCTCTGCTCATGTTAGAAAAATAATTAATCTTCACCTCACTCTCCCTCGGAAGATTTAAGTTTATCCTTGTGCCTAGCCCAAACCCCAGCTCCGNCCCCCCCCCCCCCCACCAAAAGGTTGTGCCTCTCTGGGCTGCGAGAATGCTGGCATCTCCTTCTCCCACGTCTCCTCGGAAAGCAAACCCAGTCAGAGACAGGGACAGAGGATGATGACGGAGGTGGGAGCAGCACACTGACGTCTCCCACACCTAACACGGCTCACCCTTCCTCTCAGCTGTCCCTGCTGTGGACTACACCAGCCCAAAAGCAAGCTGTTGCTGTTCAGCCTCAAGGGAGATCAGGCCCTTCCCCAGGCTGCCCTCTGGGAACCATGACATTTTGTCAGAACAAGAAAAAAAGCCAGAGAAAACCCCAAAATGTCCCAAACCAAATGCTCTCAGATTTTTCGAAATGAGAACTTAAACGTCTGCCAGCCTATCTGCCGATAGCAGAAAGCAGATTGCAAGTGTAACAGGATGCAATGGAGTCAGACAATTCCAGGGAGAGCACCAGAAGGCTTAATATTAGGACTACTGGCATTCACAGCCTTTGCTAATGACTTAACGATTGTTTGTGCTGATTTGGGTTGTCTTCGAGTGCAGAGAACAACACTTTCTATTCAAAACCGAGAGAGACCATCGAAGCTTTTACTGACTATCTTGGTGGATGCTTTCTTGTAAATATGTATTTTTCACACCTTAGTGTTAAAGAAATATATCAACAAAATTAACAATAAAAAGTCAACTCCTCAGATTGTGGTCTCAAAGGACGGACATTTTATAGGCAATTTTCCACCCAACAGCATTACCTCAGGAGAAAAAACCACACCTGCAGGACTCAGAGGGATTTAATGCCATTGAAATCCTGCAAAAAGCACCAAAAGAACACAAGAATTTTCTCCTGCCTAGGGCAACCTGTCTCTTCAGGTAAATCCCTTCCTAAATTGCCCCTCTTGAAACTGGGAGTTGTGCTGCTCTCTTCAATTTGATGGGTTAAAGCCCAGGCAGGCTGGGTCACACTGACACTCTCTGAGATTGCTCCCCTGACTTTAAAGTGCCTGTGTATTTAAATTCAACTCCCAGACCAGATCTTGCCCTCCTTGACTGAGGAAAGTTTGTCCTCAGTGAGACTCAGACTCCGACCTGCACGGAAGCCTCAATGACAAAATTCATTGCTCAAAAGCTTTGCCAGAGAAGAACAGTATGAAAGAGCCAGCACACTGTGGGGGACAGGATGAATGTTATCTGCTGGGAAAACATCACACTCAAAGTGCAAGAGGAACAAATAAGAAACTAAGAGCTTGTTTTCCAACATGCAAAGTGTGGGTCTCACCTAAGTTGGGAGTGAAGGGGCGTTATATTCATCAAGCTTTCAAGCTGTCTTTCCTGAGAGCATTTATGCATACACATGTTTACATTCCTGTCACTAATCTAGTACAGACACATGTACACACGTACAGGTGGTGTCTGCCTTCGCTTGGGATCGGTATCTTTGCCCTCAGTGCAGCTGACCTGGTGAAATCTCCCAGCAGATGCCCAGAGCCGTTACAAACATCAGCCTCAGCAAACATCAGCTCTGCTGCCTGTTCATTCTCTCTAATGCAATTAGGACAGATTAACATGGGTGACTAGATGTGAAAGACAACTGCACCTCACCATCTCCATCCCACCCACATTTATTAATTTGAGTCCTTCCCTTTTCATTAACTTCTTGCTCTCTTGACCTCTCTCAGATGGA
Source organism: Oreocharis arfaki (assembly GCA_013398015.1). Taxonomy (NCBI): domain Eukaryota; kingdom Metazoa; phylum Chordata; class Aves; order Passeriformes; family Paramythiidae; genus Oreocharis; species Oreocharis arfaki. Next base: position 274,894 of record VZRR01001182.1, on the reverse strand, counting down.
GCACCCTTTTTTTTCTTGCTTGAAAATTAAGAGTAGTTCTGGCAGGGAAAGACAGTCAGCTGAATCAGTCAAAGCCACAGGAGCCCCACAGCAACAACCCACAGTTTCTTTGATAACCATGACGCATGTGTGAGCTTCATGAGCTCCTTAGTGGGCTAGCAGCCACCTCTCTTGACTCCTCTGTCAATCCCCAGATTCAAAAGCCCTGGAAGGACTGCAAAATTAATACCATTGCAATTCTTTTGCATGGGACATCTTGACTTTATCTCTTCACTTTGGAATGTCAGGCGTCTGCTCTCTGGATAGACCTTCAACAACGGGGCAGAAATCTTCAGGTTTGTGTCATGCTTTCATCACAGTAACCACACAAATGGCTTAAAAGTGTGATCCACAGACTAAACTGGGCCACACAATCATCTTTTCTGACTTCTCACACAGCACAGCCCTTAGGTAACCAGCTGAAGCACCATGACGTGTCTTTTAGACAAACCCTTAATGGAAAGGCTCTGCCACTTCCCCTGCTAAAATATTCCACAATTTAAGAAAAAAATGCCACTTGATCTTAAAAATGAGAACATTTCAGGCTGAATTTCTCTAGCTTTAGCTCTCACCTACTGTGTTTTGTTTGTCTTCATGTGACTGATTAAAGAACTTGCAGCTGCTGAGAATGCTTGCCTTTGTAGACATTTGAGGACTGTGACCTTAATCCTGCCTTTCTTAAAATAAATGGATTAAATTTATTTGCATCTCTCAGAGGGAGACAAGTTTTTCTGACCTCAAAAAAAAAAAAAGGCAGAAACTGATGGGAAACTTGTAGATCCTCTCCAAACCCTTTCCAACCTGTTAGCACCACTTGGATGTAATACCGCAGTCTCCCCCCTTTCAATGGGTATAATTTTCCATTAATTACTTTGAATGTCCCCACTTCCTTAGGTACACCCCACAAGAATTTTATTTCCTTTACTTCTGCTGTATTTAAGTAATTTTAAAAACTTCTAAAGCTTGGCTTTTTCGGGCTGTCATCTCCTGTACATTAAAGAACATTTTCCATTCAAGTCACTTCTCAGTTTACAATCAGCCATATTTTTAAATGTGTAATATTCCAGGTTCAGTCCACTCCCTGGCATCCTAGCAAAGAGCCATGTAAGCCGTGCCCCCTCCTTAACCTGTGACAATACGTTCTGTAACTCTCTAAGTGTGGACAGCCTAGCAAATTGCACATCTCCACTATTTATCTTACTCCAAGCACCCAGATTTTATTTTCTGCATGGTCTCCAAGTGCAACACCATTGTTCTTCCTGAGATTCTTAAAAAAGTCCATTATTTTCTTGGCAAAATGGAAACATGGGTCTGTGAAGGACTGTAGGTGGTTTCTGATCCATCCTTGGCCTGAGTTGGGTGGATATTGCCTGACAGGCCCTGCCCTGCTGAGCCTCTGGTGCAATGTCTCTCCAGGCAACTTCTTTAAGTGCAGAACAATCTTTACAGTCAGAAATTATCGTCCTGGCAATAGATGTGCATTGCTGCCAATTAGCCCAGGTTTTTCTTGCTTTATTTCCAGAGGATGTGAAGGGCAGTCGATGCTCAGCATTTTAACAGAATTTAACGTGGAGCAGATGACTTACCATGTCCTCACAGCTGCCAAAATCCCAATTCAGCAATTCCAAACCCTTCTGCTCGGGGGAGAACTTCGCTGTACAAGCTGTCATTCCTGTAACCATCTCTGAACTCCCTCATCTAATATATTACTGGAAGCACAGCTCTGCAGCTGGCTGCATTTCTCCATCTGAAGCCTCACCAAGCTGTGAACACCAGAGGATACCTCCCCATGGCAAACACGCTGTGGGGTACACTTTGCCCTTGGACAGCACCATCCGGCTGCTGGCTCCAGAGCAGCCCGTTCTGCTGATGCCAAGCTCGTGCCCCTCCTGGGCACCCATGGGGAGGGGGCAGGTGCCCTTCACTGCCAGTGGGTGACTGCTCAGCAGCTGCTCGTGCAGCACCTTCCGAAACATCTCCCTTCCCAGCAAGTGGGCTGTAACAACCCTCCTCTTGACAACCCCCTCTCTTTCGTCTTTATCTCTCTCCAAAGTCATTCAATAAATCTTCCTCTTGCTTCCTCACAAATGTCAGATGAAGAACAGCCTTTCCTGGTATTTGTCACAAAATTTAACCCCTGTTTTCTCTGCTTAGTTTTCCTAAATCAGCCATGCCCTTCCATATCCATCTTTCCAAGCCGTAATCTGTCCCCCAGAGTCTCTGTGGTGCCTGTTAAATCCTGGTTTGCTTCTGGGCTGAGTATCCAAATACTTCCTGTTTATTTTCCGTACTTCTGGCATGATTTCTGAAGGAATTAAAACTGAATCTGTTTATCTTTGCTAAATCCCTCTGCTGATAAGGGTATTAGTGTTCTTATTTACAAATAGAAGAGCAAGGCAAAGTAGGACTGGAAATAAAAATCTCATAAAGTGAGTCCCTTATTTGAGATGTCCTAAAAGCATCAAGGAGTTGAATTTTCTGAAAATGCCAAATAAATACCCTCTAAAATTCATGCCCCTTAAGGTGCTTCAGTTTAGGGACCTCCAGTCAGTGGCATCCCCACTCCCTTGATACTCCAGAAAACTGAGGATCCTGCCACAGAGGTGGAGAGCTCATTCACAGCTTTTTCCTGGAAGGAAATAAGATAAATACATTGCAGGCTACGTGGCAGTCAGAGTCCTCGGTCACAGACAACCTTCTCCTAGCAGAGCAATTACTTTTTAATATGTCTTCTAATTTTTCAGAGATGGAATTAGCAAGGCAGAGATCATCCCAACAGCTATAATTTATTTTTTTTTTACCAGCTTCATAAAATTTTTTTTCCTTGTCTCCCAGCACCCCATTAAGGGAATCAGAAGACAGGGCAGGTTGTCACCAGCAAGAAGCACCTCAGCTATTTTTCATTTTGACAGGGGCGTACTACATTGGAGGCAGTGGCTGCATGGAAAGGTGTGTGTTGCCAGTTTAAGGCTGACTACTGAACACACTTTGGCCTCCAGCCCTGAGCCCTGCCCAAAGTACCTGCTGATGCCAGTGACCAAAAGCAAATCCCACCTGCATCACCCTGCTGCCAGCCAGAAAGGGGCACAGATCAGTACACTCTGATGACTGAGGAAACCTTGTGATACTGAAAGCTGCCCCAGTGAGCCAGGAAGGCAGCTGCCTTTTCCTGAAAGAAGAGGGAATTTGATGTGTTTTTAAGCTGCTCAGGGTAGCAAGGGCTTCTGCTGGTGCCTCATAGCTGCCAAGCCCTGCCAGTCTACTCTTCTTGCTCTTCAAATTCTGAGACAAAAATGCACCTTTTAACATAATGCAGTGACTGTGAGTCTGATGTACATTTGCACCTTTCAGTAGAGCTTCTCAACAGCTTTTTGAAGGGCAGAAGGGCAACTGTATATAAGATCCCCACATTCACCCAAAGAAAAATGATTGAATGCCCAGCTCCTTCCTCGAGCTGCAAAACCCCAGGCTACTGCCAGTTCGTGTCCAAACAGGCGATTCCTCGGGTGTCTTGCCCCCGAGGAGCTATGGTGCTGACTCCCTGCCTAAACCAGTAGCAGGCATGTAAGAAAAAATCAAAGCAAGCTGACAGCTCAGCTAGAACCACAGACAAACTGCTCTGCCAGAGAAGGAAATCAAAAGAGACAAAGACAGCTACAACATTTATCTTCTTTATACATTGCTTCTAGATTAGAAAACCCACACTAAAGAGATCACGGGCACGCACCCATTTACATTGCTTTTGAACACTATTTTGCTGCTTAAATGCATGCTTCAAAGCAGTTAGCTTTGCATATAGCTTTCATTTACAGGGTAAAATTGATTTAAGCAGCATTTAACTCAATATAATTGTGCCTGCACTAAGGGTATGAACAAATATGACACTGCTGGTCAAGGACTGAGAATTTCTGAGTCTCGGGGCAATGGCAACCCCATGATTAGATTTGGGATTCCCATCTGGATGCACTGAGAGAACAAAAACCAACAAGTCCTACTGAGCTTGTTAAAAAGGCAAATGATGAAAAATGTAAAGGTAAAGCTCTTCGAGTCACACAACTTTGCAGCCTCTGCCTTTCCCAGCTCCTGCCCAGGCACACAGCTAAAGCTCCTTCCAAAGACTGGCATTTGCTGTATCACATCCCAGGTGTCTGTGTATAAGCCTGTTTAACAGTTTCAGCAGTCCCTTCTAGTTTTCCCTTGGCACTTTTCCCTTTGCAAGACTTTCTTAGAAGCCAGCTTTCATTATATGCCAGGAAATCACAGGCTGCACTGCAAAAAGTGGCACATATCCTTGACTTCTCTCAGGTAACAGCAAGACCTCTTCCTTCCTAATTGAGAGATGAACTGTAAAAAATGACCAAATTCCTGATACCTAAGGCTGTATGGTTTAATATACACACTGGAAAATATCTAACTGCAGGGGACCAGTACTGATTACTGAGACTGTCACCAGCAGACATCAAGCTCACCTGGAACACAGACAGCTTTTCTCAGTGCTACAGACACAGGGAGCCTGTTTTCAGACACCTAATTTGAAAACATGGTTTCAGGAGATCAGTGCTCAGTCACTCCTCCATCTTCTACCATGATTTTCTGAGGAAGTCAGTTTCCAAGGAGAAAAGACACTGAGCCCCTCTCAAGGCCCAGCAGCTGTAGGAATTTAGCCCTCCATCCATCCTGTTCAATTTGTAGTCAAGCAAAAGTCACGTTCAGGGACAGAGGAGAGACAGGCCCTTGAAAACAAGCCACTGTTCACACTGGGACAGTTTTTGGTAAAGCTGAGAAGGCAAAGTGAACACTACTTGATATCCAGCAACAGAAGCACCAAACTGTCACAAAAGCATTGCCATCCCCACTCCACACACGCTCTGCTCACACTGCTACTGAGGGCTCATCATATCCAAGGGATTCCCCCCCCCATCACTGTCACCAGCAGAGACCAGGAAGAGCACATAGGAGACTCCATGGCCTTGTCCACCTGCCTGCTCCTCCCCTAATGTTGCTGCGGAGCCGCAGGGCAAGAGCTGCCAGCAAGCAAGGTGATACCGAGCAGTGCAGCAGATCCCATGGGCAGCACGTAAGGATCCATGCCAGGATGCCACCCACAATGCTGTGGAAGGCTTTGAAGGAGAAAACCAAACATCAGTAGAGAAGGCAAGGTCAAAAAAAACAGTAAAGGACTTGGCAGCTGTAGGCTGCCCTTCCTGCCCAGTCCACCCGAGCCCTCAGCTATTCATGCAGCAGCAAAATGCTCACAGTTCAGGGGTTTCCAAAGGATTTTAATTCCTCCAACAATCAGAGAATGGATGGATACAGTTACCAAATGTTGCTCTAGCCCAGAAAGTCAGTGAGAGATGCACATTGTCACATACAGAGCCTGACGCTGGTGGAGCAGTCCTGGTCTCACGTCATTGCTCAATGATTCTGCAGAGGGCTAAAAGCACAGCTTTCCTCCCTGGAGCTGGATTGACTGATGCTGTGGCTTCGAGCCACCTGATGGCTGCGTAATGCACTCGACAGAAACACAGCACAGCTCACCACAGTTTGCTGTGACAGGCATTTGCCTGTGGGAGAACATTCAGCCACAGCAAGCCTGACTGACGGAGCGAGACTAGTTGCCCTCTGCTCACAGGGAGGTGTTTAGAGGAAGGGCAGCCATGCGCTCTGCTCCTGCCCCCGTGTGTATGTTGGTCTGTGGTCCTGGGTTGATGCACTTGTTTTTCCAGCTTTGCTGCCTTCCCAAAGGTGCTGCAGTCCAGGAGTGGACACACAAGAGAAATGCTGGCAGGCCGGGGAGTGGGATGAGCAGAGCAGGAAGAATTGACTTTGATCCTGAATGTCACCAACTCAGCTGCATCCAGGATCTATATACATTGCTGAGCACTCTTCCTTTGCAGGTCAGCTTCTGGCCCTTTCTTGGAAGGTTATTATCAGAAGTCATCTAGTAAAGTGCCACTCTTCAGGAGTAAGCACAGACCCAGTATCCATCTCTCAGCCCAGACCTTCCCCTACATCCCTTGAGTAGAGTTTCTGCTTCTCTTGCATGGAGGATTCAAGATTTTACTCCTACAACCACGAAAAAGCAAGCCTGGGACCCCAAAAGGACAAGCTGTACCTTCAGAAAGGGTCCTCCTGCTTCACCTCTGTTTTAAGTGTCCCTTAGCCCTTCTCCTCTGCCCCAGGGCATTCATCTCAGCCATGATCCTGGGGGCAGGAATTCCCTAGCAAATATCTAGGCTGCCAAAATTCAAGCTTTCCAGCCATAAATGCCTGAGCAATCACACGGCTACAGTCACGTTAGAACCACAAACATTGAAGAGCAGCACAAAGACACCTACACCCACTAGCAAAAGCCAAGGGTTTAAAAGCTGAGCCATCTACATCCCTTACAGAACACACATCTCCCACCAGCAGAATGACAGCACTGGGCAGACAAAACATCACAACATTGAGATCACCCCTGCAGGCATCCTAGCCACTGGCACCTCACTCCCAAACAGACAAACAAAACTGGGCTTCCCACGTGTTTCCTCTAAAACAATTCATCTGTGCAGTCCTGGAAAAGCCCCTTCCTGTCCAGGGTAGGAATGCAAAGAAATTACAAATAATGGTCTTCGATGAATTCAGGGAAAAAAAGTGAGGTGGCATCCTGTCATCAGTGTGAGTCTGGCAGGGCCATCTCCCACTGCCTGCTGGCATGGCTGCAGCCCCAGCATCAGTGTGATCCCTCAGCTCTAGGCTGCACTCTCAAGCTCATGGATGAGCAGATGTCTCAGGACCTGAAAAAGCCCTGCTGAAAGTATAAACCAAAGCAAAACAATAGCTCACTGAACTGGTCCTGTTGCCTTTCCCTCACCTTGTCCCTCTAGTGCTTCTGGTGGATGCTGCTGTGACCCAGACATGGGTCCATGAGATATCAGTGTCCCTCGTGACAGAGACAAATGTCTGTGTGGAGGAAGGACATGAGAGATTTTCTGCAGGCCTATCATGTCACAGCAGACAGTCCTCTGGGCTCCAGAGGTTTGCTCGAGGAGGTGAAATAGGCTATCTAGCAAATTTCTTTCCTTTCACCTCACATAGCTGTTAACACTTTATCATGGGGGCAAGACAACATGAATAAAAACAATATGAAAAGTTGAAGTCACAGCAGAAACAACTAAATTATGTCTCTGAACTAGTTTTTGCACAGAAATTCTCAGTCAGAGTTCAATTTGTCTCTGCAAGCTATGTGAAGTGGGTAGTTAATACAAAGCCACTTATTCTGCAATGCGGGGTACAGGATGAAATATTATCTGTACTGTGTGCTCCTCTGGATGTTTCATTTGGGGCTTCGAGGAGGCCAAGTGCATTACATTCCTTCAGTAAGTCAGTCAGGTTTGCTCACTGCAGCTTTAGGATGAAACCAGCTGCAACTCTTGTCCTGGCCACCCTGACGTCCTCCATGGTGAGCAAGCTTTTACTCTAGCAAGGGGCAAGGCCCATGCTCTTTGAAAACGCTGGATTAATTGTGCGCAATTACACGCTGTACACACAAATGCTCTAATTGCAGGATACTTTTTACCTGACATTTTGCCCATGAAAAATGGTGTGGCTGGGATAGCTCTAGAAACAGCTCCAGAACATCGTTTGAGCTAAGTGCATTCCACATTTCCAAGCACATTTCCAAGGAAGCTGCCTATCTTTTTTTTACAGCAGATACTTGCTTTGAGAAATGCATAAGTCAGGGAACAGCATGTTTGAGAGGCAGAATGATTTTGTCCACAACTCTGTAAGGGTGAAAAGGTGTGGGGGTTTTTATGTCACTTCTCACTGAGGTCACATTCGGTCACTTTTCTCCCCGTTTGACAGATACAGCAAAGCAAAACCGGTCAAAATTTCTCGTTCAACAAATACATCGAAGCAAACAGAACTACTCCAAGGGAGAATTTAGGTCCATGTCCCTCCCATCAGGCTGCTAACAGATACCAAGTAACGTGCATTGCAGAGCATGCTACGTTTGACAGAGGCACGCACAACAGAAAGGCATAGATTTGGAAGATGAAAGATCCTGCAGTTTGTCAAATGTAGCAGGACTACAGGATGGCAGCAGGTCACTTAGGAGGTCTGTAGGTCAAGATAGCTGAGCACAAGCTGCTGGGGCAGGGGAGGCTCCAGAAAACGTGCCCTGCGCTCCGGGAGGCAAGACAGTACTGCTGGTTCAGCAGGACTGCTCCTGGGTTTATTGAGCCTGGTGATTACAACAGGCTGTCATTAGGGCACTAAAGTTTAAAGAGAGAGAGAGAGAGACTGAGAGAGAGAAAAGAACAGGGAACTGAACCACACCTTTGTCAGCAAGCATTTAAAAAATGCACGCATTTCTTGCATTCATACGTGCAGGTAACACATGCATGAGCAGTCCCGTATCTTCAGCACCGGAGCACAGTCAGAAAACAAAAAGAATCCCAGCTCAGTTTCAAACTCCTGCTTGTGGCTTTTGGGTTTGGTGGTTGTTAGAGGTTTTCTCCTTTCTTTTTTTTTTTTCATTTTACCCACCCCGTCAGCTATCCAGGTTTGCACCTGCTTGCTCATGCAAAGGGAAGATAGGTCTTTGTTCCGGTGCAGCAGCATCCTGCCAAAACCAGCCACCTGCCTTTTGCAGCCACAGAGGGCTCACGGGCACGGGAGGGATCTGAGCCGTGCAAAGGAGGGTCACCTCTCCCAGCGCAATGCAAATTGCCGGAGAAAAGCACAGAGAGAGAGGCCCCGCCAAACCCTGTCAACGACGAGCCCTGGTTAGATAGAACAAGACGGTGCAGAGGATGGAGGTGCCTACAGTGCCGTAAGAGCAGCTCAGGGACCAGACAGCACTTTGAACCCACTGAGAGGCTGAGCATGTTCGTTCCTTGTAACGTCAGCTGGATGTGCCACACCAGGGGAAAAAGCAACCCTAGGCTTTAACAAAACAGGCAAACTTAAAAGAGTTTTAAACATCGATCAAAGCCTGCTGGAAATCAAGCAAGTGCTGTGAAAGCACAAAAAAAGCCCCCAAAAGGTAAAATTGAAGCAGACCTTGACCATTTTTTGCTTCATTTACTTTTCCAAAAAGAGAGAGACCTAAGTCTATTTGCATAGATTTAGGCTGCACGAAATGCTGCTGAAGTCAGCTCTGCAGAAGTAAACACAAAGATCTTTGTCAGAAACCTCATGCATTTTCCTACAAGATAGGGCTAGCCAGCCCAGCACCTTTCCAAGGGCTAGGGAGAACAAGCTGCCTTGCAAAGGTACAGAACTGACACTCTGCCACATTAACAGAGCTATTTCAGCAAGTTGTAATGGCAAACTTTTATCTCTAGGTGCTTCTGAAATGTTTCACAGAAATTAAAGTAAAACCAAAACTCAGAGAACAAACTGTGATATGAAAAACAAATTACTCAGTGATGACCTGAACTTCCTAGAAATCACTCTGATCTGCATCAAATGCACTGGATTTGTCATCTTGCTCAAGCCAGCTTGCCTTTGCCAGGCAGGGGACAGATGGGGATTCACCATCTCTTGGGCACCACTAATGAATGCAGCGCTTGTAGACCTTCTCCTGACACCCCCGGGGTGACGGACACACCGGAGAGGGGGAGAGGGTCTGGCCGGGAAGCTAATGCTCTCCTAAAATCCTCCCTGGCCCCGCACGCGTCCCGGGCAGGCCGGAGGAAAGCAGCCTGAAGGCTGCTCTACTTGGCGCAGTGGGAAGTAGAGGGACCCGCCGCAGGGGAGGCCCCCGGCTTCATCCGGCGCTCGGGACTCCGGGCGGTGTTTCGGCGGTGTGAAAGCCCAGTGCCGGTTCCCAGAGAGGCGATTTTGCATACTTTTACTTCTGCTCCCCGCAGCTGCCCAGCTGGAAGGGCTCCAGCTTGCCCGGTGAAAGGCGGCGAGCGGCGCACGGAGGGGATGGCACCGGGAACCTGTCCCCCGCCGGCGGGGGCTGGCAGGCTCGGGGGGCACCAACCTCCGCTCCCGGGGCTGCGGGGCTGGGACCGGCAGGCGGGCCTCCCTCTGCCGCTCCCCCCCTCGCGGGCCCAACACAGGTT
>VZRR01001182.1:84419-264394 GCA_013398015.1 Oreocharis arfaki | reverse complement strand
CGCGCATATTGATGCGGGGGCCCGGCCGCGCTCGCCAAGGAGCAGAAGGAAGCAAGATGGCGGCGCTGTAGGAGCGGGGAGCGCGGCGCCCGGGCTGTGCGTGCTGGATGTCGGCGAGGCTGAGGGACGCGGCAGAGGTCAGAGCGGGATCCCCGCGCCGGCCGCCTTCCCCGCCCGGCACCACCGGGAGGTGTCGCGGGGCCGCGCCGTGCCGCGCCGCCGGGGGTCGCGAGGAGGGGGCGCCGCCGGGGGTCCCCCAAACATGGCTGACTGACAGGGCCGGCGGGGGCGCCGCCGCCCCCTCCCCACGGGGCCGGCCCCGGGCTTCGCCTCGCCGCCCCTCCCCGCGCCTTTGTCTGCGGACGGGGGACGGCGGCCGGAGGCGCCCCGGCTTTGTGCCGCTCCCCGGCCCTGGGCGGACACAAAGGCGGGCGCAGCCCGGGGAGAGGGGAGAGAGGCGGGGGGCTTGCGGGGCTTGGGGAGGGCGAGGGGGTGGCGAGCGGACCGCGGTGCCGGGGGGCTCTGGAGGGAGAAGTGCGTGCGGGCGAGGCGGGGGCTTGGAGCGAGGCCTCCCTTTTTCTGTGCAACGATCCACACGCGTGTTTTGCCCGCGGTGCTAAACCCCGCCGTCAGGGCACAATGTGGCCACGGGATGAAAAGGAGAATCACTTTCCCTAGCGTGTTCCCCTAAAATAACGCTCTCGGCGAGGTCAGGCTCGTTCCCCGCCAGATGACAGACAAGAGCAACAACCTCACCACGCCTGAGTCGGACGCGCGGCGGTGTGCGCTCTCTCGCTCTCAACGCGGCGTTTATCGGCGTTAAATCACCCCCTTAGACACCAGCACTCATTCTCGTGCTCAGACTTAAAAGGAGGCTTTTCGGCTCCCGGTCTGAGTGTTGGAAATTCAGCAGACTCTCTTCTGCTAAGTAGTTTTCCTTTTCGGAGTGAGGTGAAGGGAAAAGTGATGTGGTCTAGCGTGCTTTCATCGAAACGCTGCAACCAAAGATCTCATCACAAGATTTGTTTTCCATGATGAGCGGCATGTGAATGTGCAGGCTTTTGAGCAGTGATCGGCAGCTCTGAATGTATACTCAGCATCATTTTCTTTTCTTCTCCTTTTCAATGTGAAGTTTAAGAGTTTCAGAGATGAGGCGATATACTGTCCCTAGTGAAAGCAGGTCAGTGGGTGTTGTTTGTCGGCTAATGAGGCCATTCTATTCGCGTGTTAATGGCAGGTTGACTTACTGCAGCAGGGGGTGAGTGCAGTCACACATTCCCTTGTGTATCCGCATGTGTATTCCACTATGGCACTTTCTCTGGAGGTTGTAAAGTGCAAAACAGGACGTGATTGCCGAAGATACTCAACAGGGAGATGACAATGGGCAGTAGTCATGTATAAACTCGAGTTGCAGGGCGATCTGACTGCTGCTGTAAACTCTCTGAAACATGTACCCATCTTGGATTCTATCCCGCAGAAAACGACCATTTGGAACCAATGAAAATAAATCACTGTTGAGCGTATTTTGTCTCTCTCATGGTAAGAGTAGTATGAACCTGCCAGTGGAGTCGGAAAACATTTAAATCTAGAAGCCAGGGTGTAGGGAGGAGGGGGAAAAACGAAGGCAAAGATGTGGAAAATAACATTGTTTTGGTGGTGGGACTAAACTGCTGTTTATGTGAGATTAAGAACTCAAAAGTCATCTTTCAGTGGACACAGTTGTTTCATTTTGGGAAGTGACATAAAAAAATCCCTTGTGAATGCATCCAGGGAACCTCAGAAAGAGGTTTTTTTGTTGCCCATTCTGAACTGATCTTCAAAAGAAGACGAGGTTGAACGGGAGACACTGAGGCACCTGAATCTACCGAATTATCCCTGTTGGTAGTAAGGTTTTTAATGAGAATTTTGGCATTGTGGTGATTCACTGCGGTGGCTTTTAGCCAGGAAAACTGGTATTGTTTTGATATAGTGCACATGGTGCTAGACTTTGGCATGTCAGCATTGTTTAAAGAACAAGGAACGTGTGCTTGTTGCGGAGTTATTGAGGAGTTCCTACGATGGACAGATTTCCAAGGTCTCTTGTGGGTACCAGTGCTGCACTGGGTAGCAGAAATAGGAAGTTGTAAATGTTTTGGCTTCTGCATGTGGAATTAGGACAACCAATTGCTGCTGGAATGGACATTTCAGCTGCCAAAGTTGGATGAGACTGTTCCTTCTTGCCCCAAGCACTTCAGGTGCTGCTGGGCCTGTGTCTTCCACACGATTCCTTTAAATATTAGCAACAGCCAGAGAGCCCTAAAGAAAAGGGGACCCCCTCCCCCCCATCATATTTTGGAACAAATCTGCTGCTCGGATGTTAAAAAACATGGATGTCGGGTTGGATTAATGTTACTGACCCTGGTCAGGGTTACAGGGAGTGCCTTACTCCTAAGACACTTGCACGGACAGTAGTGTTTTTATCGGAGTGTGCCTAAGCAGACTTTAAATCCCTTGTTCCATTTCATTCCAAGTGGAAGATGTATTTTGTGTTTCTACAGGAGCCAAATAAGGTCCTTTTTAAAAAGCTGACAATTTGTCAAGGTGGAATTCCAGAAGAGCTGTCAAATTTGGCTTGTCACAGCAAGTGACCCCTCTACCTCTCTCCCTGGGCTGCTGCACAGTAGCTCTAGGCATGGTAGCTGCATCTGTAAGCCAGCTTCACAACTGGAGCTTGGAAGTGGTAGAACAAAGTTGCCAAGTTTCAAGTAGAGTCAGTGGTTATCTTGGAAGCTGCACTGGAGAACACAACCACAAATTATTTTGGCAAATAATATACAGTATTTATTTAGTCCAGCTCTCTGATTGCTGTTAAGGCAATCAGCCAGCAGCATTAAGTGTTGTGACATCATTTTGAAAGGCAGTGTGCTGGTTCTGAAATGGAGTGGGATGTACTATGATTCATTGTAAAAAAAAAAAGCCGTAGTCTGAACAGAGATAAAGCATATGACTGCATCATGGCTGAAAGCCAAAAAGAGAATTGTATGAATCAATCACACTTGCAGCATTATTCCCATCCCTTACTTCATAAGGCAGTGAATACCATCTTACTCATTTAGTGATATTCTGCAGCAGAAATATGCTTTTGAACACTGAACAAGTAACTACTAACAAGTTGCCACAGTTCCGGTTGTTACTTTATCATCACTGCTTACATGTTCCATTTGCATACCTCGTCCCAATAATCCTAGATAATAAAACCTTACAAATGGAAAGTACCATGAGTAATCATCCTCTCAGTAACTCATTGAAAAGAAATCACTTCTGCTTTACCTTAGGGTAGATAAGCCTGCTTTAAAAAATTATCTATGTGTGTATATATATATAAAAATATGGAAAATCACCTATTTTGCCAAGGGATTGCTCAGTGGGTGGATGCAGAGATGGTGAGGTTAAGGAATAAAATTCTGAACCTCCAGCATCAGCGGGACTAATCCCAAGGACAGCTGATGACTGACCCAAAAAGGTTGTTTGGGTTAAAATAACGGGAATGTGCCTTGCATTACGTAGCAGGGAGTAACAGGAGGAAGATAGAGAAAAACAACGTTTGAGAAATAGAAAGAACAGCTAACTAGTTTCACCCACATTTCTCACACTGTTCTTGAAATGAAGAAAAAAATATGTCCTAACTTACAGGTGGATCTACTAGTTTTTCATAGTAAAGGATTTTTAATCTGGGGTCACTTTAAAGACAATTGCCATGCTTTGAAAAACACTTTAACAAATAAAAGCCATAAAGGTTTAGATTCCTGTCTATGTTTGCAAGCAGGCTTGCTCATCTCTGTCAAACACCTTCCAGAACTCTGAATCATCTTAGTAACCTGAACAAAATTCAGGCTGTCTTTAGGAAGCGAAGTTTTCTGTGGAGGTGGGGATTCCAAGTTGGAGTGTTGTTGCCTTGTAGTGTACATATGGCAAGAAATCCCAGAAGGATTATTCTTTCAGATAAATAAAGGCTTGCAGTATTTGACCTAATTCCTTGTGTGTGTGTTTTTCCTCTTACTAAAACAAAAATAATAAATTAAATTCAGCAGGCATTTCTGTTGCAGTGTGGAAAAGAATAGGCTTGTTCTATGCTCAAGTTCAGCAAGAAAGGATAATTCAGCATTTTAAGCCTAATCAAGTACAAAGTTTTGTTAAACCACAACAGACAGAGTGAGCAGGTGAGTGCTTAGATAGCTAAGATAATCAGGCATAGCTCAATAACCAAATACTCCTTGGAAGTGTCTTTCCCAGGTACAGGGCAGTACCATCAGCTCTCTGATTAAATATTATGATGCAATTTAGACAACAAAATAATCTTCAGATGTTCTACAGCATTACCTCTAACCTCAAATATATTCCACATGTTTTCCCAGCATATGAATATTGGTTTTTACCAGGTGTATGCAGGGGGGAGGAGAAGTTTCCAGGTTTAAGTTGAATTGTTGCAGCTGTATAAAGAACATCTTCTGCATTCTTTACTCTACATGAGCTACTCTGTCCTTAAATGTACATTTCAATGACTAAAGTTTAAACAACTCTTCTCCCTAATCTCCTTTCCAATAATGCATAAGCAGTCCAAGTTTGTGTTCCAGCGTCCTGGCGTGAGCTACCCTAAGTCACGTCGTGTTGGGAAAGGATTTGGCTCCATTGCAGTGAAACCCCAGCTTACCAAGTGGGTAGGTTTAGGTCAGGACGATGACTCTCCATGTGGTTGCGTGCACGTGGTTTGAATGTTTACAAACAGTGTCCCAGCATCCTCTCAGCTGCCTTGACGCAGCCAGTGAGGACAGAGGTGTGGGAATGTCCCTGGTCTTAAAGGACAGGGGAGGAGGGGAAAAGGAATAAAAAAATGCACAGCTTTAAGAACACATATCATAGTTTGGGTTTTGGCTGAGCTTTCTGCATCTGTGTTGCATTCTAGACCGCTGGGCCCTCTGTCGAATGCCGTTGTTTTTCTCCTCTGCGCTTGAGTGCAGTCTAGGCTGTGTTGATGGATTTGTCTGGAACAGACTGACCCAAAGCACGAGATGGGGGCTAAGGGAATTGTTGCAAAGGTTTCAAATTATTTTTGTACCCCTCCTCCCCTTTTAAAAATGTGTAATTAATTCAAGTCCCAAAAGCTTTTATGACAAAACAGCTCTTTACAATACAAGAATCCCACTGTAAGTGGTTATATATTTTTTCCTTAATTAAGCATGATTCACTGCCTGTTACGATACTAGAACAATTCCCTTTTTAAAGAACAAGAAAGAAATCATGAATCCTACTAACTTTATGAGTAAAATCAAATAGCTGAAAGTCTTTATTACTTAATGAGACATGTTGACACAAAGAGGCGTTGCTGTTACGAAAGCTAATACCACTGCAAGGCAAGTTTTGGATCTCCATTAAATGTAAGAAAACGTAAGAAGCTTGGTGGAAATTTCTGCATTTACCTAACCAAGTGAATAATGCCACCAATCTGTTGCTCAAAAAAAAAAAATAGGGGGGAGAAGTGGTGGTAATTATTGGGGATGGCTTGCAGAGATGAAAATTCTGTGACTCTGTGAAAATGCACTGTAGCTGGTCAGAAGCACCCAACTGACAACGTGTTTCATGCTCTACCCTGTGGACCTAAACCAAACCTGTCAGGCCAGTTCTGGTCTTCAGAGAACCTTGAAGCCTATGCCCTACATGTGCTGTAGGACCTTATCAGAGGTTCTAACGCTCCTTATTCAGTCCCATGCGCATTTTTCAGACTTTCTTAGGCAGTTTTGCAGGAAGCACTCAGAACATTGTGCAAAGCACATCACTTGCTTTACAAAATTAATCCTAAAATCTGTTTTCTTCTCATAGGGAGGAAGCAGTTGGTACAAATGCCTCTTCCATATTCTGATTTGTCTGGATGATTCATGGTATTCACTGTCATGCAACAGAGTAGGAAGGCTGATCCCAGATCTTGTTATACACATGGCTGCTGCTAGCAGTTGTACATTCACATTGGTTACTCCCATTTTATGTTGATGTCTATTACAACACTATAATTTTGTAATTACATTGCAGTGGTTTCTTGGTCACCTGTCTTCTCATTTGCAGGACAAAATGATTTGTGTTATATCCAGAATCTGCTTCTGTTTCAGTAAGCTCTTTACCACCTTTCATTTTCTTTTCTGGCTTCTTTTTGACCTACAGTTTGCATTAGTCTTGCACCAGCTGGGTAGCAGAAGGTAGCAAGTGAGAGTAAAGCATGTGAGAGAATATGTGACAAAGGCATTCCTGAGTTTGCCCTATTTGTTCCTTCTCTTGCCACTTCTAGTGCTGTTAGAGAGATCAAAGGGTAAACATTAACCCTGAGCCTGATTCTGGCGGGAGAGTTTTGCCCTCAACTTCGGTGTCCTTTAGTATCTTTCCAGATTTGTCCCTTTGAATGAAAGACAACAACTGTTCATGCAACACTCACCCCCATTTCATGCCCCTGATGCTTTTTTTCATCTTTGTTTAATCTGTTTGTTCTTTCAGTGCTACTTCACTTGTGTTTGAAGTCACATTCTTTGAAGTTATAAAATTTTTATACTTGCCACAGGACACAAAACTCTTTCAGCTCTTATGTAAGCAAAAAGGAGAAAAGGATGATTGCACATTTTCTCTTGTGTGCAAGTAGCATTACTCTCCTCATGGTAAAATGAGGAGAAGGAATTGTTGCAGTAAAACAGGAAGGAGTTTCTACCGTTTTCCCAAGGTTAAAGACCACAGAAGTAAGGTACTTCCATGAAGCTTCAAGTGCATGTACAGCTTAATAAAAGGACTGCCTATCCCTAAAAGAGAACATATGAAAACTGGGAAATACATGGGACTCACGTCTTTCTGGGATATGGGGCAGTGGTGGTATGTGTGTGCACATATTACAGATTTTAACAGACTTTCTTTTTAGATTACCACATTTTTGTTCCCTCTGCACTCCTTTGCTTGCTTTTCTGTTTCATTTCAAGTTTGTCTGCCCAAAAAACTCTGAAGTATTACTTAAACGGCAACACTAAAAATCAAAAACATGAAAGCTGAACAACTGGAAAGGGTCAGATTTAACACCTAGTTAATTCTGTATATCTAGTAGACATTTTGGGGGAAGGAAAATGTATGCTAGTGTGTTTCCCATTCCATGCACAGGTAGTTGCAAGTGTACACATCACATACCTAAGAACAAGGGAAAATACAGACCAAATAGGGAAAAACACTCCTAAGATGTATGAAGATGAGAAACACACAAACCAGAAAAATACAGCCTTTCAATTCTGTGTTGTTTCTATGGTGCTTTCCATACATTACATGGAACATTTATTTTCCTTAAGTAAGTTTAGACCTGTACTTTTCTGCTTCCCTGTAATCCTTAATGCAGAGAAGCTTCTGTAGGTGTGAGAAAGCAGTAAGAAAACCAAGAGTTGTGCTGATCTGTTTTCTTTCTTTCTATTACTGTGTGTAGTGCCTGAGAAGTGGGGAACCAGGCAGGGAAATACAGATTTCTATGTATTTTTCCACTGTGTCTATGCTGTGCAATTGACAATACGTTAAGTATAGGTGGCTTTTTTTTTTCCTGATGTCAGCTGACTTGTGATCCTGCAAACTGCCATTTTCACAAAGCCCTATTAATTTTCCTTGGGCTTGGCAAGCTATACCAGAGACACTTGGAGCAGTGAGGCACCTAGTCAGTCACACACTTTGTTTGTGTTTGTAGTACTGGAAAAAAGAAAAAGTAGTTTTGGGGCTATTTTTTTCTTTTTTGCGAGGACAGGGAGAAGAAATGTATGGAAAGACTACAGGCATGGAAGCTAAAAATTAATTTTTACTTAAAAACCTCCAACTTTTCAAAGCAGTTGCAAGTTAATGTGTATTTTGCTATAAAACATAAACTCTACCTGATGAATTAGAAGTTATGCTTCTGGAAGAGTGAGTCTAACTATTAGGAGAATAGCCGCTTTTTCTTGAAACAACGAGCTGGTTGGGGATATTTGCTGGACAAGCTGGAGCATGAGTCTAATTCAGGATGGCAACTCTGATGCTTCTAAATACAAGGAGAGTGGATAGAGTGAAATTAATTATTGCACATTAGGAGGCACCTCGTATCCCAGCCACGAAACAGAATCCCACTGTGCTTGGGGCTGTACAAACATAAGCCATTTTTGTTCTGTCTTACTATTTAATTCAGTAAAAGAGGCAGAGAAAAGGGGTCTGGCAGCACACAAGGGGCCGGAGTGTTAGTAACTCTTGTTTATAGCAGAGGCAGGCAGCTCCCTTTCAAAAAACTAAATATTTGCAGTAAATAAAGCAAAGCTGCTATTAGTGCCCGCTCTGTGCATGTGTGTGTTTGTAAGAGGAGTTCCTAAGCAGCACTGCTGCAGCCTTTTCCCCAGGGTGCTAATGTTAATGAGCAGGCAAAACACGCAAAGAAGGAGAGAAAGGGTATAAAATTAATAAGCAACAACTGAGAACCAAAGCACACAGAGATCATGCAATGCAGTACAAACCCGGCTGGAGTAATTCATTTATGTGCTTTTTTTTTCCTTAACCCTAGAAGACCTACAGGAAAGCTGTGGTATAGCTGGGAACTGAACCCGTATCTCCTAAACCCCAGTGCTTTACCCATGATACCCTCCTTCCTGCTCATTCAGAAGTTTACTGATCGTTTTCTCTGCTTACTAAGATAACAGTATCAATTTCAAGAAACAGAAACTAGATGCTTTTCACTTTTTTGCAGAATTTCGTTTTCAGTAGCATTTTCTGTTGATTGACAACATGTTCTGGTTTTGCTGCACAAACTTTTGGACCTCTAAATCGGCAGTGCTTATCCAAAACAACTCAGCAAATTAAAATAAGTAAATCTCCTCAGGGAAAATGATGACTTTTTGTTCACTGCTTTGCAGCACTGTTTAAACCCTCCACTCCAAGTGAGAAAGGATGCAGGGAAGAATGTTATCTCCATTTTACTGGCACTGTAGGTGTCTACATGTACCTCCAAACAAATAATTAAAATAACAATAATTAAAAGTAGTATATTGTGTCAGTTAATCACAGTGTGTGAAACAGTTATGACATTTCTGTAAGTAGGTACTCTAGTTAACTCCCTTTAATACCCTCAATCCTCCTATTCATTCAGGCAAGATTTCCCACAGTCTGCAGACTGTTCATGTTCATCAGCTCCAACCTACCACACAACTCCCATTTGATCTGTTTTATCAATTGAAGGTTTGTCAGGGTCCATGAACCCTCATGTTGACATCATACTTGGTAGCAGAGCTCAAAGGAGGGAAAAATACCAAAACAAAAGCAATTTTTATTTCTTGTCAGAAATCTCTGCTGGAGATGGGATGCACAAGCCTGCAGACAACGTTAACCATAGCAGCATTCATAGCTTTCTGTTCAAGAGTCCCCCTTTATCTCCTAGACCTGAATTGGAGATGGTAAGCTTTAATGTCTCTGGCCTTTGTTAATTCCTTTGTTGTGGGTCACAGCCATAGCTCAGCCTGCCTGGTCACATAGTGCATTTAACCAAGAGCCTACCCTATTTAACTTCAGCACATTCATGGACTTGTGATACAACCCATGATAAAATGCATTTGGAAATAAAATCCAGTAGGTAATTTAGCTCGTGCAGCATCTCTGGATGCTGGCTGACGCAGTTGACCGTGAAGGACAGATGGATTTTTCCCTGCCATGTTTAGAGATACAATAGCACTGCAAACTACTTTGGAAAAAGATGGAGCAGAGCATTCGGACTTGCCCCCCGCAGTTGCTCCTCTCCCCACAGCAGTTTGGAGGTTCAGCCAGCCAAGCCCCACGTGGCTCACATGCACGTGGCCACGCTGTTTACAAACACCCTCCCAGGTGTCCCCAGGCACCACTGGGTGCCACGCTGCAGCTTGTGAGAGCTCCTGTTTTTCACCCACATTCTTGGCTGCTTGTAGCAGTCATGGCCAAAGGCAGGGCTGTGATGGGTTGTGGAGCCTGCTAGCTTGTTCGGGTTTGCTCATTTTACATTTAAGCAATATTCAGGCCAGGGGTTTAGAGCAAGGTCATCCACAGTGAGTCAAAAATAGAAACTCCATTGCTCGATAGTGTAGTAGCGCTGGAGAGCGCTAGCTAGATATATACACAACAGTGAGGAAGGTACTTTTCTGCTTTCCAGAAACACTACTAGGGAATTGGGTAACGTTTACAGTAGGGCAGGATTTCAAAAAGCCTGTGGAAATGAATGGACGCTTTTTTTTTTTTCATTTCCCACTAACAAACCAGGGGCCACTTCTTGTCCAGGTTTAAGAGACGGGGCTCAACAAAACACAAGTAGTTTGGAGCAGCTACTATGTAAAATCAGAGTTGCATTATCACTCAGAGAAGACTGCCTTAGTTCTGCTTTGTTTTAGCAAGCCATGGGCATACAGTAAGAAAGAGACTTGAACAGCTGTGTGTTGCAGCATTAAATGGCCTTCCATAGCTGAGGCACAAAAAGACAAAGCCTGTTCCTTTCCAGCTGCTCAGCTAAAATTGTATTGACTTACTTTTGCTACTCTCCTCACCAGTTCAGAGTTCAAGGACTCATATATCTACCGTACCTTGAGTTCAGATAACAAGATGTAACTACATGGAGGGAAACAAACAGAAAAGTTCCTGTTCTTCAAAGACGAGCTCTTTTTCTGTACTTGTTCCCCTGTTTTGTTTCGGGGTGTGCACAGTTTATTTTTCTCCTTTTGTTTTACTCTCCCTCCCCGCACCCCCTCCCGCTCACCCTCTGCTGCGTGCACACCCTCTTCCAGCCGCCTCTCTGGCTTGCCTGGCCGAGAAGTGCAGACTCAGCAGGGACTTGTAACACTTTAACTCTTTGTCCTATTCTCAGCTCTCCTAGGAAAGGTCAAACCAAATGAGACTTACAGCTGCTCTTTAAACAGAGCCGCTATAATGGACAGGGACATTGACCACAGACTGTTGTTCCCTCTCTCGCATGTTTTTTTTTCTTGAAGCATATAAAGTGTGTGGCCAGGGTGAGATGAAACTTTGCGTAGGTTTGGGTGGCTAGACCTGCTTATTTCTCGTTAAGAGGAAATGAAAGACTCGTGACTTTTGTTTGTACTGGCCATATCATGCAATTTCTACTGATAAACAGAAATAATTTAGGAACTACTTCCTCAAATGCCTGAAACATGGTCTTAATTTCATCAGTGCAAAGCCAGCAAAAAGCTATTACAGACACGAAGTCTCTGTTATGTGTCTTTGAAGTCATTTTGGAAACTTTGGCAATGTGCCCTTATAGAGTTCTTTTCCCTAAGAGCCACAGTTTCACATTGTGTTCTGGGACCATGTGGCCTCCAATTTTAGTGACTTAGGGCAGAAAGGAGTTCCATTTTTCTTAAGAACAATTAATCACTGCCATTTGCTTACACCGAAAGAAGAACCTGCGGGGCCACCATCAACATTAGCACACATCCACGTGTGCCATGTACAGGAAAAAGGTTCCCACTTGCCCTTCAAACACCCCGCCGCGGTGTCTTACAGGGCTGCGAGGGGTGCGCGCCAGCCGGGGCGCTGGCGCTTGGTTGGCTTAGCGACATCACGCTGGTGCCAAGCTTTACCTCTTGGCTTTGGCACTCCAGGTCACGCTGGTGTCTCGCCACGTGCTTACGCGCACATGGCAGCAGTGTTTACAAACATGACCCCAGAACTCTTATGGGCAGTTATGAAAGAGGCAGCGAGTGCCACATCCCGCGCACCAGGCTGACCTAGATCGCCAGCGCTGGGAGCGAATAGTGAGGCGCTCGTACCAACACAGGCTCTGAGAGACGTTCAAAGCAGATGATTTTGCTCCCAAACTGTTTTGAAGTATCATTGCCACCATGAGAGCGTTTTCCACCATAAACTAAAAATAGCTACTATTAACTAGCAGGAGCAGTGGGTAAGTGATTCAGCAACTCAGGGATAGAAGTGACTGTATTCTTCAGCACTCTAAGTCTGTTTCTACGTTGAGCTAACTCAGCACATAAAATTTTCACAATGGGAAGGAAATGTAAAGCTGGCTTACTCTGGCTAAAAGAAAAGAACATTGCATGATCGTGTAGTTCCTGATTGACAGTTCCTTTTTTATTCCTTTATTAACACTGGCACTCAGGCACTAATGAATGCTTTGTCGTCAGGCTGTGACCATCCATTTAGGGAAAAAGATACCTTAGTAGTTTCAAATGAAACACCTCCATCTACAAAATACGAATACCACTGTATGGCTGATTTGGTTTTTTGACGTGGGCCTTAAGAAAAAAAAGCATAGCTAAAACGCTGCTCAGCAAACCAAGTACTGAATGCTCAACTGTCAGAAGTCCATGTTCTATCTTCACATGTATATTTTTTTTACAGTACGGGTCTACTGAAAAAAAGAAAGCATCCCTTTCTCACCCTTGAAGCCCTTCAAAGGAAGTTTGTATTGTATGCCAAAGTACTCCAAAGCAGTTTGCTTTCTAGAAGTTAGCTGTTTATAGTAAAGTGGAGTACACAGTCCAAGAATTAGTTTTTGACAGATTCTAGGATTCTTGAAGTTGTCTCAGAAATACAAGTGTGTGGAGGAAGACAGGTATTCTAACTGTGAGTGATTGCTTAAGATAATCAGAGTTTTCTTGAAAAAGCCGTTAAATGAGCAAAAATAACCCATACTAGTTAAAAATCACTTCCAGTTTTCACTTTTGGAATTGAAGAATTTAATCTCAGCTTTGCAAAAGCCTCCTAAATGATGAAAAATTCTTTTTCCACTCCCAAAGAGAAAGTTTGACTTTTCAGAAGCAGATGAGATGGTAGAAAGATGTTAGCTCCTTTTTATATTAACTATTGTAATACTTCTCAGTGTTTGTAAATATCATAATGATAAAGCCTGTAGGAAAGACACTCTATGGGCCTCTCCATGCCTGTTCTGCAATACAGTTCAATCCCACTACAGAATAAAATTTTTGTGAGTATAAAGCTAGTTCAGAGTCATCGTTTTTTCCAACCATACCCATGGCAGCTCTGCAGTAGAGTTGTCAAAATTCCTGCAAAGTTTTTTCACTATGTAAACAAAATAAAACAAGAGAGACTGACACATGTTCGCTCTGGCTTGGTCACTAACTGATTTCATGTGGTCTCGGATAGCTCTAACCTGAGCTGGGGAAGTGCTCTGCAGGTCAGCCCCTGACCCATTGCCAGTTTTGTTCAGTCTCCTAACGACTTTTAATCTTGTATTTAGAATGTGAGGAAATGTACTTGGTCAGTTATTGATGTCTTTTCACTGCTGAATGTTCATTACAATGTTCATTACACTGTATATAATAGACCTAGAAATAAGAATGGAAGTACTGAAAATAGGTCACTGCTGTGTTCCTATATTAAAAACTCTTTGTAGCATTTCTCCTTCCTGAGGAAAGCACATCCACCTTACTGAGAAACTGTACAAGAATGGGAGAAAGGAGAATTAGAGCCTTAGTATAAAATCGTCCCTTAATGTATGTAGCTTTCCTCTTGGGTACATTACTGTACATCCTCCGGAGTCTTTCTTCAGAAACCTTGAAGCACTTTTTAAATTGTTCTGAATCAGAAAGTACTGAGGTCTACAAGGAGTGGATTATTAGTATTTATGAGGTCTGTGGGTTTTACCAGTACATATAACTTGACCAGTGTAAGGTCTGTACAGATACAAAAATTCTATTTGGTCCATCTTTGACTCAGAGAATCTTCTTATTGTTAGCATTTATGATATTTTCTTACATTATATGAAGAGCTTCTTCTAGTCACCCAGTGAAGAGAATATAAGAGAAAAAGTGCTGCTTATGATGAAGATTATTTTATTCAATGCTTTTAGCTGGGGGCAGGAGGGAAGGGAACAGTGTAAGATTACCATTGTATGCTACAGGGTGAATACTGCCATTGTGTCAGTTTAGATGAGTATCTCAAAATAAATACAGACTCTGTCATGGGTTTGTCCTCTACGTAAAAAAAAAAACAGTGGAAATCTTGCTTAACAAGTTCAGCAAAAGGCACACCTAAAGTTTAATTATATCTTCAGATACATGGGTGCAAGTCTTACTAAAGAGTTTTACTCAACTCCCAGAGAACAGACTTAGGACTTTTTATTTTTCTTATACTTAGATGGATTGATCTACAGTCATGACAGCACACAGTTTGGGGAAGAACATCCCTTGGCATAATAAACAACTATTCCCAGCCATAGCTCTCTCTGCCACCTAGATGTGTGGGAGAGAGCAAGAGATTATTCATCAGTTTATATTTTTCAGTCAATACTCCTCTTCCCTCACCCCTCTGAAAAACCAATCTACCAAAAAAGCAGGAGAAGATGGAGAAGAGATGAAACAGCACCTCTGCTATTTACTTGAGGGTTTTGCATTAATGTCTCCTGGACCTGGGAATCTTGGACACTATCTGAATTGCACATCAGTTGTGCTCCAAAAGTTACAGCACCGAATGTGGCAGTGAGAGGACTTCCTGGCCTAGAAGGTAGACAGAGAGGGGCCAAATTGTTCCTCTGTCTCTCTTACTAATTGTTTTCTCAGCAGAAGAGGGTTCCTTAACAGACCAACTGCTTACTGGTTTTGTGCCCAGAAAATAAAATGTACAGAACACCTCCTGGACAATACATTGAGTATAGAGTAAAAACTCCCCACAGCACTCAAAGGCAAGGTGGGAATATGCAACGGGCCTCCAAAATATATGTTCAGCATAAACCACTGGCAGAAAATGTTTCCCATCATCCTACTTAAAAATGTAACAATTCCTGTAAATTCAAGAGTCACAAGAACTATAATATGTGAAAAAGAGAACAAAAACAATGAAAGGAACAAGGAACATTTCAGATTTTTTACAGTACTGGGGAATGTGTGGAGAAAAATGCCCAGAGATGTTCTTAGGAAAGCAAGAAAATCCCACCTTAAAGAGTGAGTTTAAAAAACCAAAAGATGGCTGAGCCATACCAGCAATGGCTCTTCTTCATATTGACAGGATTAAACCAGTGGGGTGCCGAGGTTTCTTCCCAGGTCTTTCAGTCCTACAAGAAACAACTCTGCTTTGCCCTCCAGCCTGACTTTGGCCATAGCCAACCTCCAAAGCTTCAAAATATGATGAAAGCCCTATTTCTGGTAGTCAAATTATATATCAATGAAAGTAAGCAGCTGCATATATTTAACAGCCAAGCTGCTGTTGAAACCCTGGCTTAGGAATTCAACAGAGATACACCAGAAGCAGCAGAATCAGACCTCTTCTACTCATGTTTCACTATCTTGGCAACCTTTTTTTTCTTTTTCCTAATTTTTTATCCTTGCTGTAGGTCCACAAACGTGGAGTATGGTTGTCTCAAGAACAGCAATTTCCACGAAACTCCTCGCAAACAATGTCATGCTTCAGTGTAAAGTTCTGATGTGGGGGATTTGGGTTAGTTTAATTTTGAGGGGAAGAGTGGCCAGTATCTTTCCTTTGTGAGCCCCTTTTTGGCCCGTTCACACTTGCTTGCACCTTTATCCAGGAAAATTATCTGCAGGATATACTAAACAGCCTTTCCCTGTACCAGTGCACAGCAGTGAGAAAGACGGACAAGCTGCTCATAAAAGTTGTATGAAATAGCCATGGAGGAGACCATTGATTCCATCTTCTTCTCCCAAGTCAGCCAAATCATAACTGGTACTTTTGATAAACAGGTGGATAATCTCCTTTAGAAGACCTCTGCTAGTAGAGATTCTGTACTCTTCCAAGTCTTCTCATTTTGATGAACATTTTTTCCTTTTGGACAGATTAAAGTATTCCAGCTGAAGCCCCACCAAGGCTTAAGAAGAAAAGTAACTTAATGTCTGACAAAGCCACACAAAAGAGCCTGTGCAAAAATTGCCCTTTTTTCTCAAAAAGGTGGACATAACTGCTCAGCTTGATGTTCACTCTAACTCCAGGAACTCCTGTTCCTCATTCAGTGTTTTTTGCTCATGGTTGTTCCTGCCTTGAGACATTGCCCTCAGGTTACTAATACAAGAAACCCCAGAAGAACTTCAGAAAAATGCTAGTGTATGAAACAGAGAAGTTGGTGTCGTCAAGGAGAAGGAACTGCATAGTGGGGGGATCTTAAGTAATTACACATTTTTGTGAGGGTCTGGTGATCCATTAGAACGTGAATTTCTTGGCCAAGGACCATGCCTGTGTTATCTGGGCACACGCTGCTGCTATTCCGTGCATAATGCAAAGAGTTCTCTGCCACGGAAGAAGATCTGGACAATACAATGAACAGCTTAAGTGTAGGCACTTGCTAAATGTGGCAGTAAAGAGAAGTGGGAAAAACAGATCCAACACAGTACTTAATCTTAGTTGTATGTATGGCTTTGTTAAGCTGTAGTGAATGAAGACAGAAACATGTTTCAGAGAATGCAAAACACTAGAAAATATTTCTCCTGACCTATAGTGCCAGAGATGTATGGTTTGTCCATGGGAAGATCTGAATTCTCCTCCTCTTTGTTGTTCCAGTGGCATTTTCAGATGAAATTTGCAAATTATGAGCATTCCCACATATTCTGACTCCAAATACAATAGCTTGTGCTGGATCAGGGATTCAAAACGGGCAGCACAGAGTGAGGGAGCAGGAAGTGAAGCACAGTGAAAATAACTCTGGAGTGTGAGCTAGATAACATACACTGAAGGCAGAGAAGGGCTCTCTAGCACAATTTGAAGAAAGCCAGTATTTGAAGAAGGTAGCAGCCAACGTATTTCAAATTGCTGAAAGGAAAAAAAGGCAGCAGGTGTGCTTAATCTAAAGACCTTGCCGTCACAGCCTGTCGCTTAAGCAGGTTCCTTTGTAAGTACCAGACATTTCTGTGAATTAGGACCACGTCTAGGCTCCTGCTCCTTAAGGATACAATCTATAGGGGGTTTAAGTCTCATGATTTTGGCTATAAGCTGGAGGTTGGCTGAATGTATTACTGAGTGATTTCTCTGAGGCATTTGCCCTTTTGCAGACTGTGGTAAAAACAGACAGTTGTTTGCTTCAGTGTGGCATTCTCAGCTGCTGCTGGCTGTTTCCCTGAGTGCTCCTTCCTCTAAAGACTTCACCACAGTATGCCTGAGAGTACTGCTGAAAAAACAGGGTTCAGAAAATCTCTTATCAGGAACATATGCAGACTGACCACCTACCCCAAGAGGCTATTTCCTTCATGTGTTTGTTTTTGCAACATCCCAGAAAGTTATAGTTTATGACACCAGCAGAAGTGTGGCCACTTCCACATTTCTTTTGTAAAGCAGTGGCATGAACTGGCATGAAATTATCTAAAAAGAGCAAACAAGTGATGGGTTTTTTTCAAAGATTAGATCGAAGGAACAGAAAAAACCTCTCTCCTGTAGTTCTCTCCTTTTGTTTCTAGTTTTAATATTTAATGAACATGTGATATTGTTTTAAGCTAGTCCTGATGGTCTTGTGAAGTTAGTATTTAAAGCAGATGGCTGCAGTGCTTTAATAAGATGGTTACCATAGAAACACAGTACTGTGAAAGCAAGAGTTTCTGTAATGCATGGTTCCCTCACTAAACATTTTAAAGACTCCTGATCTACATGTAGCAGGCCCAAAGAAGACTAACCAAGAAATGGAAAAGAAAGATAATATGCCTGGAGTATTTACTTCAGCTGGGGTCCACTTAAACCTAGCTGGATAGCTAACATTTTTGTGGCTTGCTAAAGAGCTGCTTGAAACAACATGAAACATGAGAAGAGAGATAAGAAAAAATATTGATGGAGGAGATGACTGTGGGCAGGAGACAGATCATTTCAGTTATCTTTTTTTTTAGAAGGTGAGTTGGACTCAAACATTAACACAAACGAATTTAAAAACACAAAACACCCCCAAACATTCAGCTAATACACCCAAATATTTACTTAATAATCCTTGGGCTTTTTGTTTCCTTCATCCTTGCATATCTGTGGTTGTCTATCAACACACTTGTTGCAGCCTAATGCATGGGGAAGGACACATCATGCGCTTTCAAGGATTTGGGCTTTTTATTACAGCTTCTGGTTTTCTTTATTTTGCTGAAGCTGTTTTAATCTGAAAGTACCTAAATTCCTCTGCATGTGCCAAAGCATTTTATAGGCTGTGACACAGACTTTAGAAATCCTTTTAAAATGTTAATGATA
The DNA here is from genome assembly GCA_013398015.1 of Oreocharis arfaki. Lineage (NCBI taxonomy): Eukaryota > Metazoa > Chordata > Aves > Passeriformes > Paramythiidae > Oreocharis > Oreocharis arfaki. Next base: position 246,220 of record VZRR01001182.1, on the reverse strand, counting down.
TATATGAATATGGTTTGAACTGAAGCGGGACATTCAGAGGGGTAAATGCCCGTCTTTTTGGAAGGGATACGGGTAGAACTGGGCAGGAAAGTGCTACCTCATCTGATAGTGTCTTTCCCTCCAGGGAATTTAGAAGTAGTTTTCAGCAGTCACAGAGGGTGAGTATATGGAGATATTGGTTGTAGAACTGTAGAAACTATGAATCAAAGAAGGTTTCAAAGCAACACTGACCTGATATAAAGATAGCACTTGTGAGAAATAAACATCCTTTCATACAGCTGGGCATCCTGCAGAAACTCCTGTCTTGCATTTTAGTCAGCAACAGTGCTGACCTGGACTAGGTTCAGAGGGAATTGGAGACAACCTGGGCCTTTTCTTTGTTTTATCCTTTCTTTTGTTACTTTCTGTTCTCCTAAACTCAGCAGGTGTTTGTGCTTGCATGTTTTTGCTTCCCTTCACACTTTAAAACACCTAAACTGGGCAGGTTCAGTTGCAGGGTTTGCCTCTGTTAGGAAGCTGAACACATCATCATTTCAAAAGCAAGAAGGGAAAAAAAAAAACCTGTGAAAAACACTCAACTAATAGGGTCTGCCTCTACCCTGAGACTTAAACTCTTTCATCAGTTCCTCTTTCTCTATGGTCATATCTGACTCCTTTCCGGGCTTTTTCTATGACTTAAAACTTTCAGAGAAGGAAAACCACATGTGATCTAAAATGCCGCCCACTTTTCTGCCTTGTCACTGTGACCCTCACCACCGTCATCCACTACACATCAGTCAAAGTACATCTTACCTACTTTGCTCTGTCTTTTAGTTTCTTTCCTTCCAAACATTCCCATTTTATACCCCATCTCACTTATGAGGCTTAGCCTGCTTCATTGCTCATTGTATTTCTCTCATGCCTGTGAAGTATTAGTGTGAGCAGCGCTGCCCACAGCTTTGCAAGTTTAGCAAGTCTAGAAGTCAGAGGTATTCCCTGCTCTGTTTTACATACTGTCTGCTTTGGCTTAGATGTATTTATAGTGCAGCAGGAGAGCTATAGACAGATACTCAGAAACAGGTATCAAGCCCTTATTCATGATGCTCACTGTTTTAAATAATTCTTCAGTACAGCATTCACTCTCTGAGGATGAGGAAGCTTACCCTCAGACTATTTCCACATGCACTTACATGTACATTAAACACACAGGCACAGCACACAAAACCAGACATCTCTGTCTCTATTTTCATAACAGGAATATTTTTAGGCATGACAGATACTATGAAGGAACTCTGCCTGGCTGCACTCAGGATAGATGGGGCAGGCTATTTTTGATCATTACATAGCCGTTCTTTAAAAGGAAGCTTTGTGACTTGCAGGCAAAAGCTGAGGGTAATCTGTCCCACAGACACCAACAAAGGAGCCCTAGGGGAACGGGTGGTGGTATGTATGGTGGTCTGTATGTAGACTTAGCCCTGCACCCGTGGCCTCAGGAGGGCTCGCGTGATCCATGAGCACCTGTTTCCAGTCCTGGCCTTTGACTGCTGCTCCATGTAGGATTGTAGTCCCTGTACTGAAAAGCTTTTTTCCCTCTTTTCTTTTCATTAAAAATAACATGAACATGAGTGCCTTTCCACAGTGGTGATTAATTAATCTCACAAATAACGTCACTGACTGCAGTGAGATCACATGTGAGAACTTACATGCATGCATGGAAGAACTCACTCTATAACCCTTTGGGAAGAATCAGGTAACGGTGAGGGGAATCAAAAGGACATGATATATCTTTCTAGTGTCTAACAGGAGGCCTCCTAGCTCAGCAGACGCCTGAATACATTCCTGTGGTACATAAATAGCACATAAATATTTTTTCTGTATAATCTGTTAATTATTTTAAAGTGCAAATACTGGGTAGAAGTGCAAAGCTTGGAAGTGCATCAAGTGAGATAGTGTGAAGTTGGGAAAATCCTTGCACCCTAGACCTTAAAATTCTGCTTTTATGGTAGAATGTAAGAGTCAGAAGAGGCAGAAAGCTCTTTTTAGAAAGGTAACAATAGAAAAAAAAACAAAGCCATTCTTAGCATGGCTTGCAATAGGAACGTTTTGTCACTTGTCTGTGGTGGCAGTAGTTTATCCTTCACACGAGCAGAAGTAGAAAAAAAGCCTGGTGATCACAGCCTCTGGGAGATTATCTCATAGCACTATATGGGTTAGTCCTGAAGGGCTGGAAACCTTTTACGTTGATGCAGTCATAATTAAATGTGATCCCATAGCATTTGTGGAATTAACTAATCACTGGTATGAGTAAGGGGCTCACAAGTCAGCCAAAAGCTGCTGTGGGAAAACCTCTGTGGGTTAAACTGAAAGCTGTTGAGAAATGTTGATATTTAAATGGCACACACAGTAGCTCAAGAACACGGGGAATAAGCAACTCTGTTTCTAACATTTCCTGGCATATGACAATTTTGATAAGGGGATTACTCTAAACACAATTCTCAGTCTCACGTATGTTCATAGCTTTAATTAGACCAAGCGTAGATGGAAATTCACAGTCTGCTTAACCTATTTAAATCTCTCTGATATGTTCCCTTTGCACACCTGTTTGAAATAAAATGTGAGTGGAAAGAATAACCTCGTGGTGCTCTTTCAATCTTTTATTGTAAAAGATAGGTGGCTTTGTCTGCCTGAGTTGCCTAGTTCCTTAGTATTTAAAGCATTTTTTAGTAGACAACTGGGATCTGTGTGTGGAGAATGCTTTTTAGTGGGTGCAGCGGGAAACTGCAAGGAGCAGGCTACAAGAAGATACTGTAACCTAAGTAGCGTAAAGACTCCACTAGCTAAATCTCATAAATGGCCATGATCATGTGCAACTAATACATAATCCTGTCCCAGTTCTGTCTGTAAATTATATTTTCTTCGGTAAAACCATACTGTTCACTCTTTCAAAGCCACAAATTTGAATGTTACAAGCTAAGGGAGAGGGTTACTGCTGGTCAGCAGGACCTACCCTCATAGGTGAAAGTGTTAATATCAAGTCTCTGTATGTGATTTTACATAAGCTTTTCAAAATATTCTGTGTTTGCTAAAGGGAGTTTTAAGTCTGTTTAATTTTGAAAAAGCTATATGCAAGGGGGCTGAAGATCCTTACTACAAAATAAAAAATCACTATTTTGTGGTAAAATTAATATGGCAGCTGACAGATTCCAGCATCACAAAGATTACACAGCTGTACCCACCACACCTATCAGCCTGACCGAGACCACAACCCGCAAGCTATGTTCTAAATTACAGGGGTTGCGTATGTGCTGACACTCTTTTTATGCCCAAATTCTAAAAACACCTTCTCACAAGAAGATGTAACCACATGAGAAGGCTCTTGATTTATTAAAAAGAAGAAAAAAGTATGCTCCGTGAAAGTCCCCGCCACACCCCCATTAAAACGGTGCTTTTTTGAACTTCATTCTAAACTCACTGAAGTGAGTGAAACAAATCTGATTTCAGTGATCGTGGAATCATATCTTTTAGTTTGATTAAGCAAATGCTGACAAAGTGCCCAGGTGTAAGGATATGAAGAACTACATCGACTTTTCATTAGAAAGCTCTCATTAAATTCCCACCTGAATTGTATTTCTAATGAGCCCACCAACCTCCAGGATCAAAGTTTCTAATGATTTATATTTTAGCAGCAAGCTTGCCTGAACACTTGAGTGTTCTGGGATTTTTGCCTGCTGACTTCTCTTCTCCCCTTCTCCCTCCCCCTTATTTACTCTGTTCTTTTCCTATCAGTACGTGCCACTGTACTGTACATGGTGCAGTTACACTGGCATTTATCTGATGGAGCTGAAAGCCTAGATCTTTCTCTGTAACTTTTGTGAGCCAAACTTTAAAAGCTTCTCCTTCTCCTCCCCCTCCCAGATCCCTTCAGGGAAGAAGCAACATGAACAAGAACACGCACAGATCTCTCAAGAATACAAATTATGTTCTGAACAGAAAGTTGGCTCATGCATGTCAATTACTTGTTATAAAGAATAGAACATTCACCTATAGTTAACCTTTAGAGGGAATGGAAAACATAAAGTTATTGCTTGCTGTATGCTTTTTACTGAAGTGGCAACTGGCAGGATGAACTGTGAAGGGGGAAAAAAAGTTGCTCTAGAGGATTCTGGGAGAGTAATTTTGAGCCAGCAGAGTCTTGCAGCAAAAGACAAAATTGATTTGTTGCCAGGGTGTGCAACATGGGAAGAAGAGACTGCTCAGCAGTGGTGCTTAATTGTCCTTTTTATACTCACTGCACTGTCTGTAGTCAGGAAAAAAAAAAAAAAAGAAAGCCCAGTCCTGAGTCAAATAATGCAAATGCAGAGGAGTTTGGCCTGCTTGATCCAATGGCCCTGCTTAAGCTCATTGCTTATGTGTGTTACTAAAACACCTGTGGTTTTGATCACTAGGAGATGTGCTATGAATTATTTACCATGCTTGTTTCTGGTGTATCTATTAGTAGGTGCCTTTTCAAAATGCTTTTGCTTTTTCCTTTTTCCCCTCAGTTGCATGTTCTCAAAGCAGAAGAAGACTGCATTGGCCTGTAGTGGCACAGTTGTAAGCCTGTCACTCTCATTAGACAGGATCAGCATATTCCATGACTTACTAATGTAAATATATGGAAAAGTATAATTAGGAGGGCAGGATGAACAGAAATTGCTTGGTCAGAGTGAAAGCATCAGAGCTGCTGGACAAGACAGTGAAACAAGCTGCAGAAATCAGATAAACATTTTTTAAGAAGATGCAAGAATACAGTTAGAGTACCTAAGCTTAACTCTTTTTTGTCCTCCAATATTAATAATAAAGTGGACCTCACTCACTTTTACCCTTGCCTCAAGTCTATGCTACTCCACACAGTTAGGGAGAAAAGACTCACAGCCTTCACACTGAAATGTTGTGCTATAGACTTCTTCATACATGGCAAGGACTAAAATATCCACTACAGTTTAGTGGATAAAGTAAACTTCTTAGGGCACTCTAGAAGCTACAGATGAATACTATTTTCTTTTTTATAATAGAAATATTTCCTTGGGATCTCTCTGGTGTCGGTGTATGGGTATAAAGTCCAGTTTAATAACAGAAGCCAAAGGCTTCTCTGTTCACAGTTCAGACCCAAGTGGGAAGTTGACATGTGAGGTAATTTAGTAGTCTAGATCCTGACCTGATGATGTGTACCTCAAAAGCCACAAGGAGCAGTTCCTCTCCACACTTGCTCCAGACACTCACACTCCTGACAGAGAGAGGCTGGTGCTTAACTGTAATACTATCCATGGTGACAGTCAGGTGATGGTGTTGTGGCTGGGATTGCTCAGGTCTTTATATTACTCTTGACTTATGGTCATCTTCTGGAGGTGAAAGCGGAGCACTTGAGCCAGGCATCCAACTAGACCACTGGGATGTCACGGGGTACAGGAACTACATTAAGTCATTCCAGGTTTGTTTGGGGTGGAAAGTGTTAAACAAGGGCATTTCCTTCTTTGGGAAATGGGTACTTGCAATAGAAAGTTATTTTTAGTCACTCTGTGCACCAGGAGTTAATACATAGAGCCTTGACCTGTCTGCTGATAACACATTACCTCATTTGCAGCTCCACTGCTGACGTGTGCTCCACTATGTCCTTGCTTGAACCTGGCAGGCACCGTGTGGTACAGTTGTCATGGCATTGTCTGAAGGATTAAACTGCAGCAACGAGGTTGCTACCTTACAAACCGACACAGAAACCCCAAATAAACTCTCAGTAGCAACATATCTTAACAGGAACGCTCGAGGGACAGGCTGACATCTGTGTTATACTAGGACTAACTGGAATGGTACCATTTTACAGGAGTGCAGTAACAGCCTCACTGTGCTAATGCCATTGCTCAGACCTTGAGCCAAAACTCAACCAGTATGACTCTGCTGAAATCAGGGGAGCTACCCTGATCCACAGCAGTGCAACACCTGCCCTTGTCTCCCCTATTTCTTGCAAAATTACCAGATATTTTTGGACAAAGCTAACAGGGCATCCTCGGCAAGTGTTCAGTCTCCTTCTATAGCTTGTCACAAACAGCCAGTGGCTACCCAACAGACTCCCTTCCTCCTCTCTGCCAGGTTTTCACTGCTGCCAGCACAGTGCCACATCCATCTGGACAGGCAGACAAGTCACTCCCTTTGGAGGCAGCCCGACTGCCCTTCCACGAATTGGCGCGGGGATGGCATGGCGGCGTGCCGATGGACTGGAAGCCTTCCGCCAGGAGTACGCGCGTCACCTCTGTGGCACGCTCGGCATCTCTTGGCCTGAGGCCCATGGCCTGCAATCCTGAGTCAATGCTCAAACTAGGTTTGTCACCCAGCTGACAGTGTAGTGACCTTACTCCAGCACACAGATTTGGTTCCACATGCCACAGAAAAGATATCGTATAAGCCATTAGATCATTTTGAATGGGGCGTTCACATATTATGAACTAATTGGATGGGTAAATTCATCCTCCTGTATTTTTGCCTCATCAGAGACCTTTTTCTCATCATGTCCATTACTGTTACATTTGGTCACACCACACTAGCTCTTAGAAGGAAGGAAGAACAACAGTTGTCATTCACAGAAAGCTGAACTTGACAATTTTGTTAGATTAGTTTTAAAAGAAAACAGAAAATCTTATTTCTTATCTCATTTCTTGCCTCTCTAAACTCTTTTTCACCTCTCACTTGCTCTGTTCACTTTCTGCAAGTTGAAAAATATCACTGCTTTATTTCAAAACATGCTTTTGTAAGCTTTTTCTTCCACTATCCAGAACGTCTTATTTCATATCTAGCCTTCTCCATTTCACGTTCTCACTCATCCCTTCTTGCCCTCCTTTAGAATCCTTCCTTTGATCTCAACGCTTTTTTTCCCAAAGAAGGCCAGACATCTGACTAATGTAACCAAGGTCTGCATCTGTATCTGGATATATACAGCACTCTCCTTACTCAATTCTTGGCAGCTGCTTGCTCCCAAAGCACCTACACATTTTCCGCCTGTGTGACTACCCTGCTTCCCTTCACATCCTTCAGACTTCTCTCTTCAGTTCCTGCGACCAAACTTTGCAACTATCTTTAACTGTTTCCAAAACAGTTCCCTTCCCAAATTAAAAATTAGGAATGGACTTTTCCTAGCACATTCCCAACTTTCTGTCCCTTTTAGTTCTGAGGCTCTCCAGCCTTTCATGTGTGTGTCACTTTAGTGTGTGTGAAATGTTCTCTGGGCAAACTTGTTGACTGGCACAAAATTCCTACCCTGCAGTTGCATGACTTAGCATGCATTAAAACAACACAGAATTTTTCTAAACTGTACCACCTGCCTGCCCTTCCTCCTTCTGAAGCATTGCTCTGGGTTTTACTTCAGATTTACTTTCCCCAAAACATTATTGATCAAGCTTCTCTCCATGGAAGACAAGAAAGCTGTCAATCCAAAGTACTGTCCTCTAGCCAGTCAAATTACAGTAAGTCTGTTGCTTCAAAAAGGCTTGCTCAGTTTTACTTCTTACCTTCTCACCTCTCTCTGTGAACCCAAACAGGGAGTGTCTTCCATGAACCTGTTCCACTTGCCTCCGGAGTAGCTCCTCGCATAATCTGCACTGGGGATTGCAAGGTCCCGGACTTAACTACTGTCCAGACTTGTTTAAAATTACCCTTCTCTGTTGTCTCCTCTCTTCTTCCAGTTTTTACAGATAGTGTTCCTTAGTGTCTTCTGACTTGTGGTTAAGGTGCTGTGTCTGACAGCTTTTTGCTGTTTGGTTTGAACATATTTCCCTTCTCCATGAATACCAGCGACTATTCTGCTCACTACCACAAGCTACTGCAGTCATACATCCCTCTTGTGACTAGAAAAATATATATTAAGCTAGTTTCCCAGCACATGGAATAATATGGGATGATACTGTGCATATGCACATGTCCATCCCCCACAGAGGAAGTCTGATTCAACTGTCTGCTTTCAGCCATATATGACAGATTTAGTGCTCCAACCGTTGTGAAGATCAGAAGCTGAGAAAAGGAAAAAGACCCTGTAAACATCCCAGCGAGGGAACAACAAATGCATAACTTCACGTGTTATTAAACACCAGAGAACCGTCATGGGAGAGAGCCCTTAAACGTGTTCCAGCCACAGGAAAAGCTTCCTGTGAAGCAGGAGAGTTTCACTGCTGAAACTCTCAGTCATCCAAGAAAAGCAAACCCAGGGTAATCTTAGTCTTCCTGAGGCTTGGTGCTCCTGAAACTACCTGCTTGGAAAGCATGCCGTGGGTCCCAAATCAGGAATAGTTCCCACTCCAGTCAGAATCCTTTAGCATTTGCATTTCAGCTCAGGAATACCAAATACTAGTTCACAGCATGTGTTCTTCATGCTCAGAATACAAGTAACAGTACCGGTACCGAGTGCCTGGAAAAGACCTTACCTCTTAGGTTCACATTCGGTACTAAAAAGCTCTGGAAGTAACTCAGGATAATGATAGGTATGTACTGATTCTGGAGGAATCATCAGCCTGTTGGGGTTATTGATCTACTTATCCTCATGTCATAGCACTTCTTCAGCAATGAGGTTTCTGTATAACCTGCTCACTGCAGAATAATCTACTTCCATGGGATAGAAGTACAGCTTTACAGTATCCTAATAAAAGTTTATTCAGGGGAAACTTCAAGACAAACTGGGAGGTTTTAAGGAAGTCTCAGACTACTTAGTATTCATACTGAAATAACTACCATAAAAGGCAAGAAAAAATTCTTTTACATAGTGCTAAAGTGATTTAGAATAACCTACACAAGGCTATAGGGAAGAAGTAAAGCATGTGGCTTAAAACACTCAGGAGTATTCTGGCCTGCACACAGTGTCATGCTCACTAATAGACTTATTCACATTTCTATATATAGCTCTGTGTATCCCCAAGATTGTCAAGGTGTTCTGGATAGTTTACAGAAATAAAAGCCCAACATGTAAAGATCACTCTTTTCAGTTCCTGCCCTTTCCTTGCTCTGAACAAAAACGTAGTTAACTATTTCAGAAGAAGACAAATTTTTGTGCCCGTAAATCAGGCTACTTCATCTTTCTGTGTTGAAGGTTTGGAGCTAACTTAAAGGGAAGGTGGATTTACATGTGGAAGTATGAATCTTACTTCCTGTAGCATTTGGCTTTTCCTTGTGACTAAGTTTATTTACCTTTTTAGCAAGGGAGGTCCAGTATCAAGGTGAAATTGCTACTGCACTTTTTTTTTTTTTTTTTTTTTTTTTTTGCATAACACTTTGACCTTAGCTTCATAAGGCTGATTCTGGCAACTGTCCACATATTGGCAGGATGTTGTGGAGGTCAACAGCAGTTCCACAAACTACATATGGGACTGCTAAGTGAATGGCACAGGCTGGTATTATGGAGAGTGAGCTACCAAAACACCAGCAGCCCACAGCAGAGCTCAGGTATCCTGCAGAACAGTTGCGTTCACAAGCATCTGACCTGCGCATTCTGTGGTCACCAAACCTGCATAACTGACTTCTGGTCAAACAGGCCCTAAGGACCATCTCTCCAGAGGCATTCAGATGTTTAGAGAGTCAAACTTGTATTTCTGTAATTCCAAAGAGTTTCTATTTATGTTTTTAAATCCCCACGAGGTGTCCATCTGCATGTCTATGTACTTAAACACCACTGCACATTTTGGCCCATTTTTCACTCATTTCTTCAGTCTTGCACTCAAGTTTTGCTGAGTGCCACACTGCCGTCCCTTCGTAGCCTCAGCAGGAATAACCACGGCTTCCCCTCCGTGTCCCTGTGCACTGCGGGCACTCACCCAGCAGTCTGGCTGTGCATGGAGAGCTGCTTCCTCAGCAGCTGGCTCACACCCAGTGAGGAGGCTGCCTCCAAAGCACGTGGATGCGCATGCAGCTTTTTCCAGTACAGCAAAGCTGTTCCTCTCCAAGTCTGGAGATCAAGGTCCTCAGAAGGAGCCAACTTGTTCCTCCCTTAGGAGTTTGTCCATTCTGCCTACAGGAAAACTGTTATGTGCTCTAAAGTTTCACAGCAATTATTCCCAAGTTTAGACAACAATGAACACACATGGCAGTGGAGTAGCAGTGAAATCAGTTCCTTAGTGTTTCATGTACACACAGAGCTGATGTTAGTCACGCACAGCAGCCAGATAAAAATCCAGCCTGTTGCTTCATGATCTCTGATCACTGTGGAAATCATTCTGTTGCCTGCTTTGCAGCAATCACCTCACCACTGCGTTCTTCTCCTGCATTTGCTGGTTTTCCCCATTACACAACCCACTTAGCTATTTTTCCTGAATTAAAGTTATTCCCATTCCTTGCATGTTTCCATGATTACACTATGATTATCTATGATGTAATTAAGAGCTCTGCCCATTTGGCATGGTGTATACTTTCTGGAGTAATGCAGCACTCTGCACTCCTACTTGGTGCCTTCTGGCTTCCAAGCAAGGCCATGGGAGGACAGACATTCAGCTGAGCAGCAGAACCCAAAGGGTTTTCTCACTGAGACCTAGCCTTCCTGGCTTCATGGAAAATCAGTTTATTCTCCTCGCAAATACCCAAAATACCTTTGGAACAACAGAAACAGAATTCTTCTGCTTAAGCATATTTCCTCCTTTTTCACTATAATTAAGAACTGCCTGGAGTGACTCACCTTTCCCCTACACCCCCTCTTGATGACTTCCTCCTGGACTGTACCCTCTCAGCAATGCTGGCAGCCGTCAGGGTATGGGAGAAGAAAGGGACAACCACCCTTGGTATTTTCTTCAGACAAAACTGTTCCTGAAGTGTTCTTTCTTTGGTGTGTTCATTATTGTTATCCATAAAATAATGAAAGGAAAAACGTGCCTACGTTAGCCTGTCAAGGGAAGGAAGCAGGGTAAGAGGCTTGTTTTTAATTAGTCATTTTGTGAACATTTGTGCAAGGACAGAGTCTGCTGCCAAACAGCATCTCAATTAGCATGTCCCTGTGGGCAGACCTTGCTTGGATTGATCTGTGGCTTACAAAGGTGACAGAGAGAAGATGCAGAAAGGATTCATTTGCTTTTTTGTTACCCCCCCTCTTTTTTGTGTTGCTAAGAGAGGAGACTGGTACAGTGGGTGGTGTCTAACTGGGGGCAGTGACCCAGTTCAATAAACCTGGCTTGGATCCTGTGGGACTGGAGTGAGACAGTGCAGAAGAGCTGGCTGGGACACCATCAGGCACAGAGCAAGAAGCTGTTTCTAGTGCTTTGTTAGGGAAGAGAGGTGAAACATGAAGCAGTAAGGCAAGGATGAGGAAGGATTTGAGAAAGTAAAAGTACACTGAGCAAAGACACACAAACCCAGAGAGAGCAGGTTTTGTCACTGGCTGGTAATTCTTTGCAAAGTATTTATCAAATTCTTCAAACTTGGAGAGGATTTTGGGGAAAGCTGGAGGAAAGCTGAAGGAAAGGAATACTGTTTTCTTCAGAAAAAGTTAATGAAGAATATTTTTTCCTAGTGAAAACAAGATGTGCATCCAGGCCTAAAAAACCCATGATATTTTACCAGAGAGATATTTTAAAGGTTTTGGTGTTTTTGTCACACAGCAAAACAGTGTTTTGCATCACTGAAACTCCCTGAGGAGTGCAGTAGCATTTCTCAGCACGTTAATTGTCACATAGTGCAGCGGGTAGCTTCTGCTCAGGAGAGGGGGATGGCAGTGAAGAGATTAAAATGATGATTCAATCAGGAGACTCTTAGAAATCTGCCTAGTGACAATTTTTTTTTTAAAGACTCAGGCTCTGTGGCATAGTTACAAAGGAGGAGTCTTAATTAAAATTAGCAGGCAGATGAAGCATTTGAATGGGCATCTTTCAATTCTTTTTCCCTTTCAGCTCACAGTAAACCCTCATCTCCTTTTCTGTCTTTTCTCATAACAGCTTAAGTTTGCTTGAACAGTTTTGCTTGTCCATTTTCTTTCCATCACAAAAAAAATCCTTTAAATTGTACTCTCTCTAGAATGCCATGCAAATAACTTGCATTTCTATGATTCCTTTCAACCAGGAACAATTTAGAGGCAGTTCTGCTTATCAGCCTGTGAGTTAGTCTGTGTATCACTCACTATCCCAATTACAGTTTGTGAAACAGGCACAGAAATTAACTTAAGGTCTGCATCACGATTAGCTTTCGCTGGGTGTCCATAACAGAAGTTACACATGGTTTATTTGCAAGTTTATCAGATCAGAACAGAAATGTTGTTCAACTCTTCCTCCAGCTGCTTCTGTTTCTGACACCTGTTGACAGCTAGGGATAAAATTTTATGCACTAGGACAGACAAACAGAAATGCAAGCTGTGAAGATCCTAAAGCTAAAATAAGCCCTTGAGCTTTCACACACACACACACATACATATATATAAACCATGCAAGATTTCACTGCTACTAGCAAAAGTCATGTCATACTACATGAATTCAGATAGAGGTGTTACACATGACGGTAATCAACAATTTAATTTGCACCTCCTGTTTCACTACCCTTTCATCGTGCAGGAAAAGCAGGCAAAGCTCCATTGCCTGCTTTCACCAGAGAAACGAAAACCCAAACCCATTTCATATCCTTAAACCAAATTTTCCTGACAGAGCAGATAGCAAAGAAAGCACATACTCTTGGGTAAGTGACAACATTTAAAGGACAGACAAATGAAATCTCTTTTTTTGATTATCATCATCATGGGGTTAAACAGAGCACAAGGCCAGGTAACTTGGCTTTTAAGTTTGTTACATTCCTAGATTTTGGAACAGCTTTCAGCTCAGCAACTTGCTGTGTGTGTACTTTGCCAGGCAGAACAAGCCAGCTTGCTGTATTTCTTGCTAGGGTTTGGAATTAAAATGTAGATTCAAAGCAGATGGGGATGTTTCTGCAGCAGCTGAATAGAAATACACAGAAAATGAGAAAACTCGTCCCTCCCCTCCCCCTCCCAAACAAAGTCAGCTATCATCTCCTTCTGACAAAGGCCTATTCTTCTGCAGACCACATGAAATTATCTATCTGGTGAAGATCTGAATTTATGTACTATCGGGGCCCTTTGTGAAGTGCTGGCGAGCCCTTGGGCCAGCAGAGCCACATTGCTCGCAAGGCTGCTCTTCGAGAGGAGCAGAGCGACCTCTGTTCAGGAACTCCTTCCACGCTTGTTTTACATACAAAGGGAAGGGAAAACAAAACAACGAGAACCAAAATCAGCGAAACAGAAAATGATTTCCTAGATAGCTGGCACCTCATCTGCGTTCAGTCTAACCTGTTCTGTATCGGAGCAGCACAACAAAGCCATCCTCCTGGATTAGAGGTTAGTAAGTACAGATAGCTGGTCTCCCGAATCTCTCCCCTACACTGACCTTGCACAGGGAATCCCTCCCTCCTTTATCCTTAGATAAACTCCCATCATCCCTGAAATAACTGTGCCATCTCACAGTCACATTGCTTCTGCATCTGTCATGCATCATTGTGAACCACCTTTGTTTTCAGCAGGGAGTTTCAAGTCATTACCTGCTTAAAACAGGATTCAATCAATGTGTTAGTGACTCTGAGAGTTTTCTTTACCGAGGCACAAGAAGATTTCTTGTATTTGGATTTTTCTTTTCTTGGCTATTAACTAAGCATTTCATCAGATGATGACTTAAAAAACCCAAGCAAGAACAAACCCCAAAACCTCATCCCCCCCTTTCTTTCTCCAGAAAGTCAGCAAATCAATTCAGTTTCAAATCAGAATGCTAATCTCTGCCATTCTACCCTTGGTAGGTGCATTTTACTTCTACAGGTTTTAGATTCCCCTCTTGACTGTTGTTCTTTCTTTTTCTTAGTCTTTTCAGTGTAATTAGTCTCAGCTGTGATACTACAGATTTTCTTCTTCCCCTGGGCAAAATATCCCCCCCAAGCAGTTTCTGTCTGTTCTTTCTCTCCCTCTTTAAATAATAATTTACCTTTTGAGAAAACACAAGTGCCTCCCTCTGTGACAGTCCTTATCTTCTCCATGCACAGCAAGAACGAGAATTTCTACTTCTTGAGAAAACACCCATAAGCTCCAGGAGAGAAAAGGTCAACTCCTCCTATCTAGAAAGACTCCTATTTTATGTCTGAACTACACAACTAGTGTTTACCCTTGCAAAACCAAAAATCTTGCTGTACCACTTGTATCACCTGCTACAAGGTGATGATACTGTTTTTCATTATGACAAAGGCTTGTTTTTCTGAATTGCTAAAATTCCATTTAAAGTTAGAAAATACTCCCTTTCCTTCACCCCTAATTATAGCCAAGAAAATTCTTAGCTCTGTTTTAAAATTGGGAGGAATAAAAGAAAAAGGAATATAGAACGTTTTCTGTGAAACAAGAAGTGCAAGTATGAGATTTGCCTAGATTTTCTTTCTTCCTCAGCAGCTCTCAAATACAACTAAAGTTGAAATGAAAACAATAAAAGCAACCAGCTGTGAGGACTGTAGAACTGAGGAAAGAAAGATTTCTGCCCATCCAACACTTACTCAGTTTTCCGCTGTAAAGCATTTTCCAATTCTGCTTGTGAGACAGACACTGAACATGGGGCAAAGTCAGATGCGGTATGAATTTACACACCTTTCTGGGTATGGAAAATCTTTCAGGAATATCCCTCTTATCTAAGACCTTGTGCTGTCATTTGGGCTTTCCCGGGCTCTGCCTCAAATGCTAAATACGCATTCAGGATCACCATCGTACAGGGCAGGAAACTAATGGATCTACCTTGTGCATTTTAAAATCACCAAAGATTTTAAGTGAAGAAGCACAGTTTCTCATTTTTCATCTGGGGCGACTTGACTTTAGCTAAGCTTTGTGTCACAAGTAGAGATAACAAGTGAGAGAATTGTGTAAATCTTCCCAGCAGATGATCTATTTGACAGCCTAACTTTGTCAAATGCACTGTCTGACTATAACATTGAAAGAGAAAGCTGATGATCTTTGCTCTTTTGAGGTGTCAGGTACTTAATATTATCTGTCTTCTTCATTCAAATACTATAAATCTATTTTTTCCCTTTGAGAAAAGAGAAGATTAGAATGAGATGAGAAGATGAGAAATATAGAAACTAGAGATAAAAAATAAGGGATTTTTTCTGTTATTTTTTTAAAGGCTTACAGAAGAGCTTCCCTTCAAGCAAAAAATACAAAGAATGCAAATAAACATTGCCAAGCCATGAAAGACTCAGTATTACAACAGAAGAGCACTGTGGGAGTTACTGGTGCATGACCAATATACAAAATACCACCACTACTTTTCCTGTAACCGATGGTAGCACCTTTAAGTTACTAGAATCTGTAATGTTTCTGTGTAAAAATCTGATCTCTGGCCTAGCCAACGTCAGTTTTTCCATCCACTGCACTGGATACAAAAGTTTATGGTCCTCTTTTCCATGTACAGTCCATGGAAACAAAGGTATTAATAAAGTAACATATCATTTTGCACTTAGGTAAGTTGTTGCACCTAAAACTAAATCTAAATTATGGTAAGGCCACAAATGAGAACAAAAGTTAATAACAGATGTTACAGCTGCTCCTCTTTTCAGTCAGCTTATTGAAAACCCACTAAGTCTGAAGTCAAGTAAATTAATTTAAAACTCAAAAGCTTAGCTGTTTGTTTTACAATGCTTATGAATAGTTCATCCCTGAGCTTCTGGTTGGAAAAAAACACGCTATATCCTGTCCTATGTATGCAACATTTTGCCATGCCACGCTGTACACAGTTCATGGCCTGTGGCCATTGTTTTACAGTGTCTGGCCACTATGAATCCTTCAGGAAGAGTTACTCAGTTATCCTCAGCATTACATGCACTAGTCACTGTTCATGTCTTCATGTGAGAAGTGCAAAGCTACTCCTGAAAGATAATGTTGGCAGTACTTGCCTTAATCAACCTGGTTCTGTGTATTATAAATACATATCTATAGCTTTAACAGAAAGAGGCAACAGTGACACTCAGCTTACAAAAAGTGTTTCCTGCATTTTGTGCATTGCTATGTATTGGTTACTGCAGTTCCCTGTGAATGTGTATCCGTGGTTGTGACCTATACGAGCAGAACAACTGGCAAATGCTGCTGCCCTGTTCCGGCTGGAGTGTAAATGAAGGCGAAGCGGTGCCACGTGCAAGCCCCAGTACCATTCACTAACTCGCTGTGGGGAGTAGCAGGGCTCTCCAGAGACAGCCTCAAAGAAGTGGCTTCACAAATCCCACAGGTGGGATCTCAGGTCAAAGGAGTGTGTGCTGGTGCCAGGCTAGATGGGAGGAGAGTACCCCAGTGCAAGTCCGCAGAACTGGGAAGGCACGCAGAGCTGCTCTGCACTGGGAGGGGTCAAAGGGTCGTACGGGCCAGTTCCTATAAAGTAATTGCAGTTACTTGGAACGAGTGCCATAGTTGCAAAGCATGAGCTTAAACTTTCAAATAAGGCAGTGCAAACTCTGCAGTAGGTTCCTAGCGGGCCAGATCCCAGGGGAAGCCTCTGTAATTAACACCTGACCAAAGGTCACTGCCTGCCGATTCCAGCGTTCACAGGCCAATCCCCACAGGTGCTGCAGGAGCATCCCAACAGTGGAAACTTGAAGACTCTGTTGGTTGGCAGCCCTTGGTAATTTCATCTCTATAAACTACTGTTGGTGTTTGTAGTCATCAAAACTTTTAGCCATAGTCTCTAGCTGCTGCACTACCTTCCTCTAACTTCAGCTTCCTGCAGTTCTGTGGAGCACATTCCCTCATCCCCATCCACTTCCTCTTGTTAACCTTGTAATGGAAAATCTCTCAAAATCTCTCTCTCTCTTCCTTGTTGCTATCTGAAGTACACCGATCTTTCCTCCAACACAAATACAATCTGACACAACAAACAGAGGGAGAGTTATTACTGCTGACCACATATTTAATCTTTTATAGCAATTTCCTTTGGAATCCTGGTTGAGCTTTTCAGTATTCGGTAGACACAGGCTGTTCCCAATGTGTCTCTTGTAAAAGGAACTGCAAATCCTTGAGCTTTGTATTTCCCTCCTATAATTTAAAGCAATAGCAGTGCTTACCAGCATTTACTTATTTCCACTATAGACTTTTTTTCCAAGTCAGGATTTAAAACTGAACATCAAAGAAGCATCTTCTCTATCATGGAGGTTTGATTCATTTACAAGGCTGTGCACATTTTTAGAAAGCAGTTCCTCAGCCATTAGCCCACAATACCGGACTGGTTTTAGCATAATCTCAGGATCTTTTCTCTAGCTCATTGACAGCAGCACCACTAGAGTTAAAATGTTTTGGTGTTCTGTTTTAGCTTGAACATCTTTCTGCTGATTTCCGAGTATCTTGTTTTACAATAGCCTCCTTCAGGCAATAGAGTCCAGAGCAAAATTTAATCTTCAGAGAGCATAACAAAAGGAATCAGCCTTAGTTACCAAAAGATCATTAAGTAGTACCAGCTGTTTTCAAGACATTGCGTTTTTTCAATGAAGACAGAAAAACTGAAGCACAGACTAAGACTTTTGTGCTGCCTGGTTATATTGCAGTGTATGAGAAAACATCTAACAACTCTGAAGAGATCTCTGCCTCCACATTTCCAGGAACAAGGGCTGGGACACTGAACTCAGGCAGGGGGAGGTTGGGAGCCACTGGAATCCCCATCAGTTTCCAGGATGGGATTGGGGGGCCCTCCTGGTTGATGCTGACACGTGCCCTGTATCCACTGCATGCTCAGCTGGCCCCTCTGCTAGAAGAGAGGAGTGCGGTTTTGTTGGGACCTGTCAATGAAAGGACTTTAAAAGTGCAAGAGGGAAAAGGTAGGAGACAGGATGGGCTTGGAGCCATCAGCACCCTGAATCATAGAGTCCAAACAGCTTCATGACATAATTTCTCTTTGTCATGCTGCACAGTTGATGCACAGCAGTATGGGGACATATTCTGTCTCTAGCATTCACCTTATTTGCTTGAGTCCTCCACATGCTTTTTTAAAGGTTAACGGCAGGTACTCCAGAATTTTTTTTTTTTTGCCCACCTTGTTTTCAGTTCTAATTTTAGGTGCAACCAACTTTTCAGAACATTTGCTTAATCACCAATACCTATCATAGACTTTAAAGACAATTTTGGTTTGGGAAGCTGAGGCACACATCTGATTTATTAAACACCATTTCCACAGAAAGCTTTTATGAGCTAGATGAGACTATTAGGAAGGTTTGTTTGCTGGGAAGTGTAATAAGCAGATAAACTTTGCCATTCCTCCTTGTCCCCCACCCTTCCCACAGTAAAATTATTAGCTCATTTTCTCATAATCAACCTGGCTGACCCTCAAAGGTTAACAAACCAAAGATAAAGTGCCTTTATATGCATTTGACAGTGGCATGCATGTGAGCTTAACTGACTGCATTAGACATTGAGTATCCTGATAGACGTCTCCTCTCTTCTCCCAACTCCCCAAAAGCAGCTGTTCATTGCCCCAGAGGCTGTATAGAAGTAACACTACCAATCACAGACTGCACTATATTTCTCCTGAGCAAAAACAGTTGCATATATCAAAGCTTAATGCCTATCATCCTTGTTTTGCTTTGCCCCAAACCTGTTCTCTCCCTGCTGTGTTTTGGGGGAGCAAGGGTGACAGAGGGAGTGTAGGTTTGTGTTGGCAAGAAAAGCAGGGACTGTGCTGTGCAATCCACTTGGCATACAAGGACACGCACACGCTGACGGGAACTCAAGCACACAATGCAGGGCATTCTTTCCTACACCTGCATTCCTGAGCTCAAGACCACCGCAGCTATGAGGCTGCTGGCTGAAGGACTAGCCTGGCAAACACTCTGCATAACCTTGCCAGGCAGGAGCAATTCTGCAGGGCTTGTGGGATCAAGTTCTCATTGTTGGAGGTGTGGATTTAAAGAATGAAAAGTCACCTGAGCCTTTTGAGGAGAGCTCCCCTGCTTAGGTCCTCAGGAAGACTAAAGAGAGGCATTTAAAGGCTTCCATTAACTTTCGTCTATAGGAAAGATGTTTACTTAAGCTGAAAAATGTCTCAGCTATGATTTATGAGTTTCATTCAAAGTAGTCTCAGATTTGTCTGTAGTTCCCAGCTTTCTAAATCCAGTTGAGTGCGTACTTTACAATGGTGAGCTTTTCATCCACACTGCTTCTTTGTGCACTAAGAGCATGACTGGGTTGTGGACAGAGAATAATCAATTAGTGAAACAGTATCTCGTGACTCAGAATATGAAGTGGGCTTTGCAGAGGCTGACAACAGCTCTTTTAACTCACCCATTTCTCTATGTCTCTTAAATACCCCCAAATATCAAAGGTCTTTCATTAGAGCTTCAAACTCTCAAATCCATGCAGGCCACTAGATACCTCAGAAGACTATGAACTGATGTGAGCCAGCAGCAAGTGGCGAGTTGCCAGAACGAAGAACAACCGACTGTTTTCAAAGCTTTGAAAATATTTGAAAAGGAAGGACAGAGAGAGAAGTGTTGCAGTTCCCTTCAGGACTGCTCAAATGCCGCTCTTCCAAGTGTCAGCTGTGGGAGTCTAAAAGTCTTAGTGAGAGTTAAATCACAATCTGCCAGTTCCCCTGGCTCCTTTTAGCTTGGCAGCAGTGAATTTTCTGCCTCTTCATGTTGCATCCCGCCACAAAGGGAAAAATTTAAACAGGAGAAACAATGTTCCTTTGAATTACTGGAAATTAAAGGAAAGCAGGAATGCCAGCTCATTCTGGGGTCCCAACTGTTTCTCAGCACAGCAATTCCAAGTTTTTATCCAGTCTTTTAATCTGGTTAAAGGGAGAAACTTTCATGCTAGAGCTGTATTTTTAAGCAAACATCCCATTCACAAAATCTAGACTTGTTACTGGTTTCCAGTTTCCCTGGAATACTGAAGGGATATTTCACAAAAAGGAAAAAGCCTGTATCCTTGAAATAATCTTTTTTCTTTAGTGGTTTTCTTAAATGTTGCTTGTCACAAAATACATAGAACTCCCCATATACTGCCCATTTATGCTTGAATAGTAAGAAGTTTCAAATGGCTATACATAAAACCCACATCCTTTTTAAGTGGGGATAGAACAAGATAAGAAGGAACTGAGAAATGGCCTCAGTTGTGCGGAAGCATGAACTGGAGCCTATCACTTGATCCTCAGAACAAGATTGACAGTGGATTTCTACAGAAAAACCTAAAAACTCTCTTGGCAAGTGATATAAAGCTAAGATTAGAAAGGGAAGAAAATTACTGTAGCCAAGATGGTAACTACAGAAAATATGATTTTCAAGCCAGGCTTAAGAAGCTAGGCTGTGACTCCTCAATAAATGCTGCCATGATGTGAAGTCGGTGTCTCTTGACTGACAACTTGTTTGGGTCCTGAGCCTTTTTATCTAAGATCAATGACCAAGTTCTTCCCAAGCTTGTATGTTGAGTATTCAAAATGAAAACATAGTCCCACATCTTCATCTCCAACCTAAAGCTGAAGGGGGAGGCAACAGTACCCATGCCAAGCTCTCTTGTATGCTCAGAACTGTGGTAAGGTAGCACCAGCTTCCATGTTTTGTTTCTCTCCCAGACTTTTGCTTTCATCAGGATTAGATCTCAACTACTCTTTGGTTGTCAGCTGGCTCTGGTCATCAAAACCAACTTGTCTTTCATCTCTGGTACATCTGGAGAGGTAACTGTAACTGTTTTCTTAGATCTGGATTTCAGCACAATAATCCGTGCCATTGTTGTGTGTAGATTGCAATAACCCACATGAAAACTGCTCCTGAAGACCACACACGAATACAGAAAAGCTGAATGGCAACCACAGTTCCAGGGAGCATCTTCTCACAGACCTCTAAAAATGCATTAGATTCTTATCTTCTGTGGTGCCTCAGCAGCGGCGGAAGTCAGAAGAGATGTTTGTGCGATTAGCTCAAAGATTTAAGCACACGGAAAGGTTTTTAGGAAACAACCTCTTCTATAAAGCTCTGCTAGAAGTAACAAGCCTGTTCTGTTGATTTCAGTGGGATTTATACAGTGAGGGAATAAAACTGCTTAGTTACTGAGGGGAAAGTCAAGGTAATTCATACAAGTTTTTGGAAGATCATACAGATACATGTTATAGCTGCTTGTATATCAAGCATCTGAATTTGGAGAAAATTTAGCAGAGTGCAGGATGTGCATAACGTCTCCAGAGAACAGACTGCGGATTTGCTTTGTGACCTCCATGCATTTGGTCAGGGAACAAATGGTAAGGATATAGATCCACCCAGGGAGGAGATCGGATGTCATGAAATGGGTTGTTTATTCTGTCTAAGGGGGAAGCATTAATGACAGTCTTCAGTTACATGAGGAGAAAGAAGCCACAGCACAGAAGGAAAAAAAAACCTGCTCCACATGTCTGTGGCAGATGGGATGAGCTGATCTAAGGTTATGTTTTAAATGGTAGAAGCTTTCTAATAAGTAAGATTAATTACTGTATGTAACTGTGTGTTATTATGCAACGCTCATCATCTAAGACACTTGGAAACAGGTTGGAGTGGACTGGTACAGGTCTGGCTGGTGTTGTCCCAAAGCCAAGGAACAGGGCACCAACAAACCTATTTTTCCCATGTGTTTATGAGCAATTGGTCTGGTCTGTAAGTCACGAAAGGCACAAATTGGGAGGAATTAAACTAAATCACAAGTGGGAATGAAAACACATTTTTAAATTAAATCTTGCAGCAATTAAAACAGGATAAGATTTTTCCAAAGCAAGTACCTTTGTTTTGGCTCAACCCCTCCAGCTCCACTGTGCGGAAGTGAACACCCAGCAGGACAAGCAGGGGCAGGCAGCATCTCTCACAGGGACACAGGGCATCTCATGGCTCACTGCCCCTGGCAGGGATCCCTAGAACCTACCCCTCGGCTATGTGGGCACACACAGTGTACACTCTGTAGTGTGGGAGCTGCCTCTCTGGCTGCCTCTCATTTCTCAAAACATAGCAGCCAAAAGCTGAGTTCACTACAACATCCCAGCCTAGGTGTGGCAGAGCCATGAGAAAAACAGCGGAAGAATGTGTAGAGGGGTGTAAAGGCTACCATAGTGAGGCCAGTGAAGGGGCTGAAAGCTCTGCTTTACCATCTGGACTTGCCAGGAGCACCAGAGTGCACTTTGGAGCCATCAACCTTCTCTTTGCAGGCTCCCCACTCTCCTCTCAGTATGACCTTCAACTTTTAAAATGAAATTTAAGAAAACTGCATTTTGTAAAAAATTCTGTTTTCAACAGAACTGTGAGACCAACAGGATTTCCTATTTGAAGTTCAAAGGATAATGGAAACCAGAGCTGTGTAAATAGGTTTTCTGAGGACGCTGCAGCCCACAGTGTTTTATTCTCTTCTATTAGTTCTTCCTCTCATATGCCTATTTTCTGATGTTACTGTCCCAACACGATGAAACCTTGAAATTTTTAGCTTGCCAGTGGTTTTTCTTTTCCATCCAGTGGTTTTTCACTCTGCCAAAAGCTGTGATGAAATCATCATGGATAACTGACCTTTCACTGGTGCTAGGAAGTCATCAACCCAAGAAATCCATGCTATATCCAGGTCTGAAGCCAAATGGACAAAGATCACAGAAACTGGAAGATAATGATGACAGTGACCTCTTGGTAACCTTCCCTAAACAGCAGGTTGATAACATCAAGTGTGTCTTGAGGAACAGTTCAGCCACCAACGCTTGCTTATCCTGGCATGCTCACAAGAGGCTGCACTGCAGAGCTTGGCCAGAACAGCAAAAGCAGTCAGCTGTTGCTCTCAGGGAGCTGATTTTAATCAGCAGCCCATATCACCATCACCAGTTGATGGTGATGGGGTAGCTGAGGTACTGAGAGGAAAATCATCCCTCAAATAACATCCTTTCTCCAGAAATCAAAAACAAGTCAAAGCACCAGTTGTGCACCTGATTAACAGTGCTCAACACACCTAGCCTAGCATAATGGACTAAGATGAAGAAAAAGACTTTGTTCTGCTTTCCAACCCCAACATCTTTGCCAGAGTTGAATTCACAGGCACTAGGGAATTACCGAATGATGTTCTGTGTGGGTCACAATTGGAAACAATTTCGCTGGTCCAGACTTCACAGAGAAGCTTCTCATTATGCAAAAGCATCTCACTCAACACACACTTATTTGAGCTCCCCTGAGATTTAAGGCTTTAACTCCCATTCTCTCAGCCTTCTTATTATAATTATCAGATACAAAGATTCTCAAAAAACCAGCAAAGATGAAAGGGTGCTTTAGTTCAGCTTCCTTGTATTTGTTAAAGACATCTAATAGTCAAGGTGGTGCTCAAGAAATTGAGCAATGCTGGTCTTAGAGTATGTTGGCATCCCAGCAGCCAAGGTAGCACCAAACAAGCTAACCTGGGGAGCAGTGCAGCTCTGTGGAATGGTCTGTCAGTACACACCACCTGGATCCACCGTACTTCAAACCTAAACTATGGAAAAGAGCATACAACTGGCAAGAACAGACACAGATGCCAACCTCATCTTGAGTGATTTGGTTATTGCAATGGCAGGGTCCTTTTGTTTCTTAAATTCAACCTGGTTCTGAAGTTTCACCTTTCAGGAAACATTTCTAATCTGGTCATACCATGGTGGCATTAAAAGCAACTACTTGAGGAGCTGTGGTGTTTTGCTAGAAGTGCTACATAGTACAATTAGGTACAAAGTTTGTATGGAAGATAAATCACAAAAAATGGGAACTGGAGAGCTGTATGATGTGACATTATAATTTCTGTTTATTTGCATTTTATAATCCTGAATTCATTTCCTTTGCATAACTGCTTTTTTCCACCCATACTGTAGAGGCATTTAATTTTTACTTCCCTTGATTTTGTGTAATTGTTAAAATAGTACAATTTTTCACATCTGGGCAGAAATTACGCAGTATCCAGTCTTGTTGATGGTTATATAATGTAGCAAGGGGAAATGACTGTTTAGCTTTACTATCATGCCCTCTCTATTAAGGTCAAAAATCAAACTGATTCCAGTGCTTTTGCAATTAGACCATTGTATCACTGAAATGCAGGAACTGATGTCAGTAAATTGAGGGGGGTTTAGTACTAGTTGATTTAAAAAATGCATGAATTTTGAAGCGTCTGGCTTGGATAAGATTTAATGAATTATTAATCCTCACATGTCACAAATCCCATGCTCTTCATTCCCTTACGTCTGTTTATATCTATATTCGCTAGTCACCATTTTCCCTGTAAATTAAGGATAAATTAGCTATAAATTAGGTAACAAATTTTA
Organism: Oreocharis arfaki; assembly: GCA_013398015.1. Taxonomy (NCBI): domain Eukaryota; kingdom Metazoa; phylum Chordata; class Aves; order Passeriformes; family Paramythiidae; genus Oreocharis; species Oreocharis arfaki. The sequence continues at coordinate 221,972 of VZRR01001182.1, read as the reverse complement.
TCCATCCCACATTTTCTTTTGTTTGACACAGATTACCATAGACCTAAATGCCAGAGAAGACAGTTATATTCATGTAATATGACCTTCTGCAGAATACAGTCACAGTGTCATTGAGGAGTTTCTAGATTAACCCCTTAACTGCTCTTTAAAGCTACAATAAGAAAGCAATATGTACATTTTAGGAAGAAATATAGCTTTAACTAAGAAACTTCAAGGGACAGGCAAGGCATGGCATCCTTACTCAAGTTTTTTCCAAAGCATTGCTAACACACTAAATAAATAAACTATCCAATTAAAGAGACAGCTGAATGTAGTGCAAAATGACCCTATAGTAAGCCAGAGAGCCCAGCTATCAACAGTGTCCTTGTCCTTCTGGGGCCTGCTTTACATCTGTCTTGAAGTTTCCTGTGTTTTCCTCAGCCACCACATATGCAGTGGGGCAGCAGTGATGCTGGTAAGGAGCAGAACAAATCCTTAGGGGATGTTGTGGGATTTTGAGCCTCAATTCACCTTGGGTATGAATGCAATCTCTCTCGAATCTGTCCTGGTCTTGCCTCTCCTCTCAGTTTCCATGTGGAAGCTCATGTTGTTTCTCTGTGTATAAACTACAGTACCTTAAGTGCAAAACATATAGGAAATCCTTAAACTATACCACATGTGTTCAACTGTTTATCCCAGCAATAATGGAAATGTCTCGCTAATAAGGAGCTTTGATGTGTTACATCACCCCTAAGCCATCAGAGTTAACTGCATGTCTTTTCTCCTCTAGAGACACTGGCAGTTGCTTACAGGTGTTAACCCAGGGCACAGCTGCAGCAACTGGTCTTTAGCTAAGCCAGAGAACCACATCCCATAATAACAAATGCCAGTATTAAGCATCATTGTAACTGCTTACACATCTTGTTCCAATGTTAAAGAAGAGAAAACTTTGTCACGGGCTTACTCAGAAACAATTTTGCATGTATGCAAGTCCAAAACATTTAAGGTTTTAGAGCAGAAATTGAGCTTTCTGATAATACCAAGCATGAGTGCCCTTACCTAAGTAATAAGCACTCGTGCCTCTTCTCGAATTTTCATTCAGCAGTGAAATAGGAAGAAAACCAAACCCTTAACTTCAGGAGCTTTTTCACATGTTGGAAGTTCAGTATTTAGAACTCTTTGCCAGATGCATGAGCTTCAGAGGAGAGATGCAACTGCACCACAGCACATAAGGATACATAGCCACAAGTGAAGCCAGCTACTGTACACAGATGACAGGAGCAGGAGAGTGTAAGCAGAAAGTACAACTTACCAAACTGGAGTTTGGCAAGACATATGGGTAAATTCACCTCCTGTTGAGAAAGTGCCAGAGGGGTTTCTTGTCTAGGAGCAATTTAGACCTGTGTGTCATCTGGCAGTGGCAGAAGGGTGCCAGCAGGACGGAGGCTGTGGCAACATTCCAGGAACAACCCAGTGAGCCATCAACAGGCTTCTGGGTATCTGACTTCTGCTTTCCCGAGTCTCATCCTGATAAGCAGTTGAGCACAAGTCAGCTGAGGCTGTGATCTGAGGATGTGTATTTCTGCTGGGGAGAAAAACCTCTGAGTAGAGAAATGTCTGTCTCAGCTAACCCCAGAAGGGGAAACAACACATCTGACATCCCACCTTTTGGTCCTTTTAGGTCCACAAGTGCTCTACCAGAGTTATTCCCCCACCTACTTTTTCTCCTGGGAATCCTGCCCAGTTTTTTAGAAGATTGTACTCCCCTGTAGTGGGTGTATTTATCCATTCATTCATCTGAGCTGCTTTGCACTCAAAAACTCCCCAGATACAGGTGCTATAGAAAATAAGCTATGAACCTCTAGAACTGGCTAAAACTAAAGAAAGGTTTTCTGTTAAAGAAAATGACACAACTTCTGTTGCTGCAGAAATGTCTGTCATGCTTGTAACCACCTTCCATAGCATACTGATAAGAGGTGGCAGGAATATGCCAAACTTGTCCATAAAACAAAAATCTCAGGCTCTCATTCAGTGCCTAGTTTCCAGTTTGTGCCCTCTATGTGGCAAGAAATAAATGTACATACATCGATTGCATCTGAAAAAGTCAAACAGTGGTAGTCTGAATGCTAACTTGAATGCATATTGGTGGGATGAGATGCTGATCCATTTGCACAGTAATGTGCTATATTTAAGTCACGCATCGTGGCATCTTCAAAGAGGCCAGTCATAATTATGATGGATTAGACTGCAGAGTCAGTCCTAGATGCAGTAATTGTTTCACAGATGCTGATGATGTGACTTGAATTTCTAATGGATTATAGCTGAAGGGAAATATGTGGAGCTTCTAAATGATCTGGATAAAATACAGCTATGGGAAAGACTAAAAAGACTAACTGCTGCACTTGGGGAAAGGTAGATTTACTTTGAGAGGCAAACAGTTCACCCCACAATGATTATAAGGATGACTGCAAAGACTTTTTAAGGTGCAAGCAGGTAGGAGTACTACTTCATGGTGTCCCAGTTAAAACCAGTAATAGAGATATCATGGCCATTTATTTTTTGCCAGTTCTACATTACAAAATACATTACTTTACATTTGCTGTGACTTGTAGGTGCTTGAGGAAGATTTTTACTCAGGTGTGACTTATTTTGTGTGAATAACTTGAGTGCAGACAGAGAGAGAAAGAAGTATAATGCAAAGTCACCCCCATCCTAGATGCATTTCAAAGAATGCAAATCTGGCACTTTTAGTGCATTAATTACTTTGTATTTTAAAGAACCAAATGATTGCCATGTTCTTTGCAATGTCTAACACCAGTGCCTTTTACACTGAAGGTGGTCAGAATTTGGGGGAACATACCATGGGGTCTTTGAGAATGCCATGAACAATAATTCATGTCACAAGATAACCTTTTTGAGGATAGCATGAACTTAAGACTCTTTTCTGACCACAGATGTGCTCCTTTGAGGGGTTTGCAAGCTAAGTTTAGAGAAGTCAGAGAGCCACCACTTCTAAAGAAAATGGTGGGTTTATCTGATAGATAGTAAGGAGTTGAGAAGAAAGATTGCCTGGGAATTCTCAGAAGGAATTCAGTTGCAACCCACAGGGTACACCAGAAAAAAAGCTGCAAGGCAGGTTTTGAGGGCCAGACAAAGTTTCTCACAGCTTAGTCACACAGACTAAAACTTTTTCTTAAAAGAAATAAATCTTTTAGAAGCAGCTTGACAGCACGATGTTAATTACTATGATGCCCTTTATTTCATTTCATTTGCATATTTCAGTTCATTTTCATTTCACTTGTGAAATGCAGCAGCCTACACACTTGTGTCTGAGTTGTGGTTCACCTGCAGTTTTTGGGAATGAAAGGTGTGAAGGCATAGAATGGCTTCCAAATTAGGCTGATATTTTATTTTTGAGACGCTCCAGGAGCATCGTTCTGCTGCCTGGCCTGGAATGACACATCAGAGGAATCCTTTTCACACAGCTTTCTGCTAAGCACGAAACATCGTCTCCCTGGGAAAGCTGCAAAGGCTCATGTCTTGTGGTACTATAAAGCTAGGGTGGGAAATACTTCTAGAAGGGAATAAGCCTACATTACCACGTCAAAAAAACCCAGGCAAGATTGACAAACATTTTTTTCCATCTCCCCATTCTTAGCTTTCTCTGCAAAAATCCTTTTTTAAAGTACTGTTACTTGCAGAGAGAACTACTCTACTTCTGTCATAAAAAACATAAATTGAGTAAAGGAATTAAAAAAACAAACTTCAGGAGGTCAAAAGTAAATCTGAAAACAAGTTTGGGACTCAGATGAAATGAATACAAGGTATCATATAGGCGCTTGCCAGTCAAAATGTGCATTCGAATTGTCCTGCTACTGAAATCAGAGCTGCAAGCAGAGAGAATTCTGCTGTATGCAATGTATTTAATGAATTAGTATTACTTTTAAAAGCATTTTAGAATCATGTTACTAAACTGAATAAGGCAATACTGCACTGAAAACTGTATAAATTCTATTTAAATAACGTTTAAAATTACATTTTAATAACATAAAAATATTAATGTAGGATAAATACATAATCAGAGCAACCACAATGGGAGAATTTTTTCAGTACAGTAGTTCTTCCTATGTAGTGGCAATGCCAGCCACTTGTAGTGCTTCTCCTGACTTCACAGTCCAAGCAGAGCTGACCTGGTAATGGAGAACCCTTCAGATTCTCCTTTATGCAAACCAAAAATAAAAGCCTCAGAACAGACATGCATATGTCCAAATTTTCTCTCTGCAAATTCACATCTGTAAGACCCACTGTCAGTCTGCCTTCTGTCATTTGTGAATGGTTGAGAACCATAAACCAACAAAGAATAAATTACAAGCAGAGTCAAACAAGGGCTTTTTCTATGTTAACTGGGTCTGTGAATTCTGGGAAGATGCATGTGAACAGGATTAGCTTGTCATTGTATGGAATTTGCTCACTGCACATTGTCAGTACTTTTATCCAGCTAAAAACTTCACTTTGTAAATAAAATATAAAGAGTATATGAGAAAATGGGATTTCCCATCCAAACAAAGAAGAAAAAAATCCTAGCTCCACAGCTGCAGAGCTCAATTCAAAACCCAAATGCATAGTTTAAGCCATGCTTGATGTCTAGATGTAAATTTGAAAGTATATTAATACCAGAAAAAAAACTTTTCCATCAAACCTTTCAAAAATCCCTCTGTTTCTATCAACATTACTGATCTGTTGATGAACTGTACGAGTTCCTGTGAACAGCAGGCAAGCATGGCTTTGTCTTGTGCATTGTGCCACTTGCATGGTCTTTGGGAATGCCAGTTTTAAAAGACCCTGTCCAACAGCTGAGGACAGAAAAAAAAAAAGGTTTTCCCCTCTAATTGGAAACTTGGTGGCAATAATCCTCCAAGTCAGACAAAAGAGGTTTGGCACACTTAATCAAATTACAGGCTTAGCACCAAGTCTAGGAACCACAGTTTCAACATGACTTTCTGCCTTACCAAGGGCAAAATGTGATGACAGAGGAGTCTATGCAAATCATTCAAAAGCAGAGAATATTTTTTGCACCACTAAAAGAGATTTCTTCTGGTAATATATCTTCTGTGTTAAATGGGGGTAAGGAAGCCACTGTATTTTCACTCTTTTCATCTTGAAGAACAAACGTTTAAACAGAAGGGAGACCTGGGGCTGCAAGATGTGCTAGGATAGTGAAACACCCCTCAAGTGTGCCTGCAGACTCACGCTGTGTGCAGGAGCTGGTCAGGGCAATGGGTGCTTGAGTGCTGCAGGAATTGTCAGTAACTGGCTGTCCTTCAATGGAAACTAAAGCTGACTTAGTTTCTCTCCTATTTCTTTTCTCTTTCAGATACGTTCAGAGGGTAGCCTTGTGGATGGCCCCGGAGCAGGCCAGATGGAACAGGACAGAACCAACCATGTTGACGGCAATAGATTGAGTCCATTTCTAATACCACAGTCTTCTCACGTTTGCCAGGCAGAGCCTCCTGCAGTGAAGCTACAGAATGGGAGTCCAGCAACAGAGAGGCCTGATGTGGAAGTAAATGGAGACCACAAGCCACTATTCAATAAAAGCAACTTTGGAGTGCCCCACCCGAAGGGAAGTCCAAACAATCGCGTTAGCCCCGACCTTTTACAAGAAAAGAAAGTATATTCCAAATATATGCAAAATGGTGGGATCAAACGCACTTTTAGCGAGCCCTCTCTGCATGGACTTCATGAGAGCAAGAAAGTGAAACAAGATAAAGAGGTAAACGGAGAAAAAGCTGAGCCAGAGGACAACAGTGAAAAACCAAGTGTCTCCAATTGTTATAGTGAGAAGAAACCTGAGAGTTTTACAAGACAAGAAAATGATGCTTCAGATTTGATTCCGTCTACAAGATACAACAGTGTTGGTTCAGAAAACCCTCATGACCTTCTGATTCAGGATGAGCAGGAGCGGGAAAATATTCATTGCCATAACAGGGACATTGTCTTACTACTTAGGAACAAGGCAGTGCCAATGCCTAATGGTGCTACAGTTTCTGCCTCTTCCATGGAAAGCATGCATGGTGAACTCCTGGAGAAAACACTGTCTCAATATTATCCAGAACATGTTTCCATAGCAATGCAGAAGAACACATCTCATATCAATGCCATTACCAGTCAGGCTACTAATGAGTTGTCCTATGAGACAACACATTCATCCCATACCTCAGGGCAGATCACTTCCCCACAGACCTCAAACTCTGAGCTGCCTCAAGTGCCAGCTGTAGTGGTTACTGAGGTCTACAACACAGAAGACTCCAGTAAACCACCTGCATTGCCAGGTAGCTGTTCACTTCAGAAACCAGAACAACAGCTTCAGCAACAGATTCCAGGCTATGATCCTCACCAGTTACCTGTAGGAAACAGTAATATTCATGGAAGCATAGGGCAGGTTCCCAACCAAGACCTCTCTCTAAGTTCCAGCAGTAACCTGCAAGCTCAGAGCACCGCTCTGGAAAGGTACTCTGAGCAAGCAGAAAATAATGGTGCTTTCTTTACACAGAACTCAACGTTTCACAAAGATTCCTCCACCCCTCCTGCTCCAGAAATGAACAGTGCACTGTCTGCCGCGGTGCAAGAAGGACACCATTCCTATGACAGCACATGTGATGAAACTCTTCCTGGGGAGATAAAAAATGAAGGGCAACAGGAGGGACCAATGTCAGAAAGTCCCAGCCTCAGCCAACAACAACTTCACCCTCAGCAGTGCCTTCTGCGACAGGCACAAACGTCACAACAAGATGTCAGTGAAAGCAACCCGCAAGCTGCTGTGGCCGCCTCGATTCTGCAGCGCCCCGAAGAAATGACGCTGGCGTCAGAACCTCCCCTCCAAAACCTGCACGCACACAGAAGCGAGGGTGAGTTGCAACAACACTATCAGCATTTCTCAGGACAGAGAGAACCTGAGATTCCTCCTGACAAAGAAAAGGACCAAGTGAAAGAGCCTGTACAACAGGCTCAACATTATTCAAAACCAGCCTGGATAGAACTGGTTTCCCCCCAGTTCCGCCAGGGAGAGCCTCCCCAAAAGCCCGGTGAAGCATTATTGCGGTCAATTCTTCAGTACCAGGCAAGCACAGCCCAAACAGTCTATACAAAACAGTATGCTGGAAGTCCTGATTCATTAAAGGGGCCTTCAGGACAGGCCCAGAGCCAGAAGATAATGCAACAGGAACAACTTCCTCCGCTGTACAAAAGCGAGAGCTCCCAGCTGCAGCTGCATCCCCCTGCTGACCAGCAGCTGCCGTTCCAGAAACACTCACCACAGCCACAGCTCACAAAGGTGGATTCCCTTCTCAAGTCCCAAGTGCAGCAACAGCCACCACAGCAGCTCCATTTGCAGCCAAGATCAGAACAACAAGCTGAACAGCCTTTAGGGGCCCCCTTGAAACAGCAGCACTTGAACCCCCAGCCAGGGGAAAACGGGCAATTCTTGCATTCACACATTTTGCAACAGATGCTGCAAAAACAGGCTCATCCAGTGCAACTGCCATGCAGTCCACAGCTAACCCCAAACCAGCAGCAGGCTCTGCAGATGAAAACTAAAAACCTGCCCCAAGCCGGATCCCACCCCCAAAGCAATGCTGAGCAGCCTCTAGACAGGACATCCTTCAGTCAACTTAAAGCAGATGAATGTTTCCAAACTGGGAATAAGTATGTTAAATCAGCTGCATTCCCACTGCCTAATCATCAGCTAGGCCCAGAGCAGGTACAGACCATGAACAGCAAAGCTCCCCTTTACACTCAGAAGGCAAACGCCAGTCTCCAGCACCCTTGCCCAAACAACAGGCACGTGATTTCCGAGAAGAAAGGGAACGCCGCAAATATGGAATGCTTTGGAGCCAACAAAATGCAGGACTTGCAGCATGTGCAGTATTTTTCAAATAACTTGACCGCAAAGCAAGATGTGAATCATTGTTTTCAAGAACAAGAGCAACAGACACAACAAGCCTCAGTTCTGCAGCTGCCACCTCTCCAGCCCTCACAGGGCTATGGTGCTAGTCTGAATCAAGACCTCCTGAGCAAACAAGCTCCACAGCTCCCTCAGCAGTACTTACCACACAGCCAAACTGCCCCCCATGCCCAAGACCAGAGAGGCTGTCATTCGCAGTCCCAGACCCCTAAGGATTTTCAAAAGCACGCTGCTCTGCGGTGGCACCTCTTGCAAAAACAGGAGCAACAAGCATACCAGCAACCCAAAACTGAGATTGGTCCCAGTGCAGCACGCAAGCCTATAAAAATTGAGGCTGGCACAAAGTCTAATGTCTGCATGCGCCCATCAGCTGGACAGCTGGAAAACAAAATGTGGAAAAAAACAATTAAACAAGAGAATCAGCACTTTGGCTGCGAGAACATGCAACAAAAGAGCATCATTGAAACAATGGAGCAGCAGCTAAAACAGATACAGGTCAAATCACTGTTTGATCATAAGACTTTTAATCTCAAATCACCCAAACATGTGAAGGTTGAAACAGCAGGCCCTATTACCATCCTATCACGAAATACCAGTGCTGCAGATTTTGATGCTCAACCCCCAATCTTAGATCACCAAGCAAACTTGTCTGCTGAGAAAACCCCGACCAAAAGAACAGCTGGAACTGTTCTCAATAATTTTTTAGACTCACCTTCCAAGTTATTGGATACTCCTGTTAAAAATTTATTGGACACACCTGCCAAAACCCAGTATGATTTCCCATCTTGCAGCTGTGTTGGTAAGTGCTGAGATGTACTAAAACCGTAATAGTTCACAGGAAGGAAATGAGCCTTCAAGCTGGGATCACAGGGTTAGCTGGATGTTTTTGTTGGAAGATTTTTTGGGTTTTTTTAAGAACCATAATTAGTGAAGACTTATAAAACTGAAATTTTACACACTTATGCCTACTCCACTTACCAACCCTACACATGGGCCCTTTCTCATTATTTCATAAAGTGATTACCTATTTGATTTTTCAGTCAGGATGCTTATGGCCTCACATTCTCCTTGAGCAGCAGACGTAACAACAACATACTGATAAAAAGTAGGTCATAACTTTATGACCTAATTTATTTCTCAAGGTTAGATACAGCTTTTAAAAAACCGGTCCTAGTCCAAAACTTTAGAGCCTTATGGCCATTTTTTGCTCTAACAGTGAAATTGCCGAAGTTGCCCCTAATAAAGCCTAAGCAAAAACAGATGTCAGGTTATTCCTCACTTGTTTCAAGAGTTTATCCTCCCTTTCAGGCATTTGTCTCCTGTAAGGCTAAAGAGATCCACAGTTTCAGAAAGAAGCTACACAAGCAACACCAAAAAAAGCAGTGGAGGGGACCCTTGTTGTTGCTTGATGGCATACCATGTCTCCAAAAGCTGGAAAAATAGAGCAGAGGGAAGCAGAGTGACAGGCATGGCCCCCTAGTCCAAACTTCCATACAGTACTGACACTGCACATAAGTGTAACAGGCACTTCCAGACTGTACTGGATAAACTATTCAGGCTGAGACAAAAGGTTCCGCACCAAAAATGGGGGGAAGAAAATAAAAATCCTTGTTGCAGTTTCAGTTACTAGGATTTTGTATCAACTATAAAAGAGGAAAGTTGAGTCAATGCTCCTCCAAAATGCAAAATGGACCTTTTTGCCTCTTTGAATGTTGGGGCTATGCCTCAGAGATGATCTATGGAGCTCCCAGGAAGAACATTGGAAGCCAATTCCTCGCTGTTCCTTATTTTGTAAGAAACAACCTCCAAAATGTAGGGTTTTTTGAAAACAAAGTTATTTGTTGGGTTTTTTTAATATTGTTTCTTCCATACAGCTAGCACAAGTTTTTCTGGCAGTTGTTTCCTTATCCTCTTTTTTTTTTTTTTCATACTGAAAGCACTAAGCAAACTTAAGAACTTATCCTCCATTTACATTATAATTCTTCAGTCCTAGCAGACACTAGGAAATACAGGAGTATGAAATTCTCTCTGAAGAACCCAGTGCCACAGCATAATCTACAGGTTTATTGCTCTTTCTTATCAATATTGTCCTTAAGAAGATTGAATTAAGCTATTCCCCACTGATACGTTCAGATTTATACCATGCCTTCATCCTGCTTCCAGAGGCTGTCTGTCAAGAGCAGCACCACCTCATCCAGTCCTTGGAGTTAGCATGGCAGAAAGCATCCAGCACAGCTCCACCATCTCCTGAACCCAAGCAGGGCCTGGCCATTTCTTTCACACTGCTGGAGCCTGCCTCCTGGAACCAAACCAAACATACAGCATGTATTGTGACTGCTGATATGGTCCTACCTACACACAGAAAACTGAGGCCATATTCTTGGCATATGAGCATTTTGACCAGGCCTTTTGTATGACTTCTTTCAGCAAACTTGGGGTTTTGTTTCTCATTTCACAGTCTTTCTGTGGGTGGCAGGAATTCTCTGTGTAACCTTACTGGCCAGTTTTTCAAGCTGTAAGTTCGTGCACTGTAACATGTCTGCTGAAAAACAAGTACAGTACAGCTCCCTAACATCAATATTTACCACTGTTAGCCCATTTTCCTCCTTTCTATATACTGGGAGAGGAGGAAGTGGGAGAAGGAGAAACAATTGCTTGCTGATAACAGGAAAACGCCAGTTTGAATGCCAGAGTAGAGCCTGAGATGTGGAACACGTGTTTGTGTTAGGGAAAGGCACACAGTCCCTATCACGGCTGTTTGCAGGATTAGCCATTGCTTTGCATGTTTTGTACAAACTGTGTGGGCAAATACCTTAGACCTAAGTGTTTGAAAACTGACCCCGGGCCCATACAGCAGCCTTCCAACAAGCTAGATGCAAGCTTTGCAATGTGACGTTTTACATGAAAGAATTAAGCTTCAAAGTAATAACCTTTATTTTGTTTTAAACAGAGCAAATTATTGAAAAAGATGAAGGTCCTTTCTATACCCACCTAGGAGCCGGTCCAAATGTGGCAGCTATTAGAGAAATCATGGAAGAAAGGTAATTAGTGCAAAGGCACAGAGCAGATTAACGTTTATCCTTTGGTGGATGTCAGAATTTTTCCAGCTTTTGCACATAAAGAAATAAACAACTGCAAATCAAGTAATTACTTGTAGGCTTAGCTACTCCAGTGTTGCCAACATTACGCACCCTGCTATTCACCAGAGAGTCACAATATTTGACAGGGCTAATAGTCTGCTGGCTGGCACGGGCTGTGCCCTTGGAGACAGATGCCAGCAAACCCAAGCCGGAACAAGTTCTCACCAGCCTGCCAAGCAAGGCGGCTGGCTTTGGCTGCAAAGGCAGGCATGGGGCTGGTGTTCCCTCTGGCTAGGAGAATGCCAGCGGAGAAGGAGGATGAAGAGCAGAATACCGAATTTCGACATTAGTTTCCCCTCGCCAAATTACTAAATATCTGAATCTAAATCTAATTCATTCACGTCCAGAGGAATGCCACAAAATTGTTGGATGGGATTTCAGCTCAAGAATCGATAAGTAGTGGTGTGAGAAAACATTCCCCTGCCTTGGAGTATTGCACAAACCCAGTCTTATCTTGATTGTGGACAATCCCTGTTATCATGTTGCATCCTGTGGTGTATTTATTACACCAATGCCAACCAAACCAGGAATTTTTAAAGGCACAGAACACATACATATGCGCTGTTTAAAAATATGTGTAAGCACAAACCGCACCAGCCTAAGGTATATAAATTAAAAGCTGTCACAAAAGTGACTTCTGCACTGTGAATTCTGCATTACTTGTAGCCAATAATGACAGGATTTTTAGAAGTATCTGGGAATTCAGTTCCCTTCTGAACAAAGAAACAAACAAAAATCTCTTCAGTTAAGTCAGAGACAGAAGAGAATTGGATTTGTTAGTACCTTAAAAATTTGGACTCCAAAATAGCAGTGAAGCTCCAGCTAGTTGCAAAAGCAAAAGGGCATTATTGCAGTGCTGGGTCTTCGCTAAGGAGCACCATTTCTTAGCAGGGCCTGTTAGCTTGTGCTCATCACTGCACAGCCATGGGGCACTTAGAGCTTATTAAACCCTTCAGATTCCCTCTGAGTCCTGAGGTCCTTTCTCTTTCTTAGCACCTCCTTCCCTGTGACTCTTGTGCACGGCTTCCCCCAGTAATTTTCAGCTTTGAGAGCAGCTTGAGTGCATGTAAACTACATAAATCAGCTTCCTTCTGGGAAGAGAGAGTGAATGCTGACGCTCTGAAGAAATTCTCTACAATCTGTTATCTCCAGAGCTCTCATCAACTGTTCAATTCTTTAGTATTTACAAATAATAAATAAAAGAGGAAAGTCATTCATGTTGTAATGTCAATTATAGAGATTACTTTTTTTTACTTCAGAATGTAATTTTTCATTCTTAATATTGACCTTACCTTTTCTCCTTTTTTTAATTTAATTTCATTTCATGTTGGTAGAAGGAAATCATGGGAGATCATAGGTAACTTGCAACTACTCAGCCAGGTTCAGCAGAGTATAGGAGAAGCCACTTGAACAATGGCTAGTGTTCAGTTGTATGGTATGAACTGGGAAATTCTCTGACTGAAGAACTCCAGAACTTGTTAGTTAATTTTGTATCCCTAAGTAAAAAAAAACCCCAAACCCTTCACTGTAAAGATACTCTCAAGCATATGTGTGCAGTTGTTGACATTAATCACAACTGAAGCACTTTTTACCTGGCTTCCCATGTATATGGATTGACTGTTAAGGTATCAGCACTGTTAAAGAAGCCAGGATTTGGATTTAGACTTACAATTAATATCTTAGCTATACTAGAACTAAATTCTTGCAGAATCCACAGCAGATACAGACATTTTACCTCTTCCTTCTCCCAATTCCTACTTCATGCTCAGTGAGTTTTGCTCCAGTTTTAGAGCCAATCAGCTTTGGCCTGAAAGCAAGTGTGACAAACATCAGGCACAAATTCCTTTCTGACAGTTGAAAAAATTTGAGACAAAGTCCATTTCATTTCCAGTGTGTAATGTACAACATATTTCTATAGAGGCATCCACACTGTTGTGCTGCAATCCAGATTAGAAAATTGATAGAAATTGTTAAGATTTAATTTTTTTTTTAATGTGGTTAATTAAAGAAAAAAATAAATACTACCATCTAAGCCTAAGCAGGAAAAAGTGACCTAACAGTTGCCTGCAGAACATGTGTAGTACAACTTGATTTTGTTTGTATAATTTCCTGTGACACTGAAACTTCTCAATGAGATCAGATCTAAAAATAAGCATTTTTCATTTCCTTTACAGGACAAAAGCTTAAATACAGATACCAGCCCTAAAATATGTCACCAAGATTTTAGTGCAAAAACAAGAGGGAAAAAGGTCAAAAGTTCTTAAGGCATCACTAAATGGCTGCATAAAAGGAACATACCTTGATTGCTCTGTAGGTAAAGGCAAAGAAAAAGGAGTCTGTGATTTAGTTAGTCCCTACACTTGGCTATTAAAAGCAAAAGTTAACACCAATGAGAGTGGCAGAATTCCAGAAATGATGATGCAAGTGCAGGTTGCCCAGTGCCCAAGGAGCAGCTGAGCAGCCAGGGCAGCTCAGTCTGTAACACTGCAGCCACTGCAGTTTCTGTCTCTGGCCTCCCCTGAGCCCTGCCTGGGCTCAGCAGGTGGGCAACCCCAGAAAAACGCCTGGAAATGGCTCAACAGATCCAGCACTTTCTGTTGAGTCCAGATTTGCTTCATGTGGCATTTGCCACATATTTCCACCTGGAAAGTGGATCCTCTTTGCTGTGGCAACAGCACTGCTTGCACATGGAGCTAGAGTCTGCCTTGGGAGTGTAACCCCCTTGATTTAATGCTCCAGCAAGAGCTGAGCTTGCCCACCTTGGTCACAAAAAGACACACATATGGTATTATTTGGGGGCATCTTGTGATCCTAAATGTAGCACAGAAGTTGAGTAGAAGTAAGTAACAATTTATGAGTGGATGATAAAGTAAAAAAAATAGATGTGATGCAAATTAATCCTCACTTAACTGATTCACACTGTCTAAGCCAGAAACAAGCACAGGAAATTAACAGAGTGACTGTTACATGCCAGCTGTTCCATGACAACTTAATTATGTACATTTCAGAGAAACACCTTCAACCCAGAAATTAAAAGAAAAATATAAAATTCTTCACCAAAATAAAGAGACTTCTTTTTTTTGAAAAGTCCACTTTTCAAAATGTCATCTATAACAAATGCTCTAAAGAAATATTTAAAATGTTTGGTAATATTAATATGATATTGATAATTTTTACCCATCTGGGATGTATTAAAGACATTTACCTCTCTTCATTTATCATTCCACCAGTGTAATAAAATCATCAAGATAAACCACATTGCACATCTTTCCCTGTAATGCATAGTGTTTATTTTTCTAAGATAAGACTGGCAAATGTGCTCCATCTTTTCAGTGTTCACACAGAACCCAATGAATCTGCTTATTGTACATATTTTTGTTTTGTTTAAGATTTGGACAGAAGGGTAAAGCTATAAGGATTGAGAGGGTTGTCTACACTGGGAAAGAAGGCAAAAGTTCTCAAGGATGTCCAATTGCTAAATGGGTAAGTGATGTAAAAAAATTAATCTAGTTCAGTATGATGGTTCATGTATCTGACAGCAGTGACATGTCCTGTTAGCTGACATTAGGAAACTTAAAATAGCTCAACAGCAGCAGTAATATGGGGTGCCTGTAGCCTGCTCCCACTCATCTCTCACTCCATTTACTTGTTGCACAGTGAATAGCAAGAATAAAATTTGATTTAAAGGTGTGAAAACCTAAGAAGGAAGGCATGTTTGCTTAGATTTAAGTTTCACACCACCTACATTTTCATTGTTGTTTAATTTTAGCCTACAAATAAGTCCAGTAAGTGCACCACTGTGATATCTTTAAAATACCCTCCCAGTTTGAGAGAAGTGTTAGGACACCCTCTTAGCAAACACTGTCGTACTTTGGAACAAATTACTGAGTGGTTTGGACTGCTGGGGAAAGACAGAGTGAGGAAAAATGAATACATTATTATAGTCTTTACGCATGCCAGACTGCACACTTTTTAAGAAATGCTTCTCAGTGCTTATGCTACTGGCAAGACACTGTTTTATTCCAAAAGCATCTACTGCTTTCCTCTCAACACTGTCATGTTTGTATGTAATAAGAGCAGGTGACAAAACCGTGAGGCTGGTTATGAGTATAGTTGCTCAAGTTTGGAAGAGAAGGGGAGAGGGCTCCCATGTCCAGTTATTTGGTCCCTTCCTTACCGCCTGCCTTCCCTGCATGCTTCCTGCCCTAAGACAGGTGTCCACTTCCCAGCTCTGTGCGGGGAGACACCTCACTGCTCACTTCCTCTTGGTCACCAATCAATCTGGGCCATAACCGCAACACAGATTCAAGAGAGGATCCCTGCTGAATCAGAGCATGGAGGATACTTTTACAAAGCCGGTTTCCACCACCATGGCTCTCCGTGCCATCAACCTCTTAGAGTCAGCTTCATTAAACACAAAGGGTAGCCCTGCCATATCACAGTGAGAAAAACAGACTGAATTGCCAGAAACAAAGAGGAGGAAACAAGTAGAAGTAAGCTCCCCACACGCACAGTAATGCTGAGGTCTCCTGTTCTCTTGCTCTTCACATTAAGAAATGCATCGTTTGTGTTGGGGCTCTGGGGTGTGTGTTGCTGTACATGCAGGTAGTCCGCAGAAGCAGTCAGGAGGAGAAGCTGCTCTGCTTGGTGCGTGAGCGAGCAGGACACACGTGTGAGACGGCCGTCATCGTGATTCTCATCCTGGTCTGGGAGGGAATCCCAACCAGCCTGGCTGATAAGCTCTACTCTGAACTCACCGACACCCTGAGGAAGTATGGCACGCTCACGAACCGGCGCTGTGCCCTGAATGAAGAGTAAGTGGAGCAAAGGCTGTGCTCACCAAACCTGCAGCCCCACAGGTTTCAGCCTCACACCCGGCACCTCTGCTCATGCTGTTACCCTGAAACATCTACAACCTTCCCAGCTATTTCAGGTGGTTTGAAAACCCACAAACCTTGTAGGAAACCCAAAGTAAACACTCTTATAAATAGGGAAAAACACTTTCTGAGAGTTGTGAAGCATCTCAATATATCCAAAAGAAGAGGTCACAGCAGGGGCCAGGATAGCTGATACCTCAACCTTGAAATAAAAGCTGGGTGCACTAAATCATACTTGTGTAAGCTGACACAGACTAGCCTCAATCTAAAGAAATTCCACTATATCTTTTTCCCATGCCTTTCTGAGAGAGAAGAACATTTAGACCAAAATTACCACACCTATCACTGTATCTTACTTTGGCTTCATGGGTAGGGTCATATTTCAGGAATTATTGCTTAGCCCCTGTCAGAGGGCTCCCACATTCTCGCAGTGCTGTCAGCACAAGCCCCTGAGGCACCAGGAGTATCAGTACCTAACAAGGCACCACACAAACGTGCCCTCATCCGAGCAAGGCTGGGTTTCTCACACAAGTGCAGAACACCCAAAGACCCTGCTTTGTAACCATGAAATTATTCACTCTGATAAATTCTTCTGTTATGATGTGTATGTCTCCCTCTCGCATTTCTTCATTATTTACTGATGGAAGATGATCCACACTGCTGATTCCCTGGAGCACTGGCAGAACACCGATGCCCAGTGCCAGAGCACCACAGGGGGACCTGCCTGCTGCTAAAGCTGTGTTCTCTTATCTTTTAGACGGACTTGTGCGTGTCAAGGGCTGGACCCTGAAACTTGTGGTGCTTCATTTTCCTTTGGTTGCTCCTGGAGCATGTACTACAATGGTTGTAAGTTTGCCAGAAGCAAGATTCCAAGAAAGTTTAAGCTGATGGGGGATGACCCAAAAGAGGTTGGTGTCCATTTCTAAAATGAGCTTCATTTGTAAAGAAATGTCTTCTGTCACTCTGTAAACAGAGATACAGTACAAGAGAGCAGGGCCCGAGGCCTCCCTGAGTGCTGTACATGTAGGGTAATTAAATAACTGCCAGTCAAAACCGATTGATTCCAGTCACTGAGCCAGCTGAATTGACTGTCCAAATTCTGACAGCTGGTAAAAGCCTTGAGACTTGAAACCATGTTTGCAGGCTTTCACAATTAGAGGAGAGGGCACGGCCTGAATAATTCTGGCCGTATTAGGCCCGCAATTGAGCATTCCCCAGTGGCACAGTAGAAGGTTTACCAGCTAATGGCACGTAACACTGCAACTGGGAACCAGAGCAGACTGGTTCAATGGAGACAAACATGATGAAACTCTGAGACGACAATAGGAAAAAGAGGTTAGGAAGACTCATTCTACACACAGTCCTGCCCCACTGAATGTTTCCAGACTGGGCTCTGCGTTACAGCAAACTGGCAAATACTTAAAATGAGCCAAAGTAATAAACATTGACCTTAGCCTGGACACAAGATACCCTGAAGTTATGACTGCAGTGACTCCCAGACATCTCCAGCAAGTCATGTGAAGCTCCAGTGTCCCAGTCTGCTTTCTGGCAAGGACATGCAAACTTAGTCCCTTGCTTGTGTACTGCCACGTAAGGCCACAGTTTCACTTTATTCTGATGTCTTACTCAAATCCAAGCATTCCTCTCACATGATCAGAGAGAGGTACTTCTGCATCCTACAGCTGCACTGAAAGGAGTGCACTGTTCAGGATATCATCATCACTAACATACAGATTTTCCTGCCCACTGCTCCTCTACAGCACCGGGAACTACAGAACAGCTCTCGTCCAAACATGCTGTGGCACAATGCCTTCTTTATCACAGCCTGCAATCCTAAACTACCTACTTTTCTAAGATGGATACCTGGCCAGAGCACACCAGGGCACTCTTCCAACTTGCATTCTTGGATTTACTTCCTATGGAGGCCAGATTTGGGCAAGAAAGAGGGGTTTACCCTCCAGTCTTGGTCCCAAAGTTGGGGTGAGCCAGAGCATGCATCCAGACCAGGGGCTGGGTTCCATTGCATAGACACAGCTTATAGACAGCACAAACTGAATTCTCACCAAAAAACCCTAGAAGTAGCACTAACAAATGCTAACCTACAGGCCATACAAAAGCTCCACATTGTGGCAGCAGCCACAAAGTCACAGCAAGGTATTTTTTGACAATTTCATGTCAAACCAGACTAGGATACTGTCCTGTGGTATGGGATACAAACTTTAAACACACCAAATACATGCCTCTCTGAAACCTGTTTTTTCACAGCTCTTCACATCTTCCTAAAATCCAAAAGCTCCTAAAAACGAGTTCACTACTCCAGTATGCCACTGTTCTTTATGCATGTAAAATTAAAGATAAACGAGGTTTTGAATTTAGGATTCTCATCCTTAGATGATGGGGAACAACGCTGGAGTATGTTATTGGATTATTTTTAAAGAGTGCTTTATTTTGAGAGTGTACAGCTCAGAGAAAAAAGGAGCTGTGGTCATTCCCACCTCCATATCTCCAATTACTAGACACATCCATGATTCTGCATGGCTTAAGGATTGGGAACTTTTTGAAGGCTGCAATATTTGAGTATTTTTAAATTGCTACACGAAAAAATGTTTTGGTATGTCAAAGTGTTGTCGTTGCAATGTGCAAAACCCTTAAATTAGGCAGATTTACTTGATGGACCATTCTGACATTATTTCTCTCAAGCTTTCTGAAGATAATTATTTTCTCAAAACTACAAGAAGGAAAATAATGAGGATTATCACACTTAAATCTAAAACATATCCATGTTGAAGAATGTAATTTTTCTTAGCATAAAACAAATTACGAGTATAGTATGTAATGTCCTATTGAAGGTATCCCACTACACTGCTGTAACTGCTCCATTCCTTTAAAGGCCTTGGAAAAATAAAATTAAAAGAAGATTCACAACAGTTATTGTCCAAACACCAATGATATTGGTTTATGCCTTTACACAACTATCAGTGTAAACATAATTGTGTAAAGACCCTAACTTGTTGGATCCCAGATGTACAGTATGGAAATGTCATTGAACCCTGTTTCATCTTCTAACAGGAAGAAAAACTAGAATCCAATTTGCAGAATCTGTCAACCCTGATGGCACCTACCTACAAGAAGCTTGCACCTGATGCATATAACAACCAGGTATGATGAGGGAAAAAAGGAATATGAGCAGTCATGGAAATAACCTGATTTTTAACACACTTCCCAATGCTTCAGCCTCGCACCAAACCATTATATAAATTTCGTGCCAACATTTCTTTGACATCAGCATGAAGACAAATAGAAATGAATGATTACATTTAAAATGCTCTCGCAAGTAAAACTAGCAGGATTTGGTCCACTGAATATGACTAATCTTTTCACCTACATCAACACAATGAAATTATTTCACTCTTCAGCTCTAAAATACAAATTTCTCAATTTAGCATGACTTACCAGCCAAACCAGCAAAGCTGCCATGAATATGGTGTGAGATTGGCAACAGTTTGCACTCAAGTCCTGAAGCCACAGTTTCAGTTCTGCTCTCTCAAGCAGCAGATTAATTTAGTTTTCACCAAAATTGCCTCTATAAACATGGTTTAAAAGTGAAGTTTTATATTTGAACACACTCATCCCTGCACATGCACACAAGTGCCTGCATCAGCCTTCTTGCATGAGGGGATCGTGTACACCTGTTTTCTGTGGATCGGTGTTCTCGGACAGCAGCACGTTCAGAGCTCAGATGAGGTTCCCAGTGTGACTGTGTCTCATCTCCATTTCATTATAAAATGTCTTTCAGATAGTTACACTGAAATTTGACAACCCACCACCTGCAAACACGTAACTGTTGGCCTTCATTTTCATTGCTCAGGTTTACTACTGTTAGCAACATTCACAGAACTTACAGCCCCCAAACTTTCAGCATCTACTGGAAACTGTGACATCATCCTGCTTTCCTGTTGACAGCATTGTACAACCAGCACAAGACAGATTTTCAGCTTTAACAGAAACAGTAAACTAACACAAAACTATCCATTATTATCTGCTGTAAAATTCATTCCTTTACTGCATATTTAGTAGTGGCTAGACAGGGTAAGCAGACTCAGTGCAGACTCACTCAGTTATACTTACCTGATCAGATAACATTTGGAGGCTCATGGAGAAAACTGTGGCTGTGTGCCCACTAGCTGTGGTTACCTGTCCAAATATCTGAGAGACATTCTGCAAGAGAAAAAAGGAAGAGGAAGAAAAAAATGAGGTGTTGAACAATAAAATGTTTCTTTGCTTGGGCTGCTTTTCTTTTCCCACAAAAATTCACTAAAGATTTTTCTCCAAGTAAACTGTGGTTCTTCTGCCCAACAGTTGTTGAAAATACATGCTTTTACAAGTTTCAATTTCTACCTTATGGAATAAGACGTGTGTATAGCTTGGCCTGTTTCAGGAGGTTCATGTAGACCTTGTATTTGTAGGGAAACTGTACTCGAGCTACTGTCAGTGGCTTTAAAGAGAGATGATTGAGTCCTAATTTGTATGATATTGTAAAAGGTTCTAAAACCAAAAAAGCCCTAGAACCACATTTCAAATTCCCAGATTTATTCTGATCCAAATATGGACCACTTCTGGATTACAATCAAGACTTAGAAAGGGTCTGTTTTCCTAACTGGACCAAACAGAACGTCTTAGAGAGCAGCTGCACCGGTATAGTTTGATCAGATAATTATAGTCTGGCTTGTCTTTCAGACTGCTCACATTTAATTCCAAAGAAATTTACACAGTTTTCAAGTTTTATTCTGCTTTTATTTTCAGATTCCAGGCAAGTAAATAGTCCAGATTTGAAAAATAAATGTCTGTGAGCAAACTAGACATATTTTTAGTGATTTTGAATGAAGACTTGGCAAAGCTTCTAATTTGACCTTAACTTAAAAAGGGATCCATTAAGTTCCATTAAGTGTAGATGTTCTGTGCATTAACTTGAAAGGTTCAGGAATTTCACCAAAGCATTTTATAAATGTGGTTTCATTTTTAATTTTCTAAATATAATATCAAACCATCATTTTTCGAAGGATTTATCTTCCATTACAAAATCCTTTCTTTTTGTTTAAGGTCTATTGTTGCATTATGAATTGTTTGTAAAGCTCCTTAACAATGACTGCATGGGTACAAAGTGCTGTCTTGACTGAATTCTCTCTCTTTTCAGTCAGGGGTTAGATTTGTACTTAAGTTAATGAAATACATGTTTAGCATGCCAAAATATTACAAATCAAAAAGCAAATTATTATTTTTCATTAAGTCATTCCGAAGTCAGTTTTCTAAAGCTATTTTCCCTTAATAGCTTGGTGTACTTCCAGTCTACACAAACATATCACTCTCACAGTGCCAGTCATGGAAACCATGCACTGCATTTGTCATGTAAAAACACCAACCTCTGGCAGAAAATCAGGAGTAATACACAAGGAAAAGTATTATTAGCGAATTTCACAATCATGCCAGAAACAGAAGGTACCAGGGAACACAGAAGCGAGGAATGAAGCATGGATGCGAAATGGCCATTGAATTGCTGCAGTTTTATTTGCCTTCAAGATGTGTTTGTTGTCACCTCCAAGATGTGAGGGAGACCTGCCCATTGTCACAGCGGTGCACTCCGTGTCCTGGAGCACCCAGTGAAACCTGTCCTGTCTCTCCAGATCGAGTATGAACACAGAGCCCCCGAGTGTCGCCTGGGTTTGAAGGAAGGTCGCCCATTCTCAGGGGTCACTGCCTGCCTCGACTTCTGTGCTCATGCTCACAGAGACTTGCACAATATGCAGAACGGGAGTACTCTGGTAAGTCTGGGATGTGTAACAGCCTCCTCACTCCAGCACTCAGCTCGTGGCTTTGATTCATTGTCTGCTCTCCGTTTAAAGTTACACTGCATAATGCAGATTAGTAAAAAAAAACATTTGGCTGTAACTGAGCTAACTTATTACCCCCTACACATTCTTCTTTCAAATGAATGAGACTTACAGTGTATTAAAGAACATTTTAATACAGAACTGGTAAAGAGGAACTGTGGAGACAATGGAAAGAAAGTCCCAGCAGAGCTGAAACGCCTATTTCAGTGTTCCTGGCACAAAAGTGTTTATATTTATCCTCTTGAAGCACTTTTTTTTCTAAAAACTTTGGATTCTATCTTCCAGTAAAATAAAAGTGGAAACAAATAACTTCTTTCTGAGAGAGTTTTGGAAATTTTGGATTTTATTCCTGCTTGGGATTAGCAGAAAGTCTGCAAGTACATGCACACTTTACTATCCTCAGTTCTGATTTCTAGCATGTACAGCAGAAGTTCTGTAGAAGATACTAAAAAAGCAAGCTGGTTTTCAATGTGTATTGGATTATTTCTGTGACAAAACATTTGGGGCAAACATGAGAAAGAATACTCTTCAGTTATGAAAAATCATCATGGCTGTAGTTTGAAGTAGCTCCCTACTTCAAACAGTGCAGCTCTTATTACAACCAAAGAGAGTATCTGCCATTTCAATTCCAACTAAATTTTTCCTGTTTCCAGGGTCTGACTTAATGCACAAGTTAATCTTCACCAGTACAATGTACATTTCCAGCTGAGCTTTCTTCCCAAAGCTGGGACAATGATTTTGCTGCAGAATATGTCTCTATTGGTATTTTTTGCCACAAAAATCCTACCAATACCTGTTCTAGCTGGAACTAACACAGGCTTGCTGCATGACAACAGTAACCTCCCTACATCTTGTTATTAACATTACAGTGATACTGTAATGTTAATACACTGTATTAATGTAATGTTATTACACTGTAAGTGGGTGTGAAATACAACACCAGTGTGTTGTATTGCACACTCTAATAGGTAGCTACCTCATGTATTGTAGTGAAAGACTCTTCAGGTGAGTACAAAGCCCCAGATTTTACTGCTTTATCTCTCTGACCACTATACAATGGATCACAGAGTTTATTTCACTTGAGGGTAATCCCTAATTATACTGTTCATTTCAGCACAAGTAAAAGAAATAGGTATCTATACACCACCTGTTTCTTTTAACACTGTCCAACAAAGTCATGGAAGAAATGACATTCGCAGGCTTGTTGTGATATGCAAAAATTGCACAGAAACTTACAGTTCACAGAGAGCTTGCCAGATGCCAGTGCTGACAGTGGCAGAGCAAGGCACAATGCAGAGGTAGAGTTTCACATCTCTAATACACCTTTCTGACAGGTTTGCACACTGACTAGAGAAGACAATCGTGAAATTGGCCAAACACCAGAAGATGAGCAGCTCCACGTGCTCCCGTTATACAAAGTCTCTGATGTGGATGAGTTTGGAAGCACTGAGGGCCAGGAGGAGAAGAAGAGGAACGGCAGCATCCAGGTCCTTACCTCCTTTCGACGAAAAGTAAGGATGTTAGCAGAGCCTGTTAAGACCTGTCGGCAAAGGAAGCTAGAAGCAAAGAAAGCAGCTGCAGAAAAGCTTTCCTCCTTGGAGAATGGGTCTAGCAAAGCTGAGAGAGAGAAGTCTGCTGCAGCACGCAACAAGCAAGGCACCTCTGAAGCAGCAGGTCATGCAAAGCAGCTGGCAGGTAAACACAGGAATATGAGCGGGGTCAGCAGTGGTAAGCGTCCTACAAATCAGGGCCAGTTATAATCAGCCTCAAGAAAACCATTTTTTTCAGCCCAAGAATGTATTGAAGTAAAAAGGCAAGAGAATTCTTGAAAGTGAATATCAATTTTGTATAAATACTAGAGTGCCAAAATTGGTACAACTCCAGAGAAGATAAAAAAACCAGCTGCACTGAGAAATCCTTTACTGTTGGATAGGG
The DNA here is from genome assembly GCA_013398015.1 of Oreocharis arfaki. Lineage (NCBI taxonomy): Eukaryota > Metazoa > Chordata > Aves > Passeriformes > Paramythiidae > Oreocharis > Oreocharis arfaki. Next base: position 198,190 of record VZRR01001182.1, on the reverse strand, counting down.
AAGAGCTGTAGAAATCTAGAAGCAACCTCTCCTTGCCACTCAGTGTATTGCAAAGTATCTTTAAAAGACTAGTGCTAGAATCCATGAAGAGAATTTTGTGTGCTGCTGCCAAAGAAATGACCTACACATCACTCAATCTGTTACAGAGAACCTCCTAATTTGAGGAGATACAAACGTAACCTCTTTACCACTATTTATACTCTCTGCCCGAAGACCAAAAGCAAAACAGGTTTTCCATAGTGGAGTAAGAGTTTATGGCAGTTCTCAGCAGCAGATTTGAGAGTCCTGAGCAAAGGAGTTATCAGAACTATTTTACTGTTACAGCAGTTTTCCCAGAGAGGAAAAAAGGAATACCTCCAGGGCCACCCAGAAGGTCACTGAAATACCTATGAATAGAAGTCAGCTGTCCCATGACCCAGGCAAGGGTTGTGACCATTAAATGATGCCATTGCACTTTAATGAATGGTATTTTTGCTCTTATGTTTTCAGTTGATCTCACTTATTACTGCACTGTTTTGTCTATCAGTGAATGTTGGTTTTAACATACATTTCTTGGAGTCAGTTCTGTTCATGTAGATGAAAAGAATTATTTATTCTTGGGGGAAAGAAAGTCACTTTGTGCATGGCTATTTGGGAGCACTTTGATGCTCCATTTCATGGGCTACTTAAAAGATGATTCAACTCTTTGGATTTTGTGCATGTGACTCTGAACAGACTGTACTGTCCTCTTTTCCTCCCTGCCACTAGCATCTGATCTCGTTGGATACATGCCAAAAAGGAAGACTAGCCTTAGTATTTATTCACCTTCTTAAAGGATAGTGTTTGAGATAGGAGAAAGGGAGCATCTGTTAATGAGTCTACTTTTCTTAGAAATTTCATATAAAGTATATAATTTGTTGGGTGGTTGTTTGGTTTGGGACCTTTTTTTAAAGCCTGTTTGTTGTGTGGTTGTTTGTTTTTTCCCTTTCACATCTACAGATCTTTTACGTCTTTCAGGACCAGCCACACAACAACAGCAGCAGCAGCAGCAGCAACATCCACAGCGCACTCTCCCTAACAACCCTCAGTCAAATCCCATTAACTCTTACTCGGGTTCAGGTTCTGCAAATCTCTATGGAAGGTTGCCTAATCCAGCCAATGCTTACCCAAACTCTTCGTACACTTCAGATCCATATGGAGGGTCCAATCCCATGAACCTCTATACAACCTCATCACAGTCTGCAGGGTCTTATTTGAATTCTTCCAGTCCCATGAACCCTTATTCAGGATCTTTAAGTCAAAATAACCAATATCCCCCCTACCAATGCAATGGAAACATAGCTATGGACAACTGCCCCTCTTACTTGGGTGCCTACCCTTCCCAGCATCAGCACATGGACTTGTATAGTTGCCAGAGCCAAGACCATATGTCTAAACTCAGTCTACCACCCATTCAAACATTATACCAGCACAGGTTTGGGAACAACCAGAGTTTCAGTCCCAAGTACTTGAATTATGGAAACCAAAATATGCAGGTAGACTCCTTCAGTAACTGCACCATTAGACCAAATTTACACCACCATGTAGGGTCATTTTCCTCTTACACCACCCATGAAGCCAATGGCCATTTTATGGAGGTTGCCTCGAGGTTAAAATCTAATCTGAGTAATCCAAGCATGGATTACGCCTCCATGAGTAAAACAAGTGAACATCATCACATGCAACCCCCTCCACATTTACCACATGATTACCATTCTGCTCCAAGTATGTTTAGTGGTCCTCCTAATTCACTGCATCTCCAGAATAAGGATAATGAAATGATTTCACATGCAGTTAATGGTTTGTCTAACATGCTTCCAGGTCAAAACCATGACAGGACTACTCCCCAGGGTGGTTTAGATAAAACTGATGTGCTGAATCCAGAAAAAGCAGAGGATCCTGATGAAGTCTGGTCAGATAGTGAGCAGAACTTTCTGGATCCCGAAATTGGAGGAGTGGCAGTTGCTCCATCTCATGGGTCAATTCTCATAGAGTGTGCAAAACGTGAGCTCCACGCAACGACTCCCTTAAAAAATCCCAACAGGAACCATCCCACCAGAATATCCCTTGTATTTTACCAGCACAAGAGCATGAATGAGCCAAAACATGGTCTGGCTCTGTGGGAGGCAAAGATGGCTGAGAAGGCAAGAGAGAAAGAAGAGGAATGCGAGAAGTACGGCCCAGACTATGTGCCTCAGAAATCCTACGGCAAAAAAGCCAAGCGGGAGCCTGCGGAGCCCCACGAGCCCTCTGAGCCAACGTACGTGCGCTTCATCAAGTCCCTGGCACAAAGGACACTGTCGGTCACCACGGACTCCACAGTAACCACATCTCCATATGCCTTTACACGGGTTACAGGGCCTTACAACCGATATATCTGACTTCACACCTTGGTTGGTTACCTCATTTGAAAAAAACACCTTGTCACTAGGCTAGCAGTGCTTTAGGTTTCGGGGAAGGCAAGGGTGGAGAAGGAACCAGTGTTTTTATGGAACTCATCAGTGGAAAAAGCCTCGGCACACCAGCAAGAAGAGGTAAATCTCACCAGAGCACTTGTTTTCCACTGATTTTTAAGTGGTCACAGATGGCACGTAGGAAACAAGACCAAAGCATCCTATGCAAAAAAAAAAAAAAGAAAAAAAAGAAAAAGGAAAAAAAAGAAGAAAAGGAAAGGGAAAAAATAAAGATAGAACACAACAAAAAAGTGTTTCACAATTTACATTGGAAAACACTGGCTCTATTACTGAAAGAGATAATCTGCAAATGGATTTTTTTTTTCTTACAGTTTTGCACATCTGTGGCCACTTTTAATGTCATCAGGCTTGCATAGTCATGGAACAGGAGCAAAAAAAAAAAAACCCTAAAGAAATAATACTGTAGTATTACAACTGCAGGAATCTTAAAATAACATCTGGTGCTGAATCTATGATGTACTGAAATACTGGAATTATGGCTTTTTAACATGCAGTTTTTACTGTAATCTTTTGATTTTATTTAACGAAGTAGATAAGTATAAAACAAATAGACAGCAAAACACTGAATTTGTTTGAATATTCTAAAACCATGGTGCTATCTAAGAGAATGGTGTCTTTATTTTATCAGTCAAACAGTTAATGCCTTTATAACAAAATGTCAATGATGTAGTCAAATGTTCTTCGGCAACGGGGAGGACCTTTTCATTCATGTATGTATTGAAGTTACCTGGTGTTAAAATAAGCTTACTTTTTAACATATGGGAATTACAAAGACCTCTGGATTTTGCTCATCCAGTCAAGTCCTAGGAAAGGACAATAAAATAGAAAGAGAGATATTTTTTTTTAAATAGTGTTTCAAAAGCACTTTGTCTACCTAAGCTTGGCAACTTGAACAATGCTAAGGTACTAAGACATTAAAAAAAAAAAAAGAAGAGTTTACTTTGATTTTAAAATGCAAAGATAATTTTTTTAAACTAAAAAAGCTTTTAAATACTTTTGGTTTAGCCATGCATCAGCTAGTGGGCTACATATCCATTTTTAATACAGTCAGTTATGGCAAAAATGGGGCTTACTGGATATAAGGGAATACTTTAGTACACAAAACACATTTTTTCTGGTGCTCATCTCACACAGCTATACTGTAAACTGTTTTCTACAATTATTATGACAAGTTCATTGCTCAAATATGTACAGTTTTAAGGAAAGAATTTTATATTAACCACAGGTAATAATTAGCAGCATGCAACAAACTACACCTAGTTAGCTTGGGCTTCTGCTGTTTCTAGAGATCTGTGTGCCCCCACTGGAATGGCAGAACTGCTTTTGTGTTGATAATTATGTACATTGTGGTGCAAGTCATTTCTTGGTGCAAGTGGCCTCTTTTCCAGGAAGACTGAGCAGACCGATGCCTACACAAGATGAATGAAACAGGGTTAGTTCTGTGCGATTCCGTTGATTAAATAGAAAAAAAAAATAGGCAGCTGGCTTGCTGTGGTGGTTTTAAATCATTAATTTCTATTAAAAAAAAAAAGCAGGAGAGTTGTATAGTAAATTAAATTGTAAACAAAACTTTTTTTAACGCAATGCTTTAGTATTTTAGTACTGTAAAAATATTAAATCTATATATATTTGGGTTTTGAGCTGAATTCACATCATGGTGCTACTCAGCCTGCTACAAATATATCATAATGTGAGCTAAAATACATTTAAAGGTTTGAGTGATGTTCCTACTTGTCATATACCTCAACACTAGTTTGGCAATAGGATATTGAACTGAGTGTGAAAGTTTATATATTGTATACCATCTTTTTCCCCCAATAGCCTTTGAAAAAAACAAAAAAAAACTAAACAAAAAAACTCTCAATACTTGACATTTTAGCAAGTATAACTTGAACTTCAACTTTTTTTGCTTTTTTTTTTTGGTTCTAAAAATTCAGGGATATTTCAGCTCATGTTCTCCTATGCCAATGTGTCACCTGTGTGTATGTAAAGCTGTTGTAGGTTAAATATATTATTCTTGGGGTTTTTTTGTTTGTTTTTTTTTTTCAGGGATTTAATGTTTTTCTTTGAATCCCTTCTCTTATTTTTCTTGTACATGTATTGCGTAACTAAAACTAATTTTGTAAATTCGTTAGCTCTTTTTATTGTAACAGAAGCGTTTAAGAGATTTAGAATGTTTTGACTGTTTCAAATGAATAAACAAAAAGAAAGTAGAATGCACTGAGCTGATTAAAGGGAAAAATGTAAGGCAGGGGTTTGGCAAGTGACTGTTTGCTAGAGTTGTTCAAGTCACTCTCTAAACAAGGCTTCTTGGATACTGTAGTGAATAAAATAAAATATAAAAAGGTACAGTCTGTACAAGGGCTTCCCTAAACATGCAAACCTCCATGTCCCAGCTATATCTTGTGCAATATACTGTAAGAATAAGTTTGGTCAAAAGAAATTCTATCCAACAGAATCACAACCTAACTCAAGTAAATCAAAGGAGGCCTTTGGGTTTAATGGTCAAATATTTATTATAGCGATTTTGTTTTTTCTCAGTCTGTGACTTTACCCACTCATTGAAACAAAAGTTTCGCCTTTTTTTTTAAAAAAAAAAGATGGTTATATGTCAGATTAAGTAAATCATTTTATGTCTTTATCTTTTGATTTTTTAAAATCCTATATAATTCATAGTAGATGTTTGGTTAATATGCCATGCACCGTCATTTGCCAAACTGCTGGCAGCAGGAGCAGGAAGCTTAGCTGGTGAATCAGTTTTGTATTGTAAATACCTGAGCTGTAATTTTTGGTGTACAGAACCCTGCCTCAGTTGGAATGAATGACAAAGCAGACAGAGTTGCTTGTATAGGATTATCAGGTTGACTATAGCCATACTTGAAGATGCTTCTGAGAGTTGTCAACTTTACTTGAATGAATTTTTCATCTTGATTGACGCACAGCAGTATAATGTTCACTTCTAAAGCTAGTGGTTAACTTGTGTAGGAAACTTTAGCAGTTTGACACTAAGGTAATGAACTTCTGTGTGCATTTTCTATGCTTATGTTCTACTTTTTTTTACTTTAGTTTCATTCATTTTCATGAGATGTTTGGTATGTCTATAAAAAGAATCCGAGGATGGTTATAAATACTGTAAGTATTGTAATGTAATGCAGGTTATTTGAAAGCTGTTTATTATTATATCATTCCTGATAACGCTGAGATGTGGGTGTTTTTAATAAAATTTATATTTATTTAATGCACTCTAAGTCTGTCTTGAAGAAACTTGTCTTTCCTTGTCATTTTTACCAGCTAACTTCAAAGCACATCACGCTCAAACAAAGTGCATCACTGGGGACTTCAAAACAGGAGGCCTAAGCATCACATTTATTCCTAGGTCTGCTTTGACTCTTGCCCCTAACAGGCTGGGACACAGGCTGCTGAGCCCAGGCTACTGCTACATAAAACCTGTGTTTACAGGGAAGGAGGGAGGCATTTTTACGGGCAGGAAGAGACAGTAGGGCTTCACTACTGGTTTTCCATTAGTGTATGCAAATGAATATGGCAAATTCACTGTTCCAGTGCCCTCACTGCTCAAGCAGCAGCCACAAATGCACACCTGGCAGAGGCAGGACAAGGGGGAGACTCTAGGCATTCATTGGTTTGTTTAAGGTATTTAGCTGTACCTGGTTAAGCATTTTTTCTACCTGATTTCAAATTACTCCCAAATGCTGCAACAAATAGTATTGTGCCACAGGAGGGTTAGATTGGATGTTAGGAAAAATTTCATCACCAAGAGGGCTGTAAGCATTGGAAAAAGCTGTCCAGGGAAGTGGTTGAGTCACCATCCCCAGAGGTATTCAAAAGACCTGCACATGTGGCACCTGGGGACACGGTTTAGTGGTGGACTTGGCAGTGTAGGTTTACAACTGGACTTAATGACCTTAAGTGTCTTTTCCACCCTAAATTATTCTGTGACTAAGAAAAAACCCCAAATTATAAAAGCCTAAAACCTCAGGTATAATCTAAATCACAAGCTCACAAGCTAGAGAAACAAAGAAGCAGTAAGAAATAGTGTCTGAATCAATATCAGGACATACATTCTTGGAGGCATCAGACAAAAGCTTGTTCTCCTGGTCCCTTTGTTTAACTTCAGGAGATACCAGGACTGAATTCTGAAACAGCCTATTCTGTGGGAAGCAGAAATTGCTCTCTCCACAGTTGCAAAATGTTTCTGTGACAATTACAAGAATTCTCAAGCTTCCTTTATTAAGAGCCCGAGTTCGTTGTCAGTGCTGGGTACCCCACCCATCAATGCCACACACCTTGGAAAGCCCCCCTGCTAAGCACATTCAGATCACTCAGTGTCTTGGGAATGAGACTATTTAACACTTAGCAATCTGTAATGTCGTCCCCGCCCCCCCCCCCCCCCGCCCCCCCCCCCCGGCTCTCAGTGTATTCCCAGACGGGAATGTCTTGAGGCAGGCTAGAACCCTGCAGCAGCTAAGTGCTGCTCTTTTCTGTGCACAGGTGCACTGTCCTGCATGAGACAACTGAACAGACGGATGCACTGGCTTAAACAGAGCTCTCACACCCCTTTAGCCTTCCTCTGAAAAGAATCCTTAGAAAAGCCATTAATGAACATTACCATTGGCTGCATAATTCCTTCAGTGCACTTCCAGAGATCTCATTCCAGAGGTGCTGCTAACACAGGCACAATGTGGTCATAGCCAAGACCACAAGAGGTCAAACCAGATCTGCCCACAGTGCTTCTCCCAGGAACACAGGCTCTTCCCCAGACCTTGCTCCTGTGCTTCGGGGGACAGTGGCAAGGCACTGTGCACCACAGAATCACCAGGCTGGAAGAGACCTCCAAGATCATTGAGTCCAACCCATGCCTTAACACCACCCCAACTGAACCATGGCACTGAGTGCCACACCCAATCTTTTTTTAAACACATCCAGGGATGGCGACTCCACCACCTCCCTGGGCAGACAATTCCAGAACTTTGTCAGTAAAAACCTTTTTCCTAACATCCAACCTAAATTTCCCTTGGCACAGCTTAAGACTGTATCCTCTTCTTCTGTCAGTTGTTGCCTGGAAAGAGAGACCAACCCCCACCTGGCTACAACCACCTTTCAGGAAGTTGTAGAGAGTGATAAGGTCACCTCTGAGTCTTCTTTCCTCCAGGCTAAACAGCCCCAGCTCCCTCAGTCGTTCCTCACAGGGCTTGTGCTCCGAGCCCTTCACCAGCCTTGTTGCTGTCTTCTGGATGCGCTCAAGCGTCTCAACGTCCTTCCTGAACTGAGGAGCCCGTCACTCCCCAAACCACTGGCTGTAGCCCCCATACAGTAGTTACAACTGGGAATGCCCAGCTGAGCATCCAAGTAGCTTCTGCCTCACCTTTCCTCTTCACTTCCCTACCTTCATTTCCTGCCTTCTGACGCCTCATAGAGAGGACAATACAGCTTTTTTGTGGGAATGACTGAAAAGCCTGTGTTGACAAGCCAAACCAAGGTGAACAAACCCCAAGCAAAAATTAAGAGCAACAGGTGATGATGCTCAGAGATATGGAAAAGTATCCAACACAAAAAGGAGAAAAGGAAAAACACAACAGATTTCTCTTAAAGAAGCAAAGCACCTTACAGAAGGCAGGGATTAAGTGGTGGGTGATGGTGGTTTCTCCATACGCACATTTTCAACACACTTTCAAATACGAAATATTTAAGAAAAGCTCAAATCTTTTCACTCAAGTAAAACTCCAAGCAGGGGAACAAGACCTCATATTCAAACACGAACTCTCTGGTTTATCCTGTCTGCAAAACATACAAAACATACAGAAATGCACAGTCTCTTCCCATAGTCTGTTCCCAAGAGCACGGCCCTGCAGGCAGAGCTCTCTGTTACTTCTACACTTGTGTGATGTCAGCCCAAACCTGCAAAAGTTTGCTGGTAATCCAGCAGCACTGATACTCAAAGTGGCACATATCATCTCAGCAGCAAATTAATACTCTGCTATTTAACTAACACAGTAACATTTCTTTTTCCTGAAAAAGATGCATCTGTCAAGTTGCTGTTACACACAACTCTGTTTACCTACTGCAGACACAACTAATAATTTCGAGGCAATCAGAAAACACGTGTTTTGTCTCAGAGGACTGACAGTTCCACTCCCACCAACCCATGAGCCACAATGACAGCTCTCAGTCCATCACTCTGTGAGACACTCTGCTTTCCAACTATGTTTATGCATTAAGTGAGTCCATTTACTTTGACCTGTAAACGATTCCCTAAGTTAGTTTAATTAGGGAAAATATTGTGCTAGGAGAGATTCTTGCAGAACTTGGGAGATAAGTCAGCTCTATGTTTTACTTGCCTCACCTCTGACCAGCAGAGTATCTGTCATTAGCACAGAAAGTGCTGGTGATTTAAAGAAACAAAAAATGTTCATTTTTAGAGGGGAGAAAAATCTTGCACTGAGGGTAAGAACATAAGAAAGAAGGAAGATGTCTGTTAAAGATCTACTGCTGTCCTTTCTGATCGGAGAACACTGAAGCTGGAAGATGCATACTTGATTTGGATGTTGCAACATGAGGCACTTAAGGCCCAGACAAACACGACTGCCACTGCAGCAGAGCGGGGGCCAGGGGCCCCTGATCACACAGTGGAACACGAAGGAGGGATCCCCAGATGCTACACCATGGAGAAGGGAATGACATACTTCCTACAACACCATGTAAAAACATCTCCACAGCTTTTCTGTTTAGAAATCTCTTTATTGTTGACTTCAAAAGGTCTCCTTCCTTTCAAGCTTGTGAAAACAAGGCATCATTCTTTCTCCCCCAGACCATTTTGCCATTAGTTCAGGTGTTTGGAGTACTCACAACCTTGGCATTCAGGTCCTCCATGCCTGAACAGATTCAGATCATCTTCCAGGATGTAAAAGGCTTGAAGTACTCTGGGGTACACAATGGCACATCCCATCAACTCCCTCCATCCCACATCACAATGAAACACTTCCCACCATTATATGAAGGAGTGAGGGAAGCCTGCTGTTCTACTGCCTTTTAAGACGGGGTTTAACCCTCAGTGTTAAAACCCGTGCCACCCTCTTGTTTCATGGTCCCAGCAGAAGCAGAGCATCACTGCTGGAGGCAGCCACTGGAGGGTTTGCAGAGATTTTTCTTTTACAACCCAGCCAAGCCAGTCTAGGTTAACCCATTTCTTCCACTCAAGATTTGCTTCAACTACCGCATTAAATACTTTGTCTTCATAGTATTTTACACAAGGAAAACCATCCCAGGGTAGGTACATTTCCTCCTAATGTCATGGCAACACAGCTGTACACTCCTAAATCACAGCAGAAAAGCCAGCCTGGCAGGAATAGCCTGGGATTGTGGTTCAGCTTCCTTTAAGTTTCCACCGCATTAGCAACTGGAATGTCATTGGATTTTCAGGCATAATCATCTTCCTCTTATTTTTCTGCTCCCGTCGTGATTATTTGTAAAAATGACAGCACCATTATCTTCTTGTATGTAAGGCTTCATACAGACCACTTTGGTAAAGAGATTTAACCGGAGGGGACGGCTTAAAGTGCAGTCTGCTCTGAAAAGGGCTGGGTAAAGTGGCATCCTGGGGCTCCCAGTCTGCATTTCAATTATTGTTGTAGGCCAATGTGCCTGATTTGGAAAGGGAGGAGGGGGGGAGCATTTTCTGCCCATCTATCCCTCCCCAAACAGATGCAACAGATCTCCTCTGTCTGGCCCTTCTCCCCACCTGTGCAGTCCTGGCTCTGTTGACATTTGTACAGGCACAAAGCTGGTCAGATGGCAGCAATCCAGTTCTAATTAATGGGAGCAAATGGTTTGCTATAAACAGAGGAAGGGTTGGCATGGGGGAAGGTGACAGATGTCAAGCAAAGGGAAAACATCTATTAGCTGTTCCCTCCTCCACTGCCACCCCAGTACATTTATTTTGCATGACAGCCCTTCAGTTCAGGCTCTGGTTTAAAACATCTAGACTCCAAACATTGGGTCTGTATTTGAACCTTTGCAGCATCCACACAGCCTTCCTAAGACAGGATACTGGAAGGGACTGTATAAGGCAGAATTTTAAAACCTCAGGCTTGCCTGCTCTTCAAGAATTTATGCAGTCTTATAATCAATAACCTTGGCAAATCTCCCCTCTGTTTGTCTCTGGTATTAACACTCTCTATACCAGAAGCAAGCAAGCATTTTGTCAGAGGGCTGCAGTTTGCAGGCATTTATTCTCCCCGCTGTTAAGATGAAAAGGATTGCTCATTTGCACCAAAGAATTCCTAGATCTCTGGTGTAGGATGCAACCAAGACCAGCCTGTTTCCACCCTGACCCAGCTCCTGCAGGAGCCTTAGGCGAGCTGCAGAAACTCTTCAGCCAAGCTGCCCCAGGGAAGACAGGCACCAAGTCCACAGCACAGTGCATAGGCCCCGCAGAGGACTCTCTGAGCTCCTCTTGTCCACAATGCCAGGCAAGAAATACTAGCTCAGAGGAAAGTCACCTGTACTAAGACAATGCCACTGTGAGGAGATGCCAGGTGATACCAGCCAAACCAACACAGTACAGGGAGGAGAAGGGGGTCTGACAGTTCCTGGAGCACTCAAATTGCCAGGCACAAATTCCAGCCACATAAGGTGACAAGACAAAGGTGAGCCTCTCTCCCAGGACTACCAAGACAACATTTAGATATGCTTTCTTGGTAATTTTCCCAGCAGCAACACACTGGCATTTTACTGAAGGATTTGCATCTCAGGACTCCTAGCCCCAGCACAGGCAGAGCAAAGTTTCCAAGTTAAATCAAATTGAAAACCAGATGTGCTTTTGACAAGGAAACCAGGTCAAGTGTAGCCACGAGGTTTCAGATCTCCTGCAGCTGTGCCTGTTACGTGAAGAAAGCAGTGCTGCCTCCTCCTCCACCACATTCTCTGTTGTTGCACAGCAGCAGCTGCTTCCCTGGGAAAGCCAGGCAAGCAGCTTAGTTACACATTCTCAGACTCCCCCCAGAAAAACACATTTTAAGTGTGAGGGAAAGAAGAAAATGTTTACAAAGTCTGAAGAGAACAAGGTTCCTTGAATGCAGCAAGTATTCCTATGCTCTCTTCATGCATTTGCAGTTAGGCACTACAAAGCTCCCAAACACACAGCTAAGTACACATAGCACAGAGTCACAGGATGGGTCAGGCTGGAAGGGACCACAGTGGCTCATCTGGTCCAACCTCCCTCCTCAAGCACATGGCACAGGATTGTGTCCAGACAGTTCTTGAGTGTCTCCAGTGAGGGAGACTCCAGACCCTCTCTGGACAATCTGTTCCAGTGCTCAGTCACCCGCATAGCAAAACAGTTCTTCCTCATGTTCAGGTGGAACTTTCTGTGCATCAGTTTCTGCCTGTTGCCTTGTGTGCTTTTGCTTGGCATCACAGAGCAGAGCCTGGTTCAGTCCTCCTGACACCCTCCCTTCAGACACTTAAGAGACATTGATGAATCCCCCTCTCTGATGTCTCCTCTCGAGGCTGAAGAGGCCCAGCTCCCTCAGCCTTTCCTTGTAAGAGACGCTCCAGTTCCCTCATCGCCCTTGTGGCCTCAGCTGGACCTGCTCCAGCAGCTCCATGTGTCCCTTGTGCTGAGGAGCCCAGAACTGGACACAGCACTCCAGATGTGCCTCACCAGGGCTGAGTAGAGGGGCAGGATCACATCCCTCAACCTGCTGGCAATGCTCTTCCTACAGCACCCCACGATCCCATCGGCCTTCTTGGCCCCAAGGACACACTGCTGGCTCATGGACAGCTGCTTGTCCACCAGGATATCCAGGTCCTTCTCCGCAGAGCTGCTTCCAGCAGGTCAGCCCCCAGCCTTTAGTGGTGCCTGGGGTTACTCTTCTCTATGTAAATGGCCAGGTACAGCTGACATTTGACTAGCTGAAAATATTAGCAGCTGCCTTCTTCCTCTTCCTAAAAAGTAGTTTGTTGCCAGTTGATAGTCACAAGTTACACATGGCTGTTAAGTTACACTGTGTACTTTACTACAGAGAAAGCCATGGATTGTCACCCCAGGAAAGTCAGTGCCCTCTTTTAGGAGGGTTATGTGTTATACTTGTGCTGATACACAAACCAAAGGTTTGCTGCATATGTGATGCAATGCCTGCCTGCTTGCCTCTAAATCACAGACCAAGCAGTAAGCAGACACTGCTTGATCCATGGAAGGCCCTGCTGCTAGCAAGTGTTCCCAAACAACTCCTGCAAAAGAGCAAACAAAGTGCTTGCCTGTTCAGTTAATGCTGATCAATCAATTACAGTTAAGAAGAGAGATTTTACATTACACAACCTCTTGCCACAGAGGCTGGAAAGAGATCTCTTGCTTACCACACACATAAACATCTTCCAAAATACAGCTGGGTTCCTGTTAGGAAGCAGGGTCACTGTTTTTAAATGACTGCCAGAAGAGATTCAAGCCTTCAGTGCAGGGGAGAGAGCATTAGTCCAAGACATGCCTTTCCTCGAGGAAGGGGATTCCTCCTGCCACTCAACCCAAATTATAATAACGCATGTGCTGGGGCAGAGAGAGAACTATGCCTAAGGGGAAGCATGACTCTGTAGTATGGGAATGAAGAGCTTTGCTGCCTGTTCTCATTTCTGCTTATGGATGTGATGTTAATATTAAACAGCACTTTAAAAGACAGTGCTCAGAAACAGCACTTGACCCCTGCCTTCCTCTTCACAGGCAAGCACTTTCCCCTGTAGGCTCTCTCCTTTCCCAGCTACAATTTAAAAGCAGCCAAAACAGAAGTGTGATGCTTGTCAGGAGCTGGATTCCCTCGAGCAATGAGTCTGATTTGATCAGAACTCGGGCAAAGAAACTCTTCATTTTGGGGTCAGGTCACATTTCCCTATGAGCTGTGCTGTGGGACTCCCATTCTGAGCAGTCCTGGGTGGGTATGAAAGGAAAATTCAGCTGCTCACAGATGTCAGGGAGGTTCATCACCTCCAAGGGTAAATAGGGACTGAACAGGGAATAGGCAGACTGCAGTCATGGACTTCAGCATCTCAACTCTGCTTAGAACCTACTTTAGGGAAACAAGCCCCTAAACTCAGTTTCTAGCTCACAGCTCCCTTCCAAAAGGTTCTGCTCCAAACCACATAGGAATGTTACAGCAATAAACACATTACGAATTTAAATGTTCAAATACTGTGGTAACAGCACCTGGTTTTTGTATGCTTGAACTGGGAGAGCTCAACTGCTTTTTTTCTGTTTATGTTAACTTCGTTTTTCCTGCTTTAAACTTCCACCTCTTATGAGGTAAACCCTATTAAAACACTTCACTTTCCCTCATCTTTGCTTTAAAAATACCTCCTTTAGAGAACTGATCCATTGTCAAGCAGTTTATAAAAAAAAAAAAAAAAAGGGTGGGTAAGGGGGAACAAATGAAAGAGATGGCTTTCTATAAAATCTTCCAGTTCATCTAGTCCACCTCAAAGCAGGTATAGACAAGAATAGCTGCTCAGTGTGCGTGTAAAATTGTTTTACTAAATGTGGGAGGAAAAGCATTCATTCAGCCTCACAGACACGAGAAGTCAGGATTGCACAGAGCTGCCATTAGTGCTCTTGCTGCTGTGAAATCTGAAAGGAGTGGAACGGCCACTCGCTCAGAGGCCAACATAAAGGCAATGAAGGAAACCAAAATTACTCTTCTGAATTTCCTCTCACTACTGCTGTAATTGGGCACCCCAAGGTATTTTCTTCTCATTCACAATGGTGAGCAAACTCATCACTGCATTCATAGCAGGCAGCACAAAACTGACAGCTTCTTTGTCGATTTTTCATAACATGATCAATCAAATATTTCATTCTGACCCATAAAATCCTATGTGCATCATCAAAAGATGGGAAAGATTCTGAACAGAAAAAAAACCAACCCAAAACACTAAAAAAACCCAGAAACAGAGATGCAGATCTACTTACTGCTTTTCCCCAGTAAAAATCCACACAAAATGGTTTCCTTTTCAATTCTAATCACATCAAGTACTGGCAAGGGCAAAAAACCAAACCCCACGGGCCAGAATCAACTTTCAGCTGGAGAAGTGCCACACAACTCAACAACCACGCTTGTAGTTGCCTCAACAGCAAGAGCAGTGTAATGGGACTGGCTCTCAGCATTACAGGCACACTGTATTCTCTTGTTTGGAAATAACGGCACAAAGCACTAAACAAAGCAACCCCCCCACCCCACCCCATGCAAACTTAACCAGCTTGCAGTGAACTCCCCCAAATGTCAAGCTGAGAAGTGCCCTTTGCCACTGGCTGACAGCTCTTCAGGAAGAAAGGCCCTACCCCAACTCATCAGCAGCGACCTTGAAGAGCTCATGGGGACTGTAAATGGCCCTGGGGGAAAAGGTGTTTTCTACTCAAATGCATTCTTTGGCCCATTGGGGTAAGGTAATTGGAGGTGAAGACAGTGAAATTCTCTTCCTTGAGTACAAATCTGCATGTGCAGAAAGCAAAACCCTCCCATCACAGTGGCTGAAGGGCCATTCACTTTAGAGTTGGACTTGATGATCATTGTGGGTCCCTTCCAACTCAGAACATTCTGCAAGAAGCAAATCTTGAAGTCTATAGAAAGTATGTGGCCAAATACACTACAAACTCTTGGAACCTTAAAAGGTTTCAAGCTGTGCATGCTGAAAACCTCAGAAAGCCACCTGATTATTGGAATATAAACAGGTACTTCAACTTCTTTTTAAGATCTCACATTAACTAGCCAACACTCAGCTGCCCACTTTGAGAAGTATTTGAGTGCAGACTAACTGTGGATCAGACTACAGTAACATCCACTTCCATACTTACTGAAACATCTTTTTTTTTCTTCCCCCAATTACAGATTTACAAAGGTAAACCATTTCTTTATATAACTTTTGATTGCTCACAAAACAGTCCAGATACACTGCAAAACCTGGGATATAAGTAGTACAGATTCTGGGAAGTGGTTTTATGAAATGCAGAGCTTTCTTAGAGCCTTGCTTTAAAAGGCTGAGCTCAATCTGTGAGAGCTATTTCAGATGGTGCTGCTCTGACCTTCTTGCCCTTTTAAGATCCAAGAAACTCTCTCAACAGCCTAGTTCTCCAAAGGTCCTTCCCAAAAGGCAATTCATAAAGTTTGAAAGCAGTAAGATGACAGTGGATATAGGACTTGTGGGAAAGCGCAAGGCAAGACAATGCAGCCATTCTGCAGAGTGCTACAGAATAACCACGAAGGTGTAAGAACTGACACAGAAGCCAGTGAACTGCACTCACCCTTACCTGTTAGTCAGCAGCACAACAAGTGGGCACTGTTTGCAGAACTCCAGCCTGGCACACCACAGATTTTACTCCAAGATGCACACAAGCTACACTGAACCAGAAGCACCATCTGGTAACTGCTACCAATCACAGCAAGACATGGAGCAGGGATTTCTGAGTGGATGGTATGTGACAGAGGAAAGGCTGGCTTGAAAGAAAGAAAAAGGAAAATGCTCCATCTCATTCAATATTCTCCTTATAGAAAAAGAAAAAAAAACCCATAACAAACAGTGAAAACCAGCACAATCCTGGCATAACAGAAAGGGGAAGGAGAGGGAGGACAGCCTGAGGAGAGAAACTGTAACAGTTTTTTGCTGTGGATGCGATTTCACCATTGCCTGTTACAAGCTGCAGGAGTCAGGACAAGACAAAGAGGATCATTTACACTGCAAAAGCAACCTACTGAGTGTCCAGTTTCTCCATGGGCCTCATAAGCAGGGACCTGAACACAAACCACGACCAGACAGCACTACCTACAGAGCAGCCCCTGGGAACCGAGCTCTGTGTAAAGTGCATCCATGGGAATGGCAGAGAAATCGATCCCAGCAGCCAGAACTCAGTTTTCAGAGCTGCAGCACGGGAGTACCAAGACATCAATAAAAACCACAAAAAACTCTCAATTCTGTGCAGGGCCCTGGGAGTTTCTGCAGCTCGCAAATTCCTCCAGGGGTTTGAAGATTTCTTTCTTTGCATCCATCTTCCTGGTGCTGAAGAGATCTATTTGCCCAATAGGTTAGAAAGAGATTTCTCCTAATAGAGAAGGAGGGTCTTTAGTCAACACCATTTCCCAGGCTGTTACTTCTGCTTGGGACAGCCAGACTACTATGCACCAGTTACAAGACCTCTTATATCTACTAAGAAATCCAGCTTTCCACATCCCTCAATAGTCTCAGACCTTTAAACCTCACTGCAGGGTGACTGCAGGTTTGAAGTAGTCTTCCAGAGTTAGAGAAGAGGCTTTGTTGCCTCTTTTACCAGGCCCATCACTTTGACTCAAAAGGATCAGCTGGCAAATTTTGAGACCAAAAATAAAAAGCCATTCTGAGAACTATTAGGTGAATTCTACTTGTCATTATGTCATTTCTCTTCACAGTGGAGTATTTTAATAAATTGTGTGCTTGTGCACTACCTTTCATCAGTCAAAAAAGCCCAAACCTGCTTATGCCTTCATGACATTTTCCTGTCACAGATCTTTATTAAATATGGCCATTGATACTAATCCCAGGAAACGAACAGAAGACTTCAACCACCAACAGGTGCTCACATAGGATGCTAGAAGGGAACATCATACCAGGTTTTGCAGCCCCTGAAATGCCCATCTCTTGGTGCTTGTCAGCCAGAGTTTCCAGAAGAATCATACCTATCAGCTCTCTTTATTCTCCTCCTTTTTTTTAAAATCCCTTTTAATCTACCCCCCCCTTCACAGCAACTCACTAACCAGTTCACCATGCCTATAGAAACCAGTATTATAAAAAGAATACTTGTGACCTGTAAAAAAAATTAATAAAAAAGCTTTTCTCACAAGACATGGGATCTAAACCAAGATACTATGCAGGACTCAAAACTCATTGATAGGCATTGTGACCCTTTCACATCTTCCCTTTTAAGAGAAACAAAAAGATGAAAAATAAAGACCCTCACTTCGGATACTTTGAAAGGAAAGTCAGTGAACAACACTCTTTTCAAGTACTCTCACATGGGAGCCACACCCAAACTTAAAATTTTTGATTTTAAGACACCTTGAAAATGAGAAAGTTAAAAGAGACCTGGGGATGACTAATTCCCTTAGGGTGGAAGATGACATGATGACTGAACAGCTAATAAAAATAAATTATATTCAGAAAGTCTGGGAAAAAAGCAATATACTCTAATGCAACTAGCAAACAGGAGGTGAGGAAACCCAAGGAGCAAATGCCAGAACTTCCACACACATTAGAAGCAAGTCAGTCTCACTCTTTTTCAATGTCTTTCACAAGAAGACAACTCCTACACTTCTGTAGCCAAAACAGACCTCTTGTAAAACGGCCTGACTCATTCTGGATTCAGTCAGCAGGCAAGTTTATTTATTTGTTTGGTCAACTGGCAATAAGTTGTGTAAACAGTGTAAGATCACCAGGTTCCTGCACCTGCTCCGTGCCAGCCTTGCTCATGCTGGGCTTGTCCCCATTGGAATGGGGACACGCCATTGCTAATGTGCACTCCAAGCCTCCACCCTGCCCAGCTGGGAGCTGTCCTCGTTTCAATAGCTACACTTATAACACGTTTGCTCCTTATCAGCTGAAGGGAGAGGTTTCACCCTGCAAAGTAAATGCTTGCAAGCTCCACAGGAAGAGAGCCTAAGCTGTGATTCCTTCTGTAAGGCACAGAAAGCATCAGCAGTGTGAGTAAACAGAGAGAAAGGTCAGCAGCAGCCAGGCAATACACTAATTCATGCTTCTTAACTGGAACTCAGTCTCAAAGTTAGTAAAGATCTAGCTGAAGCCTGAAACGTTTCCACATGCAGGCAGCATCTCAAATTTCTCTTTGGTAACCCAGGATTTAATGGCATCATTCCTCTTGACAGGAGCTTTTACCTATTTTCTTGGGCCCCAAGAAACTAACCTAAACACATGAGCTCTTGTGCTCAATCACGTATTTACTTCCAAAATGTGTTAGCTATTACTAACAAAACAGTCTTACCAGTGCTGTTAAAAAAAAAAAAAAAAAAAAATCATTAGCTGTAAGACCATTTAATCACAGCCTGAAAATGGTTAAATGCGGGAGCAGACTCATCCACACATCACAAAAATCCCTTTCCATTTCCAGCGACGACAACGCAGACAAGCCTTTCACTTTCTCACGTCCCTCACAGGAGCCTTAATCACAGCCTCACACTCATTCCCTCGCCCATCAAACCAGAACATGACACACCCCTCATCACAGCCCATCCCTGGGTTTGCTCATGGAACACCTCCAGGCAAGGAGCCTAGGAGGGTGTTACAGACACTCGGCCCTCTCCCAGGCTATTTTATCACACGTGGAGCACAGAAAGAACATGGATAGTTACACCACAGCACAACCCAGAGTGGTTTTATCATTTTCCAACTGGGTTATGTTTTTATTTAATAGGGTTTTTAAAATTTCTGTTTTTAGAAGTCATATAGTAACAACAGTCAACCAAAAAAAAATAAAAACCAACTATCCTTTGCCAGTTACCAGGTGCTTTATTACACAAAGTATTTTCACATGTTTCAGCGATTTCTTTTCTGACAGTGCTGAGGGCTAACAGCAAGGAATTCAGCCACAGTGGGACCTGAGCAGCTCCACAGATGGCATTGCAGGATCTAACCAAACACTAGGCCTTGACTGGAAATTGCGACTGTGTCAACAGAATCACTAAGCTTATCCAAAGTCCAAGGACAATGAGCTTCCTCAGGAAATGCAGGGGCAGACAAGTGGCAGAGCCTAGGCTCCCTAGCAGAAGCTCCTACAGCCTCCCTGGGACCTTCAGGTCTTTATAAAGAAGCAGCATCACTGGTGCATGATGCACATCCTCTGATTAAAAGAAAACACCTCCAGTCCTACTTTAAAGGCAGGAGTCATTGCTTTTAGACCATAACTAATTTGGCATTTAGCTGAGATGTAGCAGATTAGGTCCTACACCCCCTCTCTTCTGGAGGGGATCCTAATTTATAATTCTTAGTTCCCAAGAAAGCATCTTAACACTTAAGCTAACAGTATCCCAGAGCCTGAGCTTTCTCCTCTCTTCTAGTAGCTGCTTATGCATTTGTCATTACATGGAGAACAGCATGGAATACTAGAGCCTCCCTCTTCACTACAGGTATAGGCACTCAGACTACAAATCTCTCAGGCTGTTAAATTAATTCAAAAAGTTGGATGAAGGCTGCTCCCACTGAACAAGCAATTGCTTCCACCTCACTGGAAAACTCCACAGTAAGCCACAAGGCAGGGACTCCAAGCCCTGAGCCCAAGGAAGAAGTTAATTTGCTGCCTCCTCACAATTACCTACTACCATAATCTCCTTTCTCCTTCTACTGATGTTTACATTTCAGCCACAGCTGCCATTTCGTGAAGGGAATTACACTTCCACAGCACCAGAGCAATGATACCCAAGATGGCCAAAAAGAACAAGTCCTGTTAAATCCTGTCAGAGCAGTTACACTACAAGGAAGAGTAACACATACTCTGAGGTGCAAACACGGTGGGAAGGGCAAGAGGCAACAGAAAAGACAGTTGTTACTGCTCTCCAACACACTCTTAAAATCCTTCAAATCTTAAGCTTCAAGATTTCTTGCCAGTTACACTGCTCAATGATTTCCAGACACACCAGTAGTAGGTATTAAACTGAACTCACCTTCTTAGAAAGAAAAAGCGTTTTCCCCTAAAAGCTGCCATGATCTACCTCGAAAAGAACTCTTCCCTCCTTTGCTCTTATTTTGTAACCTCACTTAAGTGGCAGCAAGTCCACCCTGGGAAGGAAAAACCCTCCCCTCACTGCTGGAGAGCAGCCTCCAGCCCAGTACCCTAGTCCCAGTCACACCCACTCTGCCCAGCTACACACACTCTCAACCAGCTAACGGCAAGCAGGTGAAAACATTACTAAAAAGCTGTGGTACTGTGTCAAAACCAGAGCAGTTTCAGCTGGGTGCTCTCCTCCTCAACAATGCCTGTCATTTTCACCTGTTAACTGAAATACTGTGCCCTTGACTGATTCTGTCTCATAGGTGTGCCAGTTTATCTTTAAAAAAGTGGAAATGACAAAACCTGCTATTTGCATTCCTCACAGTTAATTTGATTTAACGGGGTAGGGAGGAAGGGAAATCTCTCTCCACTAGTTTGATTACTTTCCATGTAATGCTGTAATTCAGCTTTTCCCTGACACTACAGAACCCAGCTATCCCTTGCTTAACAGCAAACTCCCATTCTGGGAGTCCAGACGGCTTCTGTGGCTCCACAGCAGACTGTCTGAGACTGCTGTCTGGGGCACGGAAGCATAATTATACTAATTATGAGAGAGAAAAGATAATAGATACAGAAGTTCTTTTCCCTAATCAGCTCTAGGTCAAAGCTTTACCTACAGCTAACAAGGAAATAATCTATTAATGAGCCCACATCAGGAACATAGTCACAGGAGCATAGCCACAGCAGTGCAAACACAGAAAGTCATAATTCGCAACAAATGAGTTAGAGCTGCGTTCAAAAAAAAAGGCAGTCTTGGGCCTATTTAGCTAAAGACATTATTATCTTTAAACTGCAACTGCCTCAGTGCTTGGTCTTAGCTTAGAAACAAGGGATCCACCTAAAGCAATGAATACAATATACTGAAATTTCAGCGTTAGTGTTACCAGAGTAAATGCTGAAAGTCCAGACAGACCTCTGAAAATGCCAATGCACTATACCAGGTATTCGGAAGACACTTTTTCTTATTTCTCCTGCTAAGCATGATGCTTATTCAGGAGAAAGATGCCATCTATTCTTATACGATGCTAATGCATGTATCACCAGGACTCTGGGTGCTAGACCATCCCAGGCAGCTTAGAGCCCTCTAGAGAGAGCAGACTTGTTTTTTTCTCATATGGCTATTTTATTCTGTACTGTATATACAAACAGAAGACTAAGAAATTGATTGACAAAAATATCGATGCAGACTTTGGCTATGCTACAGCTGGATTTTTTTTTTTTTTCCCCAGCTGGTAGATGTCCCATCAGCAGCAGAAGTGCAATGAGATGCAAGGAACTGATTGTCAGTGCTGTGTCACCTGCGCTTCTAAGAGCATGGTGATGCACACATTAGAAGCTATCCTGGCTATGCTGCACAGCTGTCACTGTGACTGATAAGCTTTTCAAGGTAGCTGGCTGGAAGCAAGCCTGCTTTTTTTGGGTTTTTCGTTCAGGAAAGAAACAATTGCACAGATGCAAATCACAACTGACAGGTGCTCTGCCAGCCGCCTGCAGTGAAGGTGGGACATGGGGTCTGGGCTTTATGGTAGCTCCTCTAATTCTGTTTCAACTGTCATAATTGTGTAGTTATTGGGGGAGTTAATGTATATTTAATATGCAGCCTGCTGGGAGGAAGGCTTGGGAAGAAAGCAGTGCCAAATGCTACTTTTCCTCTGTACAAGGAGAGGAAATACTTCCAGAGTATTGTGGTGTTAATGTCCCCTAAGGAACAAGCTGTTAATCTATTCGTGGACCTAGGTTTTTGGCACAGCAGGGCTACACAAAAGGACATAAAACTATTGTAGTCTGCAGATTTTGCAGCAGGAGCAACAGTTGTGATTTCAGCAAGCAAGTTCCCCATGCAATGTGCAGGAAAGAGCACAATCCATGCGAACTGCTCTCTGCACCACGAGCCGGTTCAACCAGCACCAGGGAGCACCAAGGAGGGAGAAGCTCCTTAAATCCACCTCCTCAGGGGGCTCAGGCTGTTCATGCAGGGCAACAGGAGGCCCTGCTTTTCATCTGCAGTTCAGCATGCTGAGCTCTGCCCTGCCTACTCCTTTGCTCTCGTGAGGAAGGGCAACTTCCCTACTACACAGCATGACCAGAGGAAGCAGCAGTTTCCTTGCCCTTCCTTAGCGGTTACAGCACTCATTCAGGATGTGGGAATAAAACATAGTTCCGCGTCTACATGCTGGAACTCAGATCCATCTGTTCAGTTTCGCAAGGGCTGAATTTCCTCAGAAATTGGAGAACTGAACACTCTGAGCCATTGTGTAAAATGACCTGTCTGGAAGCTGCATGGGTCGAGCACGGCAAGGAGAGCAGCCTGTCTATGGCTCAGGTGACACAGATGTGCCACGGCACTCAGCCATGAAGAAAAGAACAGAGGTGTTTCTGAGAATGACAATAGCAGGACTGTCCAAGTCCAAGAATTTATATACGAAAACCAAGGATTATGGATCGTTTCCAAGGCTAGAAGGTCAAAAGCAGGCTGCAATAGGAGCTGTACTAGTTCTTCCTGCAGACCAGTGCTTGTACTTCCATGCTCCAGATCAGAGGCAGGACAGTCGGCATCTCTTGTGTCTTGTGTCTCTTGCATCAGGCCCACCAGAACAGAGCCCAAGCACAGTGCTTCCCAACAATAAATGTTCCCAGACAATGTTCCCAGACATAAATAAATCACAGGACTATCTGCTCATTCAGAAAACGAAACAAACACTACCCAAGGCCATGCTTACTTCCCCGTTACTTACTAAAATTTCCCCAAAAGAAACAATGCTAAAACTGTGTATCTGCTAATAATTTGCCCATAATTTCCCACGTTTTATAGCTAACCAGCAATCCAGGACTGCAGCCTGAGAAACACCGGTACAATGATGGTTCTTCACATACTACCATCCTTTTCTAAAAAGATTTAAATTCTGACAATAATGGAGAACAACTATCCAAAGCCAGGCAAAGCAGTATCTCATCTTGTGTTAAGAGAAGTCTGACAACCTCATGTCAAAGACAGAGGTCATAGCTGCTTTGTTTGTGATCACAGTTAAGAGTTCAGAGACAAATAAGGGAAGCACTCACTGTAATGGAATTGTTAGGCTCAGCTGGGAGAATGGGAGAACTAGCTTGCACTCTAAACAGGATAAACCAGCTCCTACCGGTTTACATAAAACACCCTAAATAACAATGCCAACACCATGTGTCAAATCACTGAACCAACAGAGCACGAGATCAAATTGCTGTTGGATAATCAGCAAGGCCTCTGGGACAGACTGTGCTTATCTTCAAAGAACCGGTATTCACCTACTGATTCTTTTAGGCCTCTCATGCTCTTACACCCTAATTTTCTTTATAAAAACTTAGAATGCCAAAAAGATGGTAAAGTACAAGCATAGTATGGAGAATATCCAGTCTTCTCTGCTCAAATGCACTTTTTGTGGCTATGGCCATCACAGGACCGTCAACATACACAGGATGGTGCTAAGCACTGCACTCCTCCTGAGTCCCCCCCCACCCCGCTTTTCTAATATTATCTTCTAGATTCTCATCCAGCTGAAGTGACCTTGGCTGGTGTACAGAAATTACTTTATATTGCTACATACTGAATTTAAACATATATGCAGTGAACTTTGTTTCTGGTCTGTCTGGCTCAGGCAACTGCCTCAGTAAGTTCCTATGCTTTTATTTCTGTACTGCAGCAACAATTCAATCACGGTACTGTTCTTAAATGCAATTCTAGAAATGACACAGCAAAACTCCATTTTTATTTCTACCAGCAATAACTGATCACAGCTGCCTGCTTTTCAGCTTTTGGGGTGGTTTGCTTGTTCCTGAGTTTTTGCTGCTTTTTAGGGATAGGATTCTGTTTTGATTTGAAAACAGGAGGATGAGAAGGGAAAGTAATTGTTAACCTTAAAAATCTGTATACATGAAAGCTGTGTGTTCTTTTTCAATTAATGCAAGTTATTTCCTGCTTTTTTATTTGCGATTGCAATTATTCTTACGTTGATAATGTAGGAGTCAGAAGGCAATCTGCCTGCTTTTAACTATGTTGACCTCACAAAGCAGATTTTAATCTAAACAATAAGCAGATTGAAGCCAGAAATAAATGTTGGTCTCCAAGTAAAGAAAGCTTACAGGATATTCCCAAAGTAATACTTTTCAGGATTGGTTCCACTGATATTTGTTAAGTAAAACAAATTGGCAACAGTACCCTTATTGGCAATAACAACAGAAACCACAGTAATTCCAATCATGATTTCCATTTCTTAACATTTATAGAGACCACCAGTTTTTTGGGCTTTTTGGCTTTTGGGTTTTTTTCCTAAGTGATTGCACAGCATAGATGTAGATAAACAGAGGATCCAAAATGCATCTGCCCACCTTTGTCAGTGTTGCATTTCCCCTGACTTATTTAGTAAAAAACAAATTACACTCCAGATTTATGGGGTCTGAAAAAAAGCCATTAGTGAGAATTTGATTTGCATAATTCAAGTATCACCATGGAAAGTAAATGTTATTTATTATCACAAAAAAGCAGCAAAATTGAAGTGGTCTTATTAGGTGGTCACTTGCATTGCAATGGGGAGAAAGGTCAAAAGCATTTAGCATTCTTAAAAATGGAAAAATATCTTCAAAGTCACTCACTTCCAAACATCTAAATCATTCCTAACAATTCACTATAACTCCCATAATTTATGAATCCCAAGGATGCATTTAAACATTGGCAATTTCATTATTTCATATTTTATACCATTAGCTTAAAATTTTGACGAGTCATTGTGCAGGTAACAAGTCGAGAAGTTGAATGTTATTATTGCAGGAGAAGCAATGAACCCAGCTGTTCAGCATGATCAAGAAAGGATTATTTCCTGTGACAGGTCATAGCAGAGGATTTTCTTGCTGTTTTTTAATACCTGCAACAGCTGAAAAAACAGCTGCTTGGTTTGAACATTTCAAAATTCCCCAATGAGAAAATAACCTTTGTTTTTAACGTCTTTTGTGTTTTGAGGAGGTTTTGTTGTTCGGTGTGTGTTTTTCAA
The DNA here is from genome assembly GCA_013398015.1 of Oreocharis arfaki. NCBI lineage: Eukaryota > Metazoa > Chordata > Aves > Passeriformes > Paramythiidae > Oreocharis > Oreocharis arfaki. The sequence continues at coordinate 172,871 of VZRR01001182.1, read as the reverse complement.
GAAAGAAGAAAAAAATGCAGAGCTCACAACAACTTGTTTGAGATCTCTCATATACATAAAATCCCACTCCTCTTTTACCAAGGCATAGCAGTCTTCCACGAAAAATAGCAGGGCAGACATATCATAATAGCCTCATGAAATAAACAAGGCTGTTTTATATATACATTCAGCAAAAGGTACTGAAAATTTGGAGCATTTCCAGAATGGCAGAGAAATATTATGCAGCCAGCAGTGAAGAGCCTGTCACTCCTGCCCTTCCACAGAAGTAGCCACAGCCACCAGTAGGGTAGCATCCCTTGAGGATATCCCTTGCCTTACAGGACTTGACTTTAGCCAGGGTCTAACCCCTTATTCCAGCTTCCTCTCTCCTTGTAATTACAGGAAGCAAAGTTGATGTCTCAACTATTGATGCGGGGTGCTGTGGGGTGGCTGAAATCGCCGCTTTAACCCAAAAGCATCCCCTGAAGCGGATGCCCTGGGGGTGCAGCTCGGCACCTCGCAGGCCGACTTCCAGCACCCGTGCCGATGGATGGCACCGAGACACAGCCCCGCACCCAGGCCAGGATAGCTCAGGTGTTACCAGGAGCAAGGAGCGTGGAGGGCTCTCCGCATGGGTTCCGAAAGGTTTATTCCGAAGGGGTCAGAGGCAAAGAGAGTGAGCAGGCCTCGTGTACAAGCTTATAAGGGGTAACAGAAAGGGGGCTGGCAGAGCACCAGCAACCAATTACCTGGGGGCAAGGGGCAGGGAGAAGGCAGAGGGATACAACAACCAATGGGGAGAGGGAAGGGGCGGAGTGGGGGACCAGGTACCAGACAGGTACTGCCTGATGGGAGAAGTATTCTTTCCCTGTAACCTGAGTCGGGGAAGCTATTTACTTTCCGAGTTGACCCACCAGCGCAGGGGGTCTCCTGCACTGGTTTCTGGCATCCCGGCTTCTACCGTTGCCAGCTCAGCCACCCCAACAAACTATTCTGCGGCTTTCAAATTCACACACTTTCTCCAGGAGTTGCTCCATCACAACGAGCCATACCTGCCTCTCACATCCTTTCCTGATGTGTTCCACGAAGCCAAATAATTATAGCAACAGAACTAAATTAGCCGCTACCCTGTCTGCTTCTCCCTCCTCTACCCAATTTCTGCATTTAGTGTTGGACTAAGTTTAGAGAATGCAAACACTGTCTGATTCAGCAGTTCTGCTAATGATCACACAAGGAACACCACTACTGGCTTGCTGCACCTAACTGGTAACAACTCCTTTTAGAAGCAGCATTCACTTGTGGCACTATAGTTTCAACAGGCTGAGAGCAGTAATTCACTAGTTTCCCTTCATCTAGATAGGACTTCCCAACCCATGGTTTCCACACCATGCATGACGGGCAAAGCCAGTTTGAAGAGATATGCACTAAAACCAGACCCGCCCACAGCTGTTTCTGTGGAGGAAATAGGGACAGTAAATAGTGCCCGTGCAGCTCAATACTTCCTCCTGCGCCTGCTGGCAGCCCCAGACCTGCCACCACATCTCTTTGCGAGAAAAAAGTCAATGCTGAAGGTGGAAGTTAAGAATCTTTGAGTGTTTACTCACTTGGACAAGTCTTCTTTTGCTGTCCTCTAGATTTTCACAGAATCAGGCTTTGTGCACAAAGGTATTTATTTCACTGTTCACTGTTTTCACTACCCAGCATGAAGTATAGCACCAGAGATTCCCCCGTGCCACATGACAGTGGCGGCACTCCCTCTGCTTTCCCCTTCCCTGACTTGTCCTTCTGAAGTAACCAACAAATTACTTACTGAGGATGTGAATAATGAGACCATGCAGCCATGCAGCTGTGCTCAGTCATCTGACTGCCATGTGGCATTAACTTGGAAGCTAATCTGGATGAAGCTGTCATTTTCTTTCTCTCACCTCACCTTCCTCCTTTCCATACCTCATGAAAGCCTCCTATAGGTTCAAACGGCATTTTTCCGCTCAGGGTATTGCAGCATTTGCCACAAATTCATTTCAACATCAAGAAAGCAAACTTCATCAACCAAGTCTTGCATGGGGGTGGGAGAAGGAAAAAGTAACAACAGTAACTCCCATCTCCATGCACATCTCCATAGGAAACAGCAAGCTCCCAGAAAAGCAGTTCTCTGAGCTGACACCCTGCACCACTTCCCCTTTCCTGTCGCCGTCCCCGCGCAGTTAACGAGGGGGAGAAGCTCTGTGGTTACTGCCTTGGCCCCCTCTGCCAGGCAGGCAAGAGCGAGGAAGGGAGGGGAGAGGGCTGCCCGGGCAGCAGCGGCTTAGCTACCCCTGCTGCCGGCGGGCAGAAGCGCGGGGCGCGGCCGGCTCTGCCCTCTTCCCGGCCCTGGGCCAAACGCAGCGAGAGCACAGGGAAGCAGCTGCCATTCCTCACTGCTCAAGGCCAAGCTCTGTATGTAGGTGTTTAACCGAGAGTCACCCAAAGGTCACCAAATGACTCAGTCTGCAATAAAACTTGAAAGTCCTGATGCTGTAAATCTGCCACTTGCTGAAACCACTAAATCACATATACAAATCAACATCTGTAGTAGGTCTTCAGTTTCAGAAAGCATGACGACACCTTAAGTTTGGGATCTGGAATGCAAGAGACAATTTTCCAAGTACCTCAGGAGGGAAAATTACCATGGACTTGAGCTCACTGTTTGGTTTTGGTAGTTTTAATCTTCATTTAATCTTTATGCAGCTCCGTCCTCCAAACATATTTCTTTTCATTTGCCTGCACCACTGAACTGTGCTCTCCAACCAACTTCTACAAGCGATCACCTTAATGAAATAAAACATTGTCTGCACTAACTCAGTACAAGGAATTTGACCAAGCCACTGGACACAGGGCAGAAAAAAACCCCCCCAAAATTTGAAAAAACATGTGAATGCATGATCAAAGGTTTCTGCAAGCATAGAAGTACTGCTTCTGCTCCTCCCAACATTTCCAACTACTGTTTTTCTTCCTGGGCCAGTGCCTGCATCCTGCAGGATCTTTTCTTGAGAAGACACTGTAACTAGGAAAATAACATAAGATGGATTGAGAGCTTGATGGCTTTTAAGAAGTGATTGAATCAACTGTTCCCTCTAAGATCATCCTCCTTTCAGAAGTGGTTGGGGCCTAAAATAACTGAGGAAGTTGAGGCTACCACCTCTCTAACCCCTCACCACAGTCTGACCATGTTCTCAGAATGAGAAACAAGCTGCTGTGGTCAGTGTGTGTCACAGGGTTTTGGGAATGATACAGAAAATACGGGTTCTGAGACACAAACCAGGGCAAAAGGGGCCTCTTTCATTCACTCCCGTTCACAAGTATAAAATTATTGCAGTAATGCACAAGGTGGGAAAAAAGATCCTTCACAAAAATCTACTACTTTCAACTCCACAATCTGTCTTCATATATATCACCTTCAGCACCCAGAAAACTCCACTTCCAACACTTCCTACAAACCTATGTTCTGCAAAAAGGAGCGCACAAGCCCTCAGCTTGCCTGCACACTCACTATCCCCAGTCTCAAAAGCATCAGCTCAGCAAGGAGAAAACTCTCTAGAGCTCTTCTGCTGCCTAATCCACATGGCAGACCAATTTTTCCTCTGCGTAAATTCCTCAGCTTTTCATTCTCCACTGTGCACCTCTTCCGCTGCCTTCTTGTCTCAAAACCAGTCAGAATGACTCTGAAGGCAGACATATTTCATACAAAGTACACATGGGATGCCAAATGTCCATATTCTGCAGAAATCACTTGTGGCTAGACGATGTCCCTATCACAAGAACATCTGAAATGGGCCTAACTAAAATTAACAACTTTGGAAGGGGAAAAGGGGCGGGGAAAAAAAAAAGAGAGAAAAAAAATGGCCTAGTGTTTGCCAAAAAACAAATCATAAAAGTTCCGTTTAACTTCTCCTTTCTGCCTTCCTCAGATGGTTCTCTTTTTAAGATGGAAAGGGGAACTGTAAAAAGAAAGACTTTTCTGATCCTCTTTCCAAACTGGCTTAATGATCACCCAGGGTTTGAGGCTGTTGTTAGGAGCCGGGTTTTAGTGTTTGCTTGAAGGCTGAATGCTTATTCAAATTCTGCACTTCATGGTCACGTCATCCCACCACTAGCTGTGACTCCACTAAGTTCCTTACTATTTAAAACAAAGCAGAGAGATTTTATTCCTGCACTGCAGTTCCAGTTCTGACACAATTTCTGAACAGACCATTTCCTCTGGCTGCAACAGAGTAGAAGAGATGTCCATCACTAACTGTTCGCACCATACTTTGCTCAGTTACCACTTCCTCAAATCTGCTGACTTTGTTTAGTCTGGTTATCCCTCTGTTAGACATTTCTATCAAAATGCCCTTGCTTCAGTTATACAATCAAAGCTGTAAAACTTTGAAAGCCTGATCTGAGAGGTGGAAAGCTCATGAGGCATTTGCTACAGTTAGATATTGTGCATCAACAGCCTTTTGGGGACAGTCTACTCAACTGCCTCAATCTTACCCATAAAATCTCTCTTCCAGAACTACTGCTTAATTTAACATAGCTAAATTGTGCACTGTCAAAAGAAAGATACATAATATTTTCTAGTCCCCTGACAAGAGGGAGGGAGGATGGAATAAAATTCTGAATATACTCACCTTCCTATCCCTCCCTCTCAGGAACTTCAGGTTCAAGCAGAATACCTCTTGGCATTCCCCCTCTACACTGCTGCACAAGGGCTTGAAGTAGTGATCAGAGCACAACTTCTAACAAGGGCAAATCTGCCTCAGCCCACTTGACAATTTAGAGAGGAAAAAACTCAAGCTATCACTCAATTGATTATCACAGCTGTTTTTTGCTAGTAATACTGTAATTCAGTTTATAAAGTTGCAACTGAGTTTAACTTGGCTTCATGTCCTTTAATGTAAATAATCTGCTGCGGCATTAAACATGTTAACATTTGAGCATATGGTTGAAACACCACACTTCTACTGAAACAAACATCATCAGCTTGAATAAAAAGCCAAATACACAGACTCCTACACCGGAATATCTTATTAATGGAAAACTGCTAACAAATATAGTTACTTATTGGGACTGTATGAATAGTTCAACTTGGATGGCTACAGTCTCATCATACAAATATTTTCAGCCACCCTGCCAAAGGAATTGCCTCTGGTTTGTAATTTCATTAACATACAAGATTGGAAGTAAGAAAGAAAGGACTACAGTAGGTCTGTATTATGTGCAGAAGTTTCGTCATGTAATACAAGATTTTAACTTCCCACCCCTGCCACCATGTGCGAGGTGAGAGTTCTCTGTCAGCGCTGTAGAAATATTTTACAGTAACACAGGGTAGGTAATCTCCAAGCCAGCTCAAATATTGGTTTTTGTCATTCATGAAAGCTCTAGGATTCAGCTGACAAAAGGACACAGTAGATAGCGTTTCGTTCCAGGGAAAAATATTTCATCAAGGCGAGTCCCACTTTTACCTCCTCTGTGAACGCAAGGCTTCCTTTTCTGGACCTCTGCAACATGTGGTACATGGATCAGCAAGATGTTCAGATACAACAGCACACATTTTAAGTCCCAGTATCCTACATCTTTACTATTTGAGGTATGCTAAATTTATCCTGCTTACATGCATCTCCTCCACATAGCTGTCAAACAATAGCACCAGGACATTGCAGTATGGAAGCTGAGGGGTCAGGGTCTCTACAGAGCTCACCTCTTTCACATACCAGCCACTGCCCCTGAGCAACCAACTGGTGTTCACTGCTCCTCAAGTTCTCTCCATGGCACAAGAGGAATAGCACTTAATTCTTCTACCATATCTTACCTTTTTCTTACACTTTCAAGTGTTAGCTCTTTGAGGTGCTACATGTATTTTGATGTACCTACTATAATGCTCTCTGATCACGATTACAAGTTCTAATAGATGCAGAAAATGGTTATGGCTGCAAAACAAGGTTCTTTCATTATTCATATTCTGGAAAACAGCATCTTTAAAATCAGAAAAAACAGCTTCCTAGATGTTATACAGAATGAGCATTTCATTTTTATGGATACTCTGTGTCATTTGATGGGTCAGAATACTTCAGTGCAATATGGTTTTGAAATGAGTAATTTAAAATTAGGCATTTTTAAATAGGAAAATTTATAATTTAAAAATTCAGAAAGCAAAACCCAAAGAGAGCTGGGAATGAGTCAGCTGCATCTATTCACTATGCAACTAATCATCATAAAGAAACCATTTCTGCTAAACTTATTTTAATAAACTTATATTTAGAAATGGATTAGGCCTTTAAGTTAAAAGGAAAAAATCCTAAAGTTTTAGGAGCTGCTGTGCATATGTTCACTAACTGCTACAGTTTGCTTGGTCTCTTCTTGGAAAAGGACACACTCCCCATCCCACCCCTCATCCCTATTTCTCTCCCTTCTCTGAAAAAGTTTCTTTTACATGAGATCACCAGATCATGCATTCAGTGAAAAACATCACGTGCTGTGCAACTTGCATACATTACACTTTCGGGCAGACCATAAGGATATTGGTATGATTCAGATTTAGCTATACCATGTATGCAACCAAGAGCCTGTACGTCACAGAAATATCATTATGATATTTTCAAGAACTGTGTCACTTCTTCCAAGAAGTGTGAATTGAAGAGAGACATCTAAGGCTGATTTGCATTTCAGTTGGAGGTATGTCGAACTATTCCAGCTCAAGATAAAGTGCCAAGTGAATCCGAGAGCAGATTTTACAAAGCAGATTAGTAATCAGGGAGGAACACCTTTACAGGGCTTGTAAATAAGGGACAAAGAGGTTCCAGTGACAGGTCCACAGAAACACATCTCCAATCTCTTTGTGTATTAGGACAGGAGATGCCATTTCCTTTCCCACATTTGAGTCCCCTTGTTCTTCTTACTCTCCCAGTAGTTCTCTATGCACTTCACAGCATATGAGAAGATACACAGCGCTTATCCCGACTGTTTTCTCTTGCAGGATTTCCCTTCTACGTACACATAGCAATAGAAACTTTATTTGACAGGATCCCAAAACTCTTCATGACTGAACACTTAGAAACTTTGTGCTGCCAACCTACAGGGTCAGACAGACATCTGTCAGTAATAAGACTTCTTTGATCTTTAAAGTTTTTAAGCCACTAATGCCCACAACATTACTGTAACATAAACAATACTATCACAAAAAGCGAGAGGGAGGTTTGTGTGGTTTGTCAGTCAGAAAGCTCTTGATTCCCAAATCATCACATATAAGGAATTTAGTTAAGGCAAGGCAATATGAGACAAAAAGTGAATTTCAGGGAACAACTGTCAGGGGAATTTTTTCACCTGACTGTGCCTTCCCTGTCATCCCAGCTCTCCAAGGAGAGCAGGTTCCCACGCAGATGTGATTTTTTACTACACAGTATATTTTTAAGTAGCAGGATATTTTTACTTTTATTCTTAAACCAGCTTCTTTCCCAGGTCTCCTATGATTTAAAGTTAAAATGCTCGAAACTCCCAGGTGGTCAGGAGTTACACCTTGAATTTGGTGTTTCTGCACTCCAAAAAACCCCATGAATAGGCCCATTTAGGGGACTTACAGGCCTGCTGAAAAATTGAGTCTAGTTTCCTGAACAACTCACAAGGACAAGATGCTAATTTACATCTTGACCTTTCATCACCACCAGTGCTCTTTTCACTCCTAAAATACTTATGCCATCAGACAACCCTCGGGCAGATCAGTCTGAGTAGCAAAGCCTGCATCTTCAGTCAAATCCTGCAAAAAGCCTGTCAGTATAGCCCACTCCTCACTGTAAACAAAGCTGAATGCATCCTACGTTTTCCTAGACACTGGAAGGAGGTCCCCTCTCAGTGCTGGGGCAAGTCTCTATTAGACATCAGACCACTCATAAAACAAAGTTTTCTACCCATTTTACAGGTAGAATAAAGATGACTTGGCTTGCCCAAGCTCATGAGGTACGCCCAAGCCCACAATGGAGAAGCAGAATTTAAAGTTAATTCTTTGTACTCCAACCTAAAGCTTTTGACATCAGGTAGATGTTTACTCTTCAGCATATTTAAAATGTGAAATATAAAACGCTTAAGAAAATCCCCAAACCTGTAGTTCGTATAACAGCAGCAGGCAGATTACATAGTAGACCAACCAGTTTCATAATATTCCAAAATCCCTATCCTCATACAAACACCAACAAATGAGCGCAAGACTAATTACAGCTACAAAGTGCAACCATTTCAGTGCCTACACTTACTCTGCTCATCCCAAAAGAGAAGCTTACAGGACCATCCAGGGATCTACGAGAACTGGACACTACACACAAAACCAGATTTTCAGGTCTAAAAAAAACCCCTTTGTTTCCAGGCAAGTATTTCTACATACACAGAAGCAAACCACTAGGTGTGCAACTGAACACGTAAGTTCACATTTGTGCTGTAACACCTGAGTAATGCAAGTATTTTTATTACAAAGATAATGAACAAAAAAGTTAGTATTAAAACTGGTGACATCTGTAAAGAACCTACAAACTCCATGAGGATGTTCTAAGGGAAAAAGCTAAAGGGTAGCAGTGCTCTGGCACACAAGAAATATTCTTCATGCACAGAAGAGTGAAATTATTTTTAGCTTCTGCATTTTCACTTAAGAGAAGCCCTTTTCTGACCCTTGCAAGTAGACCAAATCACCAAAAAAATCTTACATACTGACTTAGCACACTGAATCACTGACAAGACTGACTTAGTTGTAACTTAGCAGATGTAAAATGAAAATTTAATAAAACTGTGCAACACTATCTGAATTCTGCCTACAGCAGCAGAACATTTTAAAACTTCTGCTACAAGAATCAGTGAAGAGTTAATCAGCCAAAGTTGACAAATAATTGCAAAGTGATAATCTACCGCAGTGAGCTTGGCTTTCCTTGGTCTGCTCCCTAGACCCCATCTGTAGCTTCAGGAAGAGAGCACAGCAGTAACAGTGAGCTGTGAGAAATCAAAGACTGTGTGGGTGCATCCGTCAGTCAACACCGCAGAGCACCCAGGTCATATCTGCATAACCCGAGAGACTCTCAGAAGTCAACTCAACAATATATACAGTTGCTGTTTTCCATTATCTTCCCCCACTCAGGTGGCCAAAGATTAAAGCACTATTTCGGAGCACTTAGGGGGATGCAATTAGTGTTTTTGTGTGGTAGGTAAACGTTCTTCTTCCTTGGCAAGCACATCCTACTGACCTCTCCAGTCACATGAAGTCAGCATTGTTACGTATTGCCCTTATTTTTAGCACTTCAGGCACTCCTATTTAGAGTTCTATTCATTATTTTTATTTGCCTGAACCTCTCAAGATTCTTTCTGTTCTCTTCCAGCAAGCTTTTTTCCTATTTGTTCCCTAAATCCCAGAACTACTGTCCTTAAGGAGTGGAACCCAGGTTGTCAAACCAGATAGGAAATCACCTTACGCTTTACAACAGAGGCAGAAAAAAAGCCCCCTTTGCACCCTGCTGACGTAACGCTGGGTCTGCCTTTTCACCGAAAAAACCCAACTACAAGCCATTAATAAGATTCAGTCCCAGTAAAAGCAAAGAGGAGCAGGAAATACTTCAATCAGTTTAGAACTGCTTTATGCTGTAGTTCACAACTGTTAAACACAGAAAGGTTACGGTAAGGCATAACATGTCCTTGCATAACATTTATGAACAGTTCTCCCAAACACACCTCAGAATGACTTTCTATTCTTCTGGGGGTTTTCAGAGGATATCCATTACTCCTAACAGCACGAAAATAACATCCTAACAGGGACAATACCATCCTCTTTTCCCAGCCCTCTTATTTTCACACTTTAAGGAATAATGAACATTATTTCCACATAAGTAAAACTCAAACCCCACTTTGGACTGGAGGGATTGAAGTGTGAACTCCATGCCAGTAAAAGGTACTATTTTGAGCAGCAGCTAATGATTTATATAAGTAAAAAGAACCATCACTGTCACAACAGCAAGGGGGGGGGAACGTAACCTCTCCTGTCTCTCCAAAGAGAGGAAATCAAGATGAAAATTTATCTTGAAAGAAGTATGTACATGTGAGTATTATATATTCAACACACAAAAAAAATACAGTTAAGATGGATTTATTTCCTGGAGAAAAAAATTATGTTTCTCTTCATGTCCTCACTTCCAGGAGATATTACTATCAGATACAAAGAAGTTCTTTTCATAAAACTATTGAGAAGTGGACACTGCTAAACTTACCTTTCTGCTACAATGAAACCCATTTTAAACAGAACGATATTGGCAAAGAAATACAAACAAAAGACCTAGTCTGTGAAAAAAGCCAAAATAAAACAACAACAAAAAAGCTTATTTCAGACTTTTTTCCCTGGGATCTGAAAAATATATTCCAGTTTCTCTGTCCCATGCCTCTAATCCTCTTACAGGTGGACATTCTCTCTACAGCTCTTTCATTATGCCTAATTTCTGAAACCCACGTCAGTGGCATTCAGTGCATTCTGGCAGCAAGGCTTTGTGTAACAGCTCATCTTCGCATCCCACCTGGGAAAAATCGTCAGAGGATGAACATGAACACTTTCCTTTGGACTACTTCCACCACGACAGTCATCTGTTTACATACTCAGTACCTAAGAAATACTTCAACGTTTTCAAATTTATGATAGTATTAGGCATCTCTGATCACTTCAGTTTTCAGTTTTCCCAAATACTATTTGTTGTTTCCTTTTATTTTTGCGTCTGAGATTCATAACCACATTCCATAAATATACTTAGAAATTAAAGAATACTGCTAAAATTTACTTGAAGTAAAAATTAAGTAACTTATGGCCTACCCTTGATAGTTCAGCACAGGTACATTTGTAATCAATACTTGGTTTTCACATGGGTACAACTTCTCACTCTATGTCTTAAAAAAAAAAGGTAAGAAAAAGGACAGCAGTGACCATGTAGAGGGAAAATTATTTGATTTTACAAAGTGCCCTTCATTGTTCAGCTGTCCTTAAGCTCTTCACAAAACAGCAAGCCTCCTAGGTGCACTAGCATACGGCAGCTGTTGAGCAACCTACAATATAGCAGCTGCTGAGCAACCTACAAGAGCTCACCTCTAACCAGGTTAAACTCCTGAGAGGCTGCATGCGAACACAAGGCACTCAAGAAACATTTAGTCTGTTTAAAAAAACCTGGGGGTATAATGCTGCATGTACCTTAGAATTTTAAATTATAAAATGAAGTATGGGAAATCAGTACTGTAAATGTATGTTGGATGTAACACGTCTCTTGACTACAAAAAATAAAAGTAGTCCTTAATACCTGAGGGTTATGTTGCATTTCTCATATCACACCTAAACTTTGTATATAAAACAATCCAAAACTACGCAGATGGGAGAACTTCATCTCGTCCTAAGTGCTGAGGCCCAGACTGAGATCTCCAAAGTGACTGGTGCTTGTATACCAAACAATACACTAAGGGAATCTAAATTAGGGAAATTGTATCATAAAACCAAAGAAACATTCCCAAAGGTGAAAGCTTTCTTACTTAAAACTTACTCTTTGTAAAGGAAAGTTAGTCCTCTCTGGCAAGCCACAGCCTAACTTTTGCAGTTGTCTTCCATTTCCACCCTATGGCAGCAGCATTAACCTTCTGTTTCCGTCATTGTACAAAGCAGACAATGCTCACCTTTGGTCTCAGTAACAAGCTGGATAAAGCTGTCTGTTTATACTATCATTTCCTCTCTTTCTACTTAATAGCTGCCTTTTTTGTCTTTAATGAACACTGTGGTACAGATAGGCCAGACATAATCCTGCAGTAGGAAAAAATGGCAGATATTTTTACCATGAAAGCACAAAGCTCAGTTCTGTACATTTTATTAATCTTGCCTCATTGAACAAATACCTATTAAAAGCATACACATTTCTAAAAATGGAAGCTTCCCATAAGGAAAATCCTTCCTGTGTGATGAAACACACAAGTTATCAAAACAGGATGTAGAACAGAGCACACGTGCATCCTTACTTCAATTGTTATGGCATTAGCCCTTCCTAGTTGTATTAATCTTTGGAGGACTGTTGTATTTTTTTTTTTAAAGCAAGTATGCTCTGTTCCTATGAAGCCTGCAGAGACAACTGGGCACAAAAGTGAATGCAACTTGGGAAACAGTCACCTATCAAAGAACATGGTAAACTCCTAAGCCTCGTACATAAAGATTACTGTCAACTTGAAATGGATTACAGTCAGGGTGGCCAGAAAAGCCCTGAGACAGAAATTAACGCTGTCTGCTATGCACCCAATGGCTTGATTATTCCAGAATCTGGAGAATAGGGTTGAAGACAACTTCTCTCATCTCATTTGGTACACTTCATGAGTAGATAAGAGGAGTCCTGAGGTTCAGAAACAAACAAGCAAGCAAACCCCTCCTCTTCCCTCTGCTCCACCCTACACAGACATAGAAAGGAAACATTCACTTTATAATGGCAGTGTTTATTTACATGAGAGAAGGTTTACACAAGTCGAAAAGTTGTTTCAACAGGAATCCAACAATCAGTGCTTTTGCCCATCTTCAAAAAAAGGGATGACTTTTAAGATTTGATGATGCACTTTCAGAAGACCTTGATGATCACTTGGGAAAAAAGTACCAGGAATCAACTAAAACAAACAAAAAAATTACAAGAGTGACATTAGTTCTATACAACCAGCCATACACAAACACTTGAAAAAACAACATTCTGCCCTTTTAGCTACCTTCCCTCCCATAACAATACCGCTGTGTTACCTCTATCCCCACCCCGTGAAAAGCATGGCCTCAAAATCCTATCTGTTGGTTTCAACAGCTTGGCTGAAACAATCCTGCAACAAGTTACAACACTGTTGTGACCATCCCTGGAAAACATCAAAGATCAGGCAGATTATCTTCAGTTATCTGTCAGAGGTCTCAGATCTACTACTTTGGTAAATAAATGCTATTTATTGGCATGCCATATAAAGGCAAATGGAATGCAACTTGCTTTCCCATGACATGGGCTACACAGATGTTGCTTCTCAAACAATTTGGAACTTGGCTCATGACTAAGTTTAACTCAGTATTTCTGTAACTCCCTCCATCTCAAAAAGCACGTATGTCTTCTCTATAGTTCTTGCCAGTAGAAAAATCTTCTTTAAAAGTAGTTAAAACTGAAAATGTAGGATGCATTCTTATTTCTTAAAGAAAAGCACATGTTCTGTTAACATGAAAAATAGCTGTACCAGAGAAAAGATAAAATTTTCTCCTTAGAACTTACACTTGAAAAGTAGACATGGTTGTCAGTTTTAGGAAAAGGAACTGTTTATTTGATTAGTTAGCTACAGTGAGGAATGAGAAAAACTAAGGCAAAGCAACCTATCTTCTTTAAAAAGGATAAATGTCATGCATTTGCCTTGCATGATCAGCCGGAGAAAAATTTTGTCTTGTCTTTTTGCGTGGACTACACTTTCACTCAAAAGTAATCTCCCACAAACCATCCATGAATTTCTGTCCATATTCTATTTAACAGGAGACAGGCAATACCATATGACAGCATATATGGATATATGGATATTATAACTTACATATACACAAAACTGTCTTTTTTCAACAAAACAGTTTTCCTGTCAATTTTTAAAGTCAGCAATTAAGAGAAGCCATATGACATCTGAGAAAAAAGATACCTTCTGGGGAAACAGAATCTCCATTCATAAATGCTGGTGCCTAAAAAAGAGAAAAAAATAAAGAAAAAAAACCCCAAACCAACACATCAGTATTTACTTAAGGTTTCACAGATAGCACCCAAACTCAAAGGCATTTTAATGCTCAAGTCAAGAGATATTAACAAAACCAGAACTTTCTGTTGCCCCCACAGGACAATATTCTACCTTACAGATTTCTCACCCCCACTGTACAAATTTCTTTGTTGCTCATAAACGACAAAACAAGCACATGAACAATGAGTAACAGATTAACACCTTACCCAATATAAAGGGGATTTTTGATGACTCTATCATCTTTGAGAATAGGATCTGTTGTTCACATACTAGAGTAAAAATGCCTTTCCAGTTACTATAATGTTTCAGTCAGGTATGCATGTGAATACATACGCGCACATACAATCTACATTAAATACATGCAAACATATATCTAATAAAAATTTTAAATAAATGTGTGATGATACTCTTCTACAATTCCATTTTGACAGAGTAATTCAGTCCTGTGGAAAGTGACCATTTGTTTTACAAATCAGGTCTGGCATTTCAAAGCTGGATATGCCACTATTCAATTGAAGTAGTGCACATCCTGTCCTGTCCTGTAACTTAAAGGACAAAATAAAAGATGCTTTTAACGTATCTGCAATCACCCTGCCTCATGATGAGGATTCAACAATTTTCCACTGCCCTTCCTTACCACAGCAGCACTCAGGCTGAGCTGCACTGATGTGACACAGCCTGCCTGCATGTGAGCAGGCACAAGGCTCTGAACACTGAAGAGCAGAACAAACCCTGTGAGGAGGGAAGGGAGAAGCAGGATTCTTCTTCCCACTTTACCCAGGATAATTACCTGCACAGGGGGTTTACTTGACTGGTCTGAAAGGAGGTACCAGTATGACAAACATTACCCATATCACCAGACTATCCCCTCTCTTTCCAGCAGAACCCAAGCTTTATCTCATAAGGCAAGGACGACCAGAGGTCACCGTGTATAAGCAGGTGCCTGCCACTTCTGCTATAACCCCTCAAAAAATTTGAGATAAGGACTAAGTATTTTCCCACCAGGACCAGATCAAAGTCTCATCCCACTGAACCAGGAATCTCTTCACTACACAACACTTTCATCTGGAACACCATTTAAAAACTAACTAAATAAATTAATTAATAAAAATAAACTCCAGACTAACAACCCCACCAACCTTCTGTTTTGCAACTGGCCACTGTACAGAAAATTCTACCTTTACTAAATCCCAAATGGAAATGTCCTCACAGAAAGCATGTAGGGAGAAAGGCAGTCAACAAACTTTCCTGCTTAGATCTGAGTTATTCAATACATGTTAGTAACTATACAGATTCAAATTTGGTTGTAGATTTTTAAAAAAATTTTTAAAAGGAAAAGCCAAATAGTTTTCCCTGTAAAACACTGTTCTGCATTTTATCAAAAGAGACATCATCTAGCAAAGCTTTCCTCGTTCACTTTCCAGCATTATAAGGAAAGAATTATGAGATAAGTCTGAGAAACACTGCTCTACTGACTATATATAGATTGTCTTGGAGATTTTCCAACTTGCGAAGTCCTCAGCAGCAGCTTCACAGAGCAAGCAATTCTTAGGATTAATACTAAACAAAGGCTTGGCGGTCCTGGTCAGTTTTACAGATGGCAACACTTAAAAGCCTGAAATAAACAGTGTATCTTAGCACTAACAAATTCATCTACAAAGCTCCATTCCTCCTGGGTTTAGTGTGCAACATATATTGACACTGGAGCTGAGACAGACATCAAACAACTTTCAGAGACTAGAGAACACTACAAATTTTCACCATGCAGTGCTAAAATTCAACTAGATTTGTAGTTGCAGGGGTCCAGTGTAATTTTGGTTGGTTCAAAAGTCCAGTATGTGCTCTTACATGCACAGATCATCTTCTAACTCTTTGGAATTGACTGGTCATGGCAATTCACCTGCTGTGGAATCATTCTTAGTTTGTCCCCCGTACAGATGACAGTACACATGCCAACCACCTAGAAACTCACTCAGTGGAGTGGAAATTCCCCCAACCCAGACAAGCCATTCTAGTTCCCCATCTGTAAAGTAACAAGAGGGCAAATAATTCTGAAATCAACTGGACTATCTCGGGAACTACCCAATCAAAATCTGCAGGAAATTCTGATTAGTGCACACTTGATAAGCATTTGGTAAGGATTTGAATGTTTTCCATTTGGTTCCATGATAGTTCTCTTGCTCACCATGAAAACTGCTCCACAGCAATACTGAGTGTTGCCTTTTGGCTTTGGGTGTCTTCCTTGGGGTTTTTTTGTTGTTCCAGGGTTTTTTTGAGAACTCAATATATCTGATTTAAGGCAATTATCACCCAGCTCAAAAGTGCTGCAACTGGAATCTGACACTAGAAAAAGAATTGTAGGGAACCAGCACTCACTGCAGAAGTAGCTCAAATTTTGCAGTAGCTGAAATATGTTTCTCACTGTACTTGCACACAAGACCTCTGCTTCAGCTTTCATTATTTTGTTTTTATCCATGAGCTAACAGATGGATATAAATTAGAAGAAAATGTATCTGCTTTTAGTTTGAATTTTAAAAAAAAAGCAACAAAAACCCAAACAAACCCCCCTGCAAACACAGGCAGCTTTCATTTGAAATCACCACAGCCATTAAAATTCTGCAGCCAACACTCACGTACTTTCACTTCAGTGTGAAAGAGATGAATGTCTGACAACCAAAGCATGCAGTGTAGTGTACTACACAAAAAGATACCTGCTTAAAATGTGCAAGTCAACCTCCCTGCTTTTACTTGGAGTTCAACTGTCCACAGTTCCTATTTCAAGGCCATTTTACTTTTTTAGTGCTTGCAGATTGGCAATTCCATGCAGCACGAACAGTATTTAATAGAGTATTGCATATTTTCCCTGCCTGGAAAGCACCAAGAGGCAGCACCCTACAAAGACATAATTAAAATACTTAAACTGAACTGGAACAGAATGATGGAAAGGAGCATGTGGAAGCAACTTCGCAAAAACACTATCACTTGAAGAAAAGAATGTGAGGCACAAAAAAAGACATGAAGTGAAACTATTTGATAAGAAGTGAAGTTTTCATTATAAAAAAGGCATTGGTTTGATACAAGGTATCTATTTTATGAACTGATTTTACTACCTCCCCTCCCCAAAAACTATGAAAAAAAGAGATCTGTTTTTGAGAAACAAAGTAAGGCATACTGCTGATTTAATAACTATTTACCCTGTATGCCTCAAAGTACAGAGGATGCAAAACGAAATATTCCTTAGCACATCTATCACCATACATCTGGACTCGAAGTTTTAGTTGCATTTAAAGACTCATTAAAGTTATCGTAAATTTGAAAGTACAGAGGAGGTAAATACTTGCTTGTAGTTGTGACTGACATGTCTAAAATAACATTTGAATTCCAAACTGAGTTTTTCTTTCATTTCAAACTTAGAGTTTCATCAATCAACGTTCACAAATGCAACCACAGAGGTACTTTCAAGGAAGTGCTGAAAGCAAGGTATCTGAATAGGAAAAAGTTTGGTCTGACACATCTTTATGACTTAAACCAATATTTCTTTGCAACTGACAGTCTTATTTGCCTGTGATAAAACCGCATCCAGGACAACACATTCTTACTAGAAATGCTGTTGGAATGTTTACTGCACAGACCGTGGACAGCGTGTCCTTTGACACCTGAACTTGCATAATTACTGTGACTGTTGAGGCAAAACACTGGGTGCCCTGGCAGCCATGCACATGTGCAAAACACCTGCTGCACTCACGTGGTCATGAGCACAGGCTCAATCACAGCATATGTTACAAAATAAAAAGTAATACTTGGGGGTACCTTCTCCATCTAATTTCCGGTAACCTGGCTTAATTTCTGGCATCCAAACTAGCGTATTTTAAAATGGAAAAAATTCTCCTCCACTAACATTTGCACATGAAAGCATCAAACCTGCAGGACATTTTTCTTGCCTGAACAGGAAACTTGCATGGTTTAATTTTATGGTAGCTTTCAGAATATGACAGGCATCCTTACAGAAACATTCAAATAAGCATCCCCCTCTCTTACAGCATTGCATTTAATTATGCAAGTAGACAAACAAAGGATCTGTTTAGTGATTAGAGACTACAGTCAGCTAAGTCAATGAGTTCTAACACTGGGTGGTAACTCATGGCAACAGGGGAAACAGAAAAGACAGAAGGCTAGATACAAATAGAGGTCCATCTTGCTATTCAGGATCAGAAAAAACAGCATTGCAGAGGGAGAAAAAACAAAACAAAAAAACTCCACCAGAACAGTAATGAATCTGCCAGAAAGCACAAATGGACCACTGCAATGAAAGGTTTATATCACAATGCTTACATTTCCCCCATAACCTTTATGCTCCTCCTTTTACTTTAATTTTCACTTAAGGACCATTTCAGTTTAGCCGCTTTATTTCAGTTTTGGAGCTCTGAACAACCTTTTCCAATTAATCATTGAAAAAAAAAAGGGGGGGGGTGGAAAAAAAAGTAAATATCCTTACTGACTGCACAATCGATCGGGCATCCTCATCACTGCAACAAAACGGGCTGCCACTCACCAGAACATTTGTGCTGAAAAATAAAATTAAAAACATGCTTTATCCATCAGTGGAAAAGAGCCACGCACAATTAAGTACTTATGGAAAAAAACCACCATCACGTATAGAGCTCAGAAATGTGTATGTGTAAGAAATGAGGAAGCCAAAACCACAAAGTAATGCTGGAAGGAACAGGTGTGTGGAAGGGTGTTCTTTGTTTCTTTGAGCTTGAGGAGGTGTCTAAGCTGTGTATTCTGCATTAATGCAAGCAGTGCTCACACTCAGTGCTTCTGGCTGCTAGCCTGGGTACAGTTCAGAGAACCAGAGTCAGGAAACTAAATCGCCCCAAGAAGTCAGCAGAAATAAACTGGAACTTCCCGAGGGAGTTGAGGAACACCCTAGATGGCTAGCAGAGATGATGTGAGTATACCCCATCTCTTGTGCCTTGAAGGATGGCCAGATTCTGTGGCAGATCATGGAAGTAAGAGCAGGTTACTTCAGCAACCTACCAGCAGTATCTAACAAGAAGGAAAAACAGGCAAAAACTTCTGCTCCTACATAAAGCAGCAGATACCTGTAGTATTTCCAGATAAACCCTGGGACCACATCATTTGCATATATGTTTCCCTATGAATCTATATCCTTTCACACCAAAAACGAGTTTGATCATGAGTTTTTAAGGTCCCACAGAATAAACTGCATGAACTTCAATTCCCCAAAGCAACAGCATGAACAGTGACAAGAGGACCAAGATTCTCCCAAAACGATACTGAACAAATGCTGTGGGGCTGTTTCTCAAAAGCTGAAGTAATGAATGTCACATCTATGTAAACAATATATTTCTGGAACAACTTACCAGTAAATCAGCATCATACAAGGTGCAATTAGTCAATCATGCTCTATTATCAATTATCAATCAAACCCATGAGTATTCCTGTGATCTCAAATTTTAAAAAAATCTAAGCAGTTCATGGACAGCTGCAACATGTTGAATAGCACCCGTACTAGCACAATACAAAGAGCAAGAGATGTGACTGGATACTTACCACTTTACAGTACCTCCATCAACTTTTTTATGAAGCAAAGCTTTCCAGTGGTCATGGGTAGATTTAATAACTTCAACAGCAAAATCCTAGTTTACAACAAGGAAAGTTTTGTAAATTAAAATGTTATTAAACAGAAAAAAAGCCATAGAACCACTTCATTAAAACATACTATTTCACGTGTTAAGACACCTCCTTTCAGGCCTCCTTATATTTCTGGAGAATATAACACCCTTTTTATGAAAAGAAACAAACTTCACTATTTGTCAAATATACTGGCAACACATTCAGGACTTTCCCTCAGTCAGCAGCCAGAAAACAAAAATGCTACATGAAAAAAATTAAATCAGCATTAGATGCTAAGGAGATCCCTGCTGCTGTAGAAAACTGTACCAAGCCCTAAATGGGATCAAGTGTGTGAGCTATGACTCCACTCTAACAGATGCAGGTCAGGGTCAGAGTTAGTTTCCCCTCTGGTGGCAAAATTTGCATTTACATAATTAATGCCCAATTATATACTTAATCATTTGCAAGAATGTAACATGTCAGCTGCTTAACAGTTGCTGTTTATTTAAAACAAAAATAGTATTTGGGGTGGGGTTGGGATGAAAAAGCTTCCAAAAATTAAAGTAAAATAAGCCCTCAGTGTCCAGATGATGACTGCTAGACTTGCAAAAAGCTGCCAACTGAACATCCACATTTGTTAACAAGGAGTGACTTGGAAAAGTGCCACTGGAACATTGTGAACTTCACCAGAGCTGCTGGAGCACAGCCACAGCCTCCTCACCACATCCTGGGTCTCTAGAAATGCTTGAGAATTATTCAAGTGCTCTAAATCAGCTATCTCAGGACATTTAGTGCCTCCAGGCTGAACTCCAATGGCCTGACAGGGATATGCAGCTCTATTGTAACTCTACAGAGCAGGAAAATCTCTAAGGGCAGTTCCTGGGAGAGCAGGGGAGAGATCAGGTTATCAAGCCTTACAACTCCACATCTGATTGATTTAAAAGACAGTTTTAGTGCAGAGGGGAGTCAGGGCATTTCTTTAACCAGACAAAACATGTAAAGTTGCCTGTGCTGGTTAGAAGGCATTATGTAACTTTGATAGCACCCTGCAAGGCTGAACTGGCTGACACATGGACATCATTCATGAGAAACCTGTGATTCTTTGCCAAGAATAATCTACACAGAGCATGCAATACACAAGTTGCAAAGCAATTTTACTCAAATCACATCCAATTTCTCTGGAAAATCCAGGTATTTCCTTCAACAAGGTCTATTCCCTGGTCCAATCTCCTTTCAAACACTGGACGTTTTTACTGTACGTAGTTTAAAAGCTATTCGTTTTTTTCTAAACAAAAAAAAAAAAAAAAAAGGGAAAATAATTTTTTGGCCTTCAAGCCACACGCTTCAAACGTTTTTACACAGACTTACCAGAAAAAAGTGTACCTTGAGCAAATACCAAATAAGAAAAAATCTGTAACCTATTGTCTTAAACTGCATACCCTCATAAAAAAAGTCAGAAAATTTTACCAATAGGACTGAGAAAACTCCTGAAAAGACAATCTCTTCATTACTCTGACAAAAGAGAATGAAAATGCTTTGAAAAACACCTACAAACAAACAGATGCAAGTGTAAATCTCATCAGGATAAGGACTAAATGTTTTTTTTTTTTTTGGCAAACTTTCTTTAATGACCTATGAATTTTCCCTGAATAAAATGGAAGGCAGCAAGCGTTATTTAATCCTACCCTAATAAATTGTACACAAAAGTCTCTCCTATCAAAATTCTGTTAAATCCCCTCCTTTACAATTCCAAAAATTCTAGGACGTATTATAGAGGCCCTGTGACAGAATGATGCATTTTTAATTTTGCATTATCTTCACCTTGTCTTTAAATTCTCCATTAAAAGCAAAGTGATTTTCTGGTTTACCATCAGGGACTTTATATAATTGGAACCAGTCAACTGTAGCCTCAAGATAACCCGGTTTGTGTTTCTTGACATCATCGATATCTGTAGGTTAAAAAGATTAAAAAAAAAAAATAAATGACTGATCATTTTTACTTGCAGGTTTCATAACATTAATTTTTCAAAGCTTCCTAAAGGATCTGCGGCAATTTGATTTCACTGAGTACTTTCAAAGTCACTGGTAAACTCACTTTATTACATTAGCTGCCCAGAGTTGCTACCTTATGATTAAAAAAAAACACTAAGCAGGTAAACCAGTCATCTCCGGCCCTTCATTAAGACCCAAAGGTACAATGAATAAAAGGACCATATTTGTGATAGGAGAAGAAAATTCCATATTTATCTCAGTAGGTACCTCTTGCAATACTTAGATTATTCACTGAGGCAATTTTTTCCTCCAGCAACCGCAGGGGCTACGAGCATCTTTTGATAACGAAAGAATAGCTATAAAAACAATTTCAACACATGGATCTTTAAACCAGCACCTCTAAACAAAATATAGGCTTGACTTGTCAACATTATATTAAAAGGCATCCTTTTGCTTCAAAATTTTAGTTCCAAATTCATCCCTTTCAAGACAAGAGAGACACATGCCAGGAGCTCTAAACACTAACTTTTACTGATAACCTTCTGGTATCTGCATATTCACAGTCATAAACAATTCTACCTCTACCTCCATAACCCCAATGTAGAAAGATGTGCCAGGACACAAAGAGGAATGTATGCCATTTGTGGGACACCCTTGTAAGGCAGAGATGAACACTGCCATGGTGTGTACAGAGAGATGAAACATCACAATAATTCTGCTTGAAGACTACCCTGCCACATCAATGATGCAGTTCCTGATCTTACACCCTTGCCTGCTGCCCATATCAAATTTTAGTGTGTTGTCCTTTGAGACTACCATCACTTCTGTCACTTGCAATGGTGTGGTCCTATCAAACCCTTGACAAATTAACTCTCTGGCAACATGTTTACATGGCAAAGCTTTCAACACTTTTCTAATTATTGTGATATAATAAAGGATTTTGTCCTTCCCAGAAGCCACACACTTTGTAACTGGTGTAATCATCTATTTCCTTTCCACAGTCACTTCTGATGGAAATGGGAACTGATGTTTTACTGCTGTAGTCTACCAACTATTTCATAACCTCACTCTGCTCAGGCCACCTTCCATGGTGTTACTCTCCTCTAGTGTTTTCCAAGTCACTCGCTCATGTTTCCCTTCCTTATTCCTTCTTGCTCTCTCTCAATATTGCTTGGTTACTTCATTATCTTTTTCCATAGATATGCCTCACTTAATGACATCTGGTTGGCAGTGATTTCTGCTAAGATACTCTTCTGTCTATCCAGTCCTAAAAAATCAGTAGCTTAGTCAATGGAATTGATACCTAGTCATGTGCTTTCCACCTTTAAGTGCCTAAATGGCTTTTTAAAATTTCATTATGAACCTGAACTAAGACATTAAAAGTATTTCTGAAAAGAACAATAAGAGAAGATAAAAGGTCTTGTGCTACAGACCATTCAATTCTCAGTAGACCACCAAGAGAGATGACATGTAGACTGAACTGGGATGCCAGACCTATGTGAGAAGACATTCCGAGTGTTAACAGGCATGTCATAGATGCCACTCCCAAATTCCACTGTATTACCACTACCCAAAGAATAAAACATAAAACCTAGAAGAACCTCATGTAAATTTTTGCTTTTGCACACACTTAACAGGGCTACGTGTTTATGGACTCAGAGTAAAACACATTCTGAACTTGGCTGCTGGCCATCTACATCAGGGAGTTTTACTGGCAGAATCCCAGAAAAAAGCAAGGGCACATAAGGCTGTGCTAGAGGCAGGTCTTCTAGCTGGAATACGTGTTTAAGAGCACAAGAAGCTTTTCACTAGGGTGGGTGGGTGAGACCAACCAAGAAGGAATGATTTAGAAAAGGGTGGGATCTTGGCTGGAGGCAGAATGCTTCACTTGGGCACTAAAAAAACTGCAGCTCGAAACCAAATCAGTTTCAGGACTCCAATGTATCATCTTGTTCTCTCCAAGGAAGAGAACATGCCTCCTCCAACTTGAGCCCTTGTCATCGCCTCCTCTTGTGAGGTTTGAAGTCACAATATCTAACACTTGTTGAAGAGACAGTATCTCCTCAAGTTTGTAAAGCAAACCAGGCTGCTGCAGCAATTTCCTTGGCTCCCAGCAGTGGACAAACTCCAGACCTCCATCTCCAGACACTACTTAAATTCAAGCATACTTTCTCACACTGCTGCTCCTTTTTTCTGGTTCCTGTTCCAGCAAACGCCTCTCCTAACTCTGCTTCTCCATTCCCCTTACTTGGTTATTTGCCTCCTGCTCCCATAAAAACTGTTCATCAAAAGTGCTTTACAGTCTACTAACTGGCACTTG
Source organism: Oreocharis arfaki (assembly GCA_013398015.1). Lineage (NCBI taxonomy): Eukaryota > Metazoa > Chordata > Aves > Passeriformes > Paramythiidae > Oreocharis > Oreocharis arfaki. The sequence continues at coordinate 149,155 of VZRR01001182.1, read as the reverse complement.
GTACTTCTCCATCTGTTGTCCCTTATTTATAGGTTTTATTTATACCTATTTAAAAGACTCAAATATTAGGATAGGCTCTGGGACAGACTTCCATTACTTCCTTATGATAGAGATTCTATCTTCTTGGAGAGAATCATCTCCCTGAATTTCACACTCTCTCTACTGGAAAACACCTTTTTTACCTTTTACCTAAGTAAAATGACTAAACACAATCAGACTACAGCATTATATGGATGCTGTACATTCTGGTTTTGAGGACTTAAGAAGGGGGGCATTGGTTGCTTTTACTTCCTGGGTTCCTTGCAAGTTATTCTTCATCCCTATGCTTCACTATTCTTTACTATAAAGGACAGCTACTGAACTGAACTGAAATTTGAAAGCCTGAATTAACAAAAAAGACTCCAAAACATCTGTATTATAATGGAAGTTGGTGGTAAGCAGATTTAAAAAGTGCAACAATGCAACAAAACAAACCCCAAAAAAGTATCAATGCTGTTGCTGTCGAGTCAGCACCTATTACAAAATACAAGGAAAACAGCAGCTCTTACATCACTCAACAGCCACCTCTGCAGTTCATTAAAAGTCACCATAGAAAAACCTGAAAGACGGTTTGTCTTCCACTGAAATCTAAACAGTCTCTTTGGGACATCGGGGGGAAAGGAGAAAAACCACACTCAGAAAACAGAAAAGCAAGCAAAGAAAGGTAAAAGAAAAGATCACAATAAGCAGTACAGTCATTTACTACACTAATATCTATAGGATATAGCTACAAATTATTATGATTTTTAAAAAGCAAACAACTTAGATGTCTTTTCTGCAACAAACACTGTTAAGACACTTTTTTCTGATCTTGACTGCTTATCTTCCCTTAGCACTATGTGTACTCACACTGAGGTTGAAAGAGGCAGGTTTGGGAGTAGCAAGCATGTACATGGCCCAAAGCAGTTTCATCTCTGCCAGCAAGCCCTGCTCGAAGTGGCAAGGCAGAAGGTCAGCTGTGTTACCAGCATGTCCCCACAGGGCCCTAAGTGGGAATTTTTCTACACTGCCTCCATACAACAATAGGTCTCATTTTTCTGGGCACCAAAGTTAAGCACCAAGGGTTAAAAAGAGACAGTGGCTCACATTAAGGGTTGCAGCTCAGTGTCCATAAGGAAAATCTCTAGAGGCTGGCACCAAGAACTGCTGCTAGCTCTCTGTCAAGGGAGTGAGACAACTTGAATGCAGATCCCAGTTCTAGCTGGCTTTACAGAAGAGAGCAACAAAAGCATTTGTACAAAACTACCATTTTTAGTACAACAGATGCTGCTTCTTGCAAGCAAAGCTAAAACAACATGTTTGCAGCAAGCATTCTAAACAAGGTCTGTGGGAAGAGAGAACATATGTTTTTAATAACATCTCATAAACATTTACAGGAAGCAGCAGCTACATTCCATATAAAGGCATTTGGTGTATTTTGTGCAGGGGGTAGGAGGGGAGCCTTGGTACAGCTAATTAATTTCTCTATACTGAGTGCTTACACAAATCCACAATAAAGGTCTTCTGGGCCTCTGCTGCTTCTCTGTGGATAAACACACTCACATGCAAAGGTCTGTAACAATATATGGTATAAAATTTACAATATGCCTTAGTTTTGCCATTTAGGATTTGATCACTTAACCCCGTCTTGAGATGCATACTGTAAAAGCAGCATGGCAACACAGCACAGTTAACTACACCAGTGCCAGCAAATGGCAGCACAACAAAGCCAGCAGCCATCACCGACTGCTGTTGAATATATCCTGGCATCTTTCCAGTGAGCAATGGCAGCAGAAATGGCAGCTAAGATTCCAGGCCAGTAAATCACCTCCAAAATGCCATCCAGCATACTTGATCAGTCCAATTTGCTGAAGGAGGGCAAGACGACCTTTTGAAAGTCTAACTCCATAAGCTGCTTCAAACACAATTCCTACGTCAACTGCCAGTGATTTTGAAAACCTCTTGACCAATATGAAGATGCCATATACATTTAGACCAAATCACAGCACAAAACTATCACTCATTCTTTCTGACCCCAAACTACTAAAGCACATCAGATATACAAGTGAACTCCAATATATTAAATTCAATCCCAGCTATGGGATAAGCAGACAAGCAACCTTTCTACTCCAAGAATTTACTTCTCTTCCTGCTTATTTCACAAAAAAACCCAAAAAGCAACAACAAAATAAAGAAAGCAACCAGGCCTATTACATCACCAAGATTTAGTGTTTCAGTCAGCTTTTAGGTCTTTTAGGAGCTTTTAGGTCCTTTCTCAGAGTTGCTTGGTCTAAAGTCGGTCTGCTGGTCCACTAACGGCCATCTGCCAAGCAACTGCCTGAGCAGAAACACAACAGCCACAAAGACAGATCTTGCTGAAATAGATAAATCTGAAGATGTCTAGTTGTAGTCTAAAAGAAACTTTCTCACACGGATATCTGCATCTGACATACAGCTTGTATTTGGTGAGAGATTGTCCCCATGCCCACCAGAATTAGGTGCCATTATTTCAAACAGATTATCGTATAAAGTCAGTCCAAAAAGACACTAAGTCCCTGCTATTCCTACTGATGACACAGTTCCCACTTAAATAGCTGCTAAGCATTGCTCATCACTCCTGGGTACTGCCACTGTGAACACGAGTTCCTCACTGCTCTGTGTGAAACAGTTTTCCAGGCAGGGTTTCCAATTTAAACCAGTATTTATCAATAAATGCCTGCACGACACAGTCCAGTGGAGTGCTATGAATAAACAATGAGAAGCACTCAGAAGTTGTGACTTCTCAGTTCTGAGTTCTGTGAAGTCTCAAAAAAATCGACTGCACTTAGGAGAATGATCACGATCCCAGAAGGAGAATATCCCTGGTACCTGGGGTGTGCTTAAAGCAGCAAGAGGAGTTAGCACATGGTGCAGGCTCAGAATGGGGTTTGCAAGTAATCACCACTCTGGTGTCTCTATCTTTTCCAAATGTTCACTGGGGGCTCTGCACATACTGAGCTGAAAGCAAACGTGATGATTCTCAGTCCAGTTGGAAATGTTTAACAAATGATACAGAAGTGACTGGACAGGATTAGAAGGCAACACTTAGCCCCATCTTCCCCAGGAGGCCACCTCCATAACACAGCAGCACATCAATTACTGAGGGAGAGACTGGTTTTATCTGTAGCTGCCATCCCTTTATGCTGAACTAATTAACAACTTTGAGAAGGGGGGAAAACAAGTATAAAAGGACATATTGTACTGCCTGCTCTGACAGATTTGTTTGTTTTCAGGCTGAAGACTGAAATTGCTGTAAATGACTGATTGCTGCTAAACACTGCAAGCCAGTCATGTTTTCTGAAAGCAGAAGGGGGGCTTTTTTCTCCCCCTTTTCTTTCTTTTGTAAATCTTGGGCCGCAACTCCAATCACAAAAGGAAATCACATTTAACTGGATAAGTATTTCTACACTTCTCTGAACCTCAGGATAGTTCTCTTCTTGAAGTTTTGTACATATTCCCTGATAAGAAAGGATGCACACAGGAATCAGCTACAGGCAATGGTTTGCCCATTCCTCCCACTTCTTATACTTTTCTTTTAAAGACTAAAGCTCTTACTCCTCCCCTCCCAAATAAACTAAAGCTGTAATAGAGCTGAAATACATCAGTCATTACCTGGTGGAAAAAAAAAACAAAACAACAAAACCAACCAAAAAAACAGAGAGAGCTTTCAAATACAGACAGTTAACCCAAAATAATAAATAATATTGGAATAAACTGCCACAGTTTTGCTCCTTCTGAATTCTTTCATCCACGTTTCTGATCACATTCTCTCAGAAATTGCCAGGGAGAAAAGGTAAGCCTTTAAGCAGAACACTGTCTAGAAATGAAGTGCTAATCACTTTTCTTTTAACTACTGACACTTATATTGCTTTCTGCTGCACATTACAGAGTGGTTTAAATTGATACTGACATTAACAGCAAACTATTACTTACTCTTTCCTTAAGCTGAACTTCTTAATCTCTAACTGTCAAAGCAGTTAAAGAGTCACAAACACTATGTAGTAATTCATCTGCCCCATGATTTTAATCAGCATCAACCCAAGAGTTTCCTTTTCCTCATCTCCTCTTCTCCCCTTCTTTCCCCACAAGTCAAGTATTCTCCACGTGAAAGCAACCTGCAAGAAAACTGAGAATGAAGGGCTAGTCCAGCGGCATACTTTACATTCAGAAACCATGAAAAAACCTCAATGGCTGAGAAACATGATTCCTTAAAAAGCTACTGGATTGTTCTTTTCCTACAGAAAGGCGACTCCGCACCTTGGTGCTCCCTACCAACAAAGAGCAGGTTCTCATTGTACACACCTGATGGTAAATATGGTTTTTGGTCTCCTAACAATCACTTGTAGACAAACCTCCTCACTTAATTCTCATGATTCCCAGTAATATTCCATTTGAGGAAGCAAACTTCCATTTATCCAGAGAAAAACTGCACTTTACCTGTGCTGTAAAAACTTAACTTCCTGCAGTTTTAACACATCCACAATCAGAATTACACCTCATGTGCTATTCACATGGACACAATTCAGTATTCGAGCTTCATTTGATACCACAACAACGATCATGGGGGGAAAAGCTGAGTAGGATATTTTCCCCTGCACAGGTCGTCATCACCAAGGCAGATTAGGGTGAGCTGCAGTTTACTTTGCAAATTTCAAGCTTAAAGGTGAAACCTAATTGTTCATACTAAGCAACAAACTTTGGAAGCAATCCTCTTAAAAGTGGCAATACATTGGAAATGCCTTTTCAGAATGCAACATGATGCCTGCAAATATAAGAGGAACAAACACTTTCAACAAGGAAAACAGTAGAGTAATACATAATATAAGTGGGTAATTATGCACTATTACACAGGAGATAAGCCTGTCACTTTTTCGGAAGTCACTTTCTAAGGCAGTTGTGTTTCAGAACTCAAAAGACTTTCTGCATGACATGTTCTCTTGAAAATCCAAGCAAACCATTTAAAAAGTTTAGTGTGAAAGCACATATGCCCTCCTTGAAGGAAGCACCTGACTTAAACAACAAAAAAAGAAAAGTCTTGCCTTTCCACTGTCTGCCTCTTCTTATCCTGGGTGGCTTAAATTCAGGTACCATTCTGCTGTGCAAGTTTCTGACATTACTGCATTACCAAAGACAAAAATACTTGCCATGGATTTTCTGAGCTTCTGGGTCATCTGCACTGATGGCAATTATCTTCCAATCCGTCTCTCCTTCATCAACAAGGGCTAAAACACCCAAGACCTTCACCTGAACAATCTCACCAGAAGAACGAATCTGAAACACAACATAATGCCACAAAGATTTGGAAAACAACACACAGAATTTCTCTTTTACCTTACCAAAAAAAAACCAGTTTTACATTTTTGACCAGCAGGCTGTAACAGAATTGCAAGATAGATCTGCAAACCCAGTACACATCTATGTAGTATTTCTAGTCTTTCTCCCACCATTACTATTTTCCAATCCTCAATTCTCCAGTCAGCACTTATTTAAGTAGACAAGTAGCTAAAAATTTTTCCTTCCCTTTCACCCTCATTCCCCCCCACCTTCTTGTTCTTCCCCTTAAACTTCAGGTCAGAAGTAACTCATACTAATTTTTCAACTTCCTCCTGTCCTTTGACTCTCTATTTTCTCAACTCATAGTCCTAATTTCTCTCTTGCTATTCCTTCCTCTGGACTCCAATATACACATATTAACACACAGCACTTCCCCAGAAACACCAACACAGTAATTTTTGCATTTTCTTAGGAACCTTCTCCCTACTAGCTAGTATTTCCTCTTTAACTTTCTGGATCCCTTGAAATTCATCTTTAGGTTTCTTACCGCAAATAAAGCCACTTTCACTGAGGTCAAGAATCAAATTTCCCCTTACCTAAATATCCTAAGAGACCCCTCTTTCAAACTCATCAATTTCATAGCCCCATTTTTGATACACAGCATTGCTCCACTCCTTTTTGCCCCTAGATACGTAGAATTTTTTTCAGTGAGCTCAGCCTTTCCTTTATACTTACTAATAGTGGTTGCTGCACCTCTTTTTCATCCATCCACTCCATGACTCATAACTCTGCAACACTGAAGCAGGTTCCTGTCTTCTCCAGAAAAGAGGATCTACTTCTGTTAGCACCCATGAGTAAACTCAAACCTACCTCCTTTGTGGGTCTGACTTTTTAACTCTAATGTGCATGATGTGGTCTTACCTCCTCATCTTTCAGCAACCTATTCCTAGCTCCAATACTGCTAATAGGGAGAAAAGAAATAAATCTTTTCCTTCCCCAAAAATCTTAACCCTTACCTCCTTCACCCAAAACTTACTGTCCAGTCACACAACTCCAGGATGTTGTTCTTTTATTTTCCCTTTTAGCCAGTACAAAGACTTTATCAAATTCTACTTTTTCTCCTCCTTTTTAAAAATCCACCATTTCCATACCTCTTCTCTCCTTAGATCCTCTATTGATACTTTTATCAGTCCCTAACACTATTAACACATTTTTTCTTGTTTTCCACCTGACCTTCTCTTCCAAAAGTTGCTACCAAATTATTAAGTTAACCTTGATAAATTAAATTAATCTTGATAAATACAAACCTTTGAACCTATTTCACAAACATCAATAGGATCATTATCCCCACAACATCCTGTCATCTTATCCGTATGGTTTGGATCTTCCCAGGTCTGCCAAAGGAAAGAGAGTTATCAGTTACCAGCTGAACTGCAATTACAACTCATCACTAAATTACAACGATTAGTAAAAACAACAATAAAAACATCAGCTTTCTGAGAACAGGTTTGCTCAATGGGAGGAGAAAAAAAATAAACAGCCACTGGACTGACACTGAGTAATTCACACTCAGGACAAGTGACACGAGGATTACTGAGGACGTATTTTTCCTGCATCAATGACTCAACAGATACACTTTACCCAGCTGCAGTGATTAAGGCCTCAGAGGACACTGAATATGATTTTCTAGTTACTAGTGATAGTGGAATCAAGCTAAGACATCTTACAATTACATTTTTATTATATTCGTTAAGTACCATGATATTAACATAAGTTGTTTTCTAAAACATCTAAGCTTTGAGCTAACCACACTCCTACACACAGATTTGTCAGCACCCAATAAGCTATTTAAACATTTTAACTTCAGGTATTGAAGTATTTCTGAATATCTTGAGACATGTACATTCCAAAGGACAGCTAAGAGTTTAAGACCAAAGAGGCAAGTTTAAACCCCTGCTCTGAGCACTGCACAAGCAAGGAATCCTAGCCAAGTTATACTAACTTAATTACTAGACAAGTACTTGTTTTTACTTCTACTGGCAAGTCATGAGTAACTCATTCTACAGTTGAGAAGCTTTTCTGTTAAGAATTTTGAGTCAAATTAAATATTGTTGAAAAGATTATAGAGCACTTTTTTTCCGAGGAGCTATACTGCTAGCTCCTGCTGTCCATGATCGTAACTCCACCTCAAACTTTTTCTTGAGAACTTGACTGATAGTGGAAGGCAAAACAGTGAAAAGAATATGCTTAGGTGTTTAGGCACCAAAAAACTGCTGAAGTGGAATCAAGAGAATTTAACCTTAATATTTATTTTTCCAGCACTCTTCACAGAATCAGTTAGATTGGAGAAGACCTTAGAGATCCTTAAGTCCAACCTATGGCCTAACACCACTTCATTAACTAAACCATGGCACCAAGTGCGACACCCAGTCTTTCCTTAAACACCTCCAGGGACGGTGACGCCACCACCTCCCTGAGCAGCTCATTCCAGTGCCCAACCACTCTTTCTGTAAATTTTTTTGTTTTTAATGTCTAGCCTAAACTTCCCCTGGCACAGCTTAAGACTGTGTCCTCTCATCCTTCCAAAGTGCTGTTTATTTAGGGCTGCATTACCCCAGTACTACTCTTCTACCCAGTTACACCTCTTCACCTCTAGGTTAGAAGGAAGGAATAGTATTGTCCTCTGGACAGTACAGGAACTTCTGCTACGACAGCAAATAGTCTAATATAGTAAAAAATAAAAATGACAATTATGTTCAGCCCTCCCCAGCTCACCAGGTAACAAAGGGTGCTGAACATTTCTCCTGAGGAAAGTACTCTAAGTCCAAATTAATGCACTTGGTGCAGGAAAATATTCACGTTTTCAAATAATTCTGGCTTTCCACTAAGGAGCATACAAATTGCAAAACATTAAATGGAATTGCTAGTTTCCAACTATACCTACTTGGAAACTTTGTCTACTGACACTGCTGAGCGGACAAGAACTTCACTGCTGTATTTCAGCACCTGACTAATATCTCCTCTCCAGGGATCAAACATGTAAGCAGATTTTCGGGACTCAAATTTCATTGCTTATACAGTTAAGTGTAAAGAAAATAAATTACTCTTTTCAAGCTCTATCATGTTCTTCAGTACTAATTTAAGCATAATGTGTTATTCACAGAAATGAAAAAAGTTTAAAACTTTTCCTTACGCTCAAAATTTCAGCCATTAGTTGGGTTTGTCGAAGCTCAAAGTTTTGAATGTGTCATCATCAGTAGTCCCACAGTTCAGAGAAAAGTTAAGTAAGGCAGTGGAGGTTTAATCTTAAAAAAGAACAGCCCTTGTGTTCCTCTTTGTTAAAGATATTAAGAAATCCCAATTAAAATTTATGCTGCAGTACATGAAAATCCTAGATGAGTTCTTAAATAAATGCCTTGTTTAAGCAGAAAAGGTCTACTTGGCAAAGTATTCTTGAGTGGCAGACCCTGACAGTTTAATTCTGTCACTACAGCACAGAGACACAGACTAAAGATTTGAGATTTCTTGACCATTTAACTCCTTCCTGAAAACACAGCACATATTTACTCCCACACCCAAATTCTGATCAAAATTTATGGACACAATAAAGTTCAACATAAAAAAAATCCTAATTTACAAATGTATCAAAGAGAATCACTCCTCTTGCAGCTGATTTGCATTCAGGTAGTATCCAAGATTTACAAGGCAATTTACACAGAAGACAGAAAACTTTCACCATTATAACAAAAATGTTACCTGTGGGAGGGCACCATAATTCCATATATAACCCTTGTGAGGAAAGATATTTGCCACATATCGAAGCTTGCCTTTCTTTATATCATGTTTAATGGGATTCAACGGCTCCTCAGTGGCAATCTAAGCAGATCGTGAAAAAGGGCGGGGGGGAGGAGAGAGGGAGAGAGAGAAGGAGAATGTTAAAATGGAAAGCAATTCATTCCATACCCAACCAGTGGGAAAGATCCATTTGGCAGCACATGCCTGTGGTTTGAGGATTATTAAAAGTACGACAGCCACACTCTGAATCTCAAGGGTCACATTCAAAAAGCAGCTTATTAAGGTATTAAATAATGCTGTAAAGTATGCAAGAAAAAAATGAATCTAGAAGAGAAAGTAATAAATTTGTAAGGAGACTGTCATGGTCAAACATAAAAACTGAAAGGAACTTAAGTCAGAAGTTCTTGCACTTTATAGTACAAGTTCAACAGACACGCAAATGGTGGCACAACATCTTCCAACAACAGGGGCTTTGACAGACACAGATGAAATGTTTCATGTTCTTGCCCTCGGCTTGTTGCTCTCCAGTTGCAAACATCCCTTCTTTCCATCACCTCTTAGCATACAAATGCTTTTTTAACAAGCACAAGTTCTCCAAAGTCACCAAATGCCAACTTAACGCAGATTTGGAATGAGTTAAGCTACCATTTGAAGAGGGCATCCTTATTCCTAAAGAAGCACGGACAGAAGAGCTGAACAACAGCTGAACAACAACATCCTCCCCCAAACCCCATATACAAACCATACACGTATTTCCACTGCCTGAGTTACCCACCACAGCTAATTGACACTGTAACCACCCTTTCGACACTCCACACCACAGTCCAACCCACGTTAGCTTGGCTCTCGCTTACAAACACTCACCTGAGTGGCAAAACGTTTGTTACAGGCTCAAGTGGTTACACTCAAGTGGTGCATAGCTTCCCTGCATAAGCACACAGCCCTCAGTCCATATTCATTTTATATCCCTGTCATTTACCTGAAGCATCATCAACAAAGCCATCCCAAAGGAATTCCACTTTTTTGAACCATACCAACCTGTCATTAGTAAGTACTCATTCCACAAGTAAACCCTCCCCAAGAGCCAAGACGAAGGTTAACACATTTCTGGTCTTACACTGGATTCTACCTGCTTCTGGTTGTAACTCAACAGTGAAGAGCTCAAATACGTCACTTGGGACACTGACAGAAGTGGAGCTCAGCAATGCTTTTTGTTCGTGTAAACTGGGACAAAGAGGATTAACTGAGAGCAGTGAGGGAAGAAGAACAGAAATACAACAAGGTGATGAGCAGAAGATCTGTTGCAGGGAATGTAGCAGTGGGTAATATTCATCCTAATGCAAGGTATTTCCTACAGTCTCCATTCCATGTGAGGAGAGAGCAGCTTACCATGGTCCGGACTGAGAGACTGCCAGGACACAATGGCAAGGCAAGACAACTGCTTTAACGGTTGATGCAGGAAATTTTAAGGATATTAAACATTAGAGATCTACATCTAGTCTCCTCCATCAAACCCAAAAAGTCAAAAATTGCTGATTTCTGAACCTAACAGGACAAACTTTTCTACCCTTGACAAAATGTGCTGAAAGAAGTAGAGGGAGAGCAACCTGAGCTTTAGGCAGAGTTCAAGTAGCATTGTCAAAGCAATCCTCTGTGAAACAGAACTCAGCTTCCACAGTAAATCATGAGCTTAAAATACAGGGTAAATACCTGAGGTAAGCCTGCTTGAAGAGTAGCAACTGTGATGGCAAACATTTCTGTCATCAACGAAAGGAGAAAAAATTCTCAAGTAACAGGCTAGGGAGATTTTTTAGTATTATTTTCAATAACTGAAAGAGTTAACAACTCAACCACAAACTTCCTTAAAAGCATCTGGAAAGCATCCCTAAAATTAATACAAATGTTCAGGAAGACAGGACATATCCTGGTGAGACCTGTTGTTTCACAAACACTACAGATGATTTTACTACTTGTATACTATCTCCCTGCAAGAGTAGCTACTTTTAATCAGTAAGGTCCCCAAGTTTGTGGGGTTTTTCTGGTTTGTTTTTTTTTTTTTTTCCCACAAGGAAATGCTCTTTTAGTTGCAACTCCATTTGTCGGGATTTGGCCTAGCACACTGAACAGTGGAAATGATGGATTAAATCATCTGAGCGGAATGCTCCATAAGCAAGGAAAAGTCAGACTAAATGCTGGACAACATCCTACATGACAGTACTCCAGGACTCTGCTGCAGACATGCTGCACTCTGCAGTCAGAGAGTTGTCAAGAAGCAGTGCCCACCTGCTTTTCCTGCTTCTGCCATGAAAACAACTAGAACCTCAACACTTTTTATAATTGCAAGGAAAGCGTATGCACCACTTCAAACCAAGTTTTCAACAGAGAACATTTTAATGTGTAAAGAGCAATCCGAACTGCGATTAAACTCTGACTACTGGAAGCCACTGCATTGTCATAACTTCCACAAATACCTATATAATCAAGGTATTTTTCTTAATTACCTCCATTTTTGCATTAGTCCAACGAGGAACTTCTACAATCATATTAAACAGGATCTAAAACAAAAAAACAGTGACAGAACTGAGAATAAATTTCACTTGGCAATTAGCATTTTACAGTAACACAAATTCTCTCCTCTGCATTCAGCAGCAACACACATCGCATTTCTCTGGTACAGCCACTTTTATTTGCACAATTCATTTAGTTCAACCTCCGTGGTTCAGCCTCTCCCCACCTCATCCCCTTGAGAACACGAACAACAACAAGCAATGGAAATACACCTGATGTTTTTGTTCCAATGTCAATATTACCCTTCACAAAATGTTCAGAATGTCCATAGAATAGTTTGCCACGAGGCAGTGGTTCAGTCTAGTAGTCAAAGAGGATTGAATGTTTCTATAGCACAGAGTTGGCTTCCCTTAAGCAGTGGAAAGGACAGTGGTTTGGGTTTTTTCCCCTCAAGGATTTATTCTTCCAGGCCCTCCTCTTTTGCCTTATCATTTTTTAAAAACTCGTAAAAATGACACTTCCGATTCTCAGTCAAATCTGGTTGCAATGAGGCGACACTAATCCAAAAGTAATGCCAGAGGAAGGACAGGGACACAGACACCTCACATTTGTGTAAACCTTCCTCCTAACAGAAACAAAGTGAGAGCTGTTTTAAGAAGGGGGTGTGGGAGGAAAAAAAACAATAAACACGTAAACTTTTATGTTTTTAGAAGAAAAGTAAGTAGTGTACACCTTCTTGCTGAGGAGGTTAAAGCAACATTTTCCAAAGAGAAAAATTCTGTGTAACTGCCATAAGATTTCTTATGAAACTGAGTCAGGCACTACCAAGGAGAGTATTAATTGAATTGGCTAACTAGACCAAACCAAAACTAGACTACTACAACAACCTCAAAATACCACATTGCCTGGGACATCTCTCCACAGCCAAGGAAAACTCACAGTGGTATTAGCAATCACAACAGATCAGGAAAGACAAAATATGTTTTTGCAGAAATTTGTAGGAAAAAAATGTAAAGTTGAACCAACTGAAGACTTGCACTGACTCTTTAACCACAGTTAGGGCTCCAGTGAACTGTTAAATACTTGTATTTTTGCTCCTTGTACCTGCAGCTGCAACAAACAAATACCACTACCAGGGTCAACATCACAGTCTGATTAAAGTAATTCCAATGGTTCTATGACCATCTCCTCCCAAACAAACTGGGAATGTGGAAAGCAAAGGAAAATCCCAACTGTCACTCAGCATTTCTACTATAAGATCACAAGCTATGCACAATCCTCACAGACAAATCCCAATATATTTAAACTATATTTGCCATGCATAAGTACGATGTCCATACTGGAATCAGTGGCATGTCAGATGGAATCCCTTCTTCCAATCAGGTCATGACCAAACAAAAAAGATTAAAAAAAAGAAAAAAAAGGAGAAAGGTTTCAGATAAGACTCCGTTTCATAAAATACACCTTATGTATATAAAAACAGTTGAAACAAAAGTAAAGAGGGCTCAAAAATGTCAACACTGAGCAAGCAGACAGAACAAAGCAACACACAGGCACCAGCAGGTAAGAGAAGGGTTGGAAGAAAGCCAAATAAAGTCTGCACATCCATCTGGGAAACACTTGGAAAACAGAAATGCACAGCATGAAAGCCAGTGCTGACAAGAAACTCCTAGGGAACTGCCATACAGGCTGAAGAATTGTTCTGACTGGTAGCTACAGGCAGAAAACTTACAAACTACTCCTGGAATTACAGAGGATGTCCTCCCCTCCACCACAACCCTGTATTTTTGTTGTTTAGATGCGGCCATATGCTTTCCTGACCATGCAGAATGCAAAGGCTCCAGCAGCCTCTAAGCTTGGTTTTGAGCTTTAATTAGTCAACAGTCCAGGTCTTCACCACATCAACTGTTGGGGCTGGACTACAACTGGACTGAAATTAATGCAACGTTCCTCTCAAAAACATAATAAAACCACTTGGATTTAACTCAGCTTGAAGACCAGGCCCTCATAATTTCTGTATCAGTCAAATGTGAACTGTCAAGAGTCTTAAATGTGACAGCCTGACACATTAATCTGTATGCAAAAAAAATTCCCCAAAAGTACTTTCTCTAATGATAAGCTGCCAAAAGCATTTACAAAAGATTAATGACTTCATTCAGTGTTTACATTTAAAAATACAAAGTTTTATTTATAGTGCAATCAAATTTTCACAGCGGTGAGACTAGATTCACTCGTGTGGAAAGGAGCGCACACACTAGATATTTTGACAGATAGAAAGAGAGAAGCAGACTCCCTGGTTCTTTAGGATTTTTCTTCCTCCTCTTTCGTTTCTTATCTTCCTCCCTAAGTATCACACAGGAATGTTTCCATCACTCTTTTTTTTCCCAGACCAGGCACCTATTCCTTCAAACCACTTAAATGTTGTCTCCCATCCCTTGCTGAAAACTGTCCCTGCCTCAGCTGAAAACAGAAATGTAAGTGTCAGACACCACCTGTCTTCACAGATTACCATCTGCATGTGTCATTCAGTGGTTAGTTTTGGCTGGTGAATGCATCTGGTAATTGATATTTTTATCTTAAATCAGTAAAATAAAAAATTCCACCTCACCAACCCCCTAAGTAAGCACTTCTACCCCCTCAAGCAACTGCAAGACTATTTCAACAGCCCATCTGACACACCTTCAACTCACAGAAAAAAAATCTCTCATTAAACAAAAACTACTGCTTGCAAAGTTTACCATTTAACTGCCTTAGTACAAGAGCAGTCAATTGCCCTGCCTGTGAGATCACTGCTAGCTGCAGTCCAGATTTAACCCAGCTCTGCAAGTGCCTCATGTAGAAGAGACACCCATTCATGAGAGCCGACTGTGCAACAGGCCAGAAGGAGGAGTTCTCCAGGCAGCCTCATGCCAACTCAGCTGGCTGACAGTTTCCTCAGGACAGTATTCCTGGAGCATGCAAGAAAAGAGGAGGAAACAGTGTCCTAGATTTAGAAAAAGGGATAGAATCCATCTGCTAGGGAAAGGGAGCTGAAGAGCCCAGAGGGACACTCAACTCAGGGTATTACGTAGCTTGTTTGACTTCGGGTCAATGTGAACCCAAGACAGATACTTGTACTTAAACTCTATTATACCTTGAAGAGGTGATGGGGTGTGGAATCTACTTGCTCAACAAAGAGAAGTCAAAAGTACATTTCCTAATTCCTACAACTGCGTAAGAAAATCAGCAGAAAATTACACCAGTAGGAACAACCAGTATGTCTAAATGATACCCTTCATTTCCTAAGAAGTACACCCTAAGTACTTTACATGGGAACTCCACGTAGGTTGTAACTGTTTGCTTTATTGGGGTGTTGTCTTTAACACTTCTTGGCAACTTACTGCATTCCATTTCAGCTGAACATCATTTTTAATGTATTATGATATAGTTTTTGCTGAGACAAGCAAAAATGTCTCTCTTTCACACAGAAAACAAACAGTTTTTGGTTTTTGAAATGAGAAAACCACAGAAAGATAAAAAAGATATACAAAAATATTGCAGCATATTTGTACAGCAAGTATTGAGAAAAGCAAGGAAAATACAGACTATTGTACTCAGGTAGACTGTTAGTCATCATCCTCTCCTCTAAGACTGATGGCCAAAAATAACAGCCAGCTGTGGCTGTATAGATTCTTACAGAAAATAACTCATTTTGATCTGGGGCTGTTCTTAGAAACCTGAGTATCAGAAGGAAAAAAAAAACATGACCTTTCTGATGCCCGCCTTTCTGGACTGCCCTACACCCCTCTCAAAATCAGTTCTTCCTTACCTAACTTTCCCTTTCTTGTTCAACTAGTTTCTTTCCCAGTCATTCCACGTTCCTTATTTCATACCCTTGAGGGAAGGGTTTTGAATAGGTATGATTTTGCTCAACAGTTGCAACCTTTAATGCTCAACTTTGAAGGTTCAGATAATCTGAAGCAGAAGTGGAGTAACCTCAAAAAGTTGCAATTTGCCATCACCACGCACAATAAAGAGAAGAGATAAGCTAAAGCTTACAGTTACTTTGGTAATTTTTATAATAGAATGCTTTAAAAAATATAAAAGCAGTAGAGGCAGCATTTGGGGGCTGCTGACTCTTTGTCATAGAGAAGTCCTGAGTCTAGAAGAAAGTGAGAAAAAAAGCAGCTATCATTTCCTTTTTTTTCTGTCTGTTCATTTGCAATCTGGCAGGGATTCTCATCAACCATGAACTGAACATGGCAGCATGCACCGGAGGACTAACAAGAATGAAAATCATAAGCTGCAGTCTAGCAGTAGTGTGAAAAAAGGGTGATGTTTAAAAGGAAGAGAGAAAATAAAAGAAAAAAAGGAAAAAAAGGAAAAAAAAGGAGAAGGTAAATATGGACTGTCATGAAATATATCCAGAAATAAATGGAGTGGGACTTCCCTATAAAATGAGTAGCCATGTTATAAGCATTCCCAATGTAAACTCACTATAAGGTATTTGCCAATTAAAACAACAAACCAGATGCCAGCAACATCTGGACACCAAAGAGACAGTGGAACTCCTCCAATATAAATTAACATGCCACACAGCAAAAGAGGAATGCAACGTCCAGCATAAACACAGAGTGCCTGCAGTCTCTTCATACTGAACTTCCCGCATATACTGAAAAGTACTTTTCAGTACTGTTACACTGAAAAGGGAATCACGAACACTATGTAGGTACAGGTAGGTTTTACACACAGGAATCTCCCTGGTGTCAGGCATATTCTCTGACCAACTAGTTATGGGACACATTCACCTGCAAAACTACGCAGAGTACAACCATGACATGGATAAGCATGAAACACCGGCTTTCTCAGGTTAAGGAACCATTTACTTGAAGTTAAGTTGGATCAGTCATTGATGTAACTTTCTCAGGAAACCAGCTGTACTCTGGGTAGATTTCAACTGGACTGCTGAGTGACGATTACTTCTACTCTCAGCATTTGTTCATCGATAAGAACACAAAGCAAGGCTGTATCTAATGGACACACTCATAGCAAAAGCCTGGGCAAGTTCAAGCATCACGGTGAAAAGATTCACTGATAATCTAAAATTTGGAACACAAATCCCTGACCACATAATGTGTAACCTGTAGCCCAGCTTACATACACTGAAAAACCAGTCTGACATCACCATGGGCTGCTAGAGGCTGTAGTTAAGGCAGAATACAAAATCAGCAACAAGCGTGCACCTGTCCGCACGGAAAATGACGACAGCTTCTCCTTTTTTATGAAACATACCCACTTTACCACATGACATCTCTGACACCAGTTTTGAACATTGCTGGAAGCACAAAGTCCTCTATCAGATCACCTATGCAGACTGCACGACCACTCTGATGACCCCTTATATCTCACCTGACTAGTTAATTTATCAGAAGGTTTTGCCTCACAGAAGCATCTCAGCTGAAGTCCACAAGGGCATTCCAGCACTGTGCAACCCACAGGATGCCACAAAACAAAAGCTGTCTTGTTTCTATTTTTTTTTTTCAAATGCTCTTATGAATGTCTGCAAGTTAGAGGAGTATAATCTCTGCATGAAATAAAACTTTGTGTTCAAGAACACCTGGGTCCTGTGAATGACACAACATGTAAATACTTCACCAAATACATACAATGACAAGTAGATCAGAAACCCTTTCACTACAGCAGCGAAGCAACACGTCACTTTTGTCTTGAAAAGAAAATGATGACCTCTTCAAATCTTCTTCCTGCCAGACATGGAAGACCATATTCAACAGTCAGGCTCTGACAGTTTTGGCTGTAGCCCTAGTGGAAACACCCTCTTTTCCAGACAGAGATGTGAAACTTTTGAAACCTTTCACAGAGATGTACTTGGGCAGGAGTGGATTCCAAGTGCTTGCAATGCTTAAGGCAATGCAGGGGCTCAGACTGCAAGCTACTAATAATTTTAAATCTGGAGCTGAATATTACTTCTTTCAGCATAGTTTCTACCTCAAAGAAACTTCTCTCTTGTCCTCAAAAAGCCAAAAACTATCTGCAAAAGCAAAAAGGTCAATTGTCAGCAGCGTCTGCAAAGCTAAATTTAACTGAGATTTGGGAAAGTCTAAAATGTTACAAGAAATGGTTGAACTAGTGAAAACAGTTAATATAGAAACAAGACAGTGCTTCCCTTAGAAACTACAAACTGAAACTGCAAAACAGCTGACACAGACTTACAGGATATGCATTCCCTATCCTACAAATTTCAAAAGCTCAAACTCCTCTACTTTGAGACCTTCTTTTCTGGCATCAGGAACACCAAGGACAATTTAAAGTACATTAGACAGACTAAATAGACTCTTGCAAAATAATCTTTATTTTCCATAGCTAGACTGCCATCTGATAAACACCAGCTCAGCATAATTTAACACACTTAATTTAACTCTTAAGAGGGCTTGCTCTTGTTCAGAGTAATAAATAACTGCCACCCTAAAAGCTTAAGTTTCAAAGATTTGTTTTCAGGGCAAGAAGAACCATCATCTTTGAATTCCAGTCAAATTCAGTGCAAGGATCAACTGAGTAACAAGTATCAATAGCAGCCTTTGCATTCCTAGACAAGAGCAAGGAGTCCAGTACTTCAAAGGTTTTCTGAAATCAGTACAGGACATTAAACTCCTCATTTTCCCTTTACTCCCTGATTAGCATGTCAGGGAAGCTTACAGCCTGCACATTTGTTTGCTTAATTTTATCAAAAGCCTGCTAGGATTGAAATGTACATTTGCCTTTGCTCATTTTCTTTAGTTCTATTAAACCACAGTCCAGAGCTCTCTCACAACAGGAGTTACATGAAGCAGCCCTGGAGGCTACCGCTGGCCAAGGAAGCAAGACCTGCTCACCCTCACCGGCATTTCCCCCCCGCCTTTCCACAGGCTACTACAAGCAGTTTTCAACAAGCTACCACGCTTCTCACAGCACAGACAAGTGCAGTTTTGAACAGCTTCAGATGCTGCATAAAACATCTTTGCATCAGTCAGTATTTATAAGCAGCTAAGAAACAGAATTCTTGACTTGCCAGCAGGAGATGTAAATAAGAATCGATGCTGCAAGGCAATGATTTTTGATAGAAGTCTACTGGCACATACTCTTTCCCCTGAATAATTCCTCTTTCAGGCACAATTCTACATCTACTAAACAGTACCTAAATGGGCATTAAGCTACAGGAAATCCAAAAAGCCTTACTTAGGCATTGTAGCTTGAATGAATCACAGAGCAAAGGGAGAGGAAACACATAGTGCAGGACTGTGTGGGAAGTGCTGTACAGTACAAGAACCAGTGCACCACACACTGGCTGCAAAACCGTGAGAGCCCAGACAGTTAGGACAGTTCTTTCACATCCGATGGGTAGCTACAGTTTTGCAATATGACTGGCCAAACAGATAGGCAAAGATAATGACTGGGACACACACCTGCCCACCCACACAGCACGGCCTTAAAGCATAGTTTCCTTCATTTTTTTTCATTCACATTCTTTTACTAAGTTTTAGATGAGCCTATGCCAGGCAAAGCACAGCAAACAATATTATATTTTGGAAAGGACACTTGCATAAACAAATCTTGTTTCACAGAAAAAGCCTGAGCAGATCTTCCCTGTTTTCTGGGCTTCTATCAGCCTTAACTTCAGTGCTGGATAATGCTGAACCATTAGCAGATGTGATTTTTCTCCCTTTAGGCTTCCCAGTTGAGTATAGAAAACAATATAACCTCAGTTGCGAAAAGCAGATACTCACTATAATTTCTGCCCTAACATGCTTAGGATTTCTGAAGTTCTGTTTATAAACCAAAGATTATCCACAGTCAGAGCATAATGAATATTTCATTAAGGGAGGTTTTATTGCAAATGTTTCTGAACGCAATAGCAAAAAAGATAACGTATCTACACTGCAAGAGTCGTAACAAACCTTTGAAAGACTGGCAAAAATGTTTGCCTTTGAGAACATCTTGATGAATAAAGGAATTCTGACATTTCTGGTCCATTCAAAGAGGAGAATATTAAATCCCTTTAAGTCTTTCCTCCTAAAAGACTTGCATTTGAAGATATGTCAACTACATTCAGTGAGAGCAAGTTCACTCTGCAGAAAAGTGATGTTGGGAAGGAAATAGATGAAAAAAAAAAAAAAGCAAGAAAAAAAAACTTAGCAATACCTCAGATCCAGTAGTCTTTGACCTCTTCGCAGGAATTTCTTTATCCTATAGGGAAAGAGTGAAGCAAAGAAGTACATAAAGAACACTAGAGAGCAACACTGTATTCACATAAATACAGGAAATAGCACTTTGCAATGCAATTGAAACATCCCTTTGTGAGCACAAAGGCCTAAATTATAACTTTTAAAAGTAAGCACTCAGTTCTGTTTCATTTCGAAATTCTAACCTTTGAGACATTACCAAAGGAAGATAAATGTACAAGGACACATCCACTTTCTCCCAGATACTAAGAAATTTAAGCAGCAATTTAGGTCTGTACTCAACTGATTAAAACCAGCCATTTTTCTGTACAGTTGAAGAAGACAAAAACCTATCCAAAATAAACAAAACCAGTATGAAAAATACTGAAAATTTATCCATCATAAAGTCCACAAATCTCAGACCAGAGGACGGAAAGACTCTAACATACAATTCTTAAAGTCATCCTCTTGCAAACAAGGCAAAATTAACAGAGACCTTAACCATGACTTCCCTTCCTGCTCACCCTTCAGGCCCTATATCGGATGGAATGCTATTTCCCCACTCACACACCAACATGAAAGTCTCTCCACACTGATCAGACACTGCTGTACCCTAATTTAACCTACTGACAAAATCACAGGCTATAACCTACTCCTCCAAACTTTTAACTCCAGATGCAGGGACAGCAAGGCCTCCAGGGAACATGTGATGAAAATGGCCATTGCTTTTCCAGCAATGGCACAGATTGAACATGGCATCTTAGTAATGACACTCTGAATGACCTGCCTCTCCCACTAACTAGCACTTGGGCCTGCTGACCAAAAAGGTTTCATTCAGATTTTTAACCTCTCATGTTTAATAATTCAAGGGATTGGTTCATCAGTTCAGAAGCCTCCATCTGAACATGTTCAAACTACTGACCTTTTGCACCATTCATATCACCCATAGAGACTCAGCAACAAAACAAGAAAACGACTAAAACTCCCCCAGCCTGTTTGTGTCACAAGCACCCTGTGATAAGCAAACCTCAGCCTAAACCAAAGACTGGCAGTTCTCCCACCAGTGACAGACAAAACAGCCGTTTCATTATTGCTGTAATGAAGCCCCAGGGAGGGTGGCTAACAAGACGTGAAAGTGCTCAGCTGCACCCCACGCTCTGAGAATCTCCAAAGGTGTGATTACCACTTCTCTCCTGGGCATTGCTGCTGGCTTCCAATTCTAATACTCCTTTTGGGAATTAAAGACATACACTGTAAGTTATGCAAGTGTGTGCTGTACATCCACGACAAAGAAATGTACACTTTTAATGGCAGATGTAGAAAACTGCTAATTTAAAAAGAGTAACAGTTGAAAATTAATTCAAGCACACAGAAACAAAAGCCTTAAACACAGGGAATTATCAAAAGACACAGTGAGGGTTCCTCCTGCCCTCAATCACTTAAAGAGACACCTAGGCTTGTATATACAGAAATCCTTATGTTTCACTGCAAGTTACTGCACTCAGCAGAGAAAATTTGGTGTAGTCATTGTGCCTGTATCACATAAGGCATCAGTCTGGGTTAGAGTGGTCTTTTCTGGCACTAAACATTTTTATGTTGATTACCAAAAAAAAGCTTTTAAAACCTCCACTTTTACCTAAAGAACACCAGCAAAACTATTAGCATTTTGAAATTAAACATGTTTCAAGGCATAACCACATACCTCTTTAGATCCAGCAAACAGGGGAATGTCATGGAATGGGGAAATATATTTACCATCAGCATTCTCTGAAAGACAAAACAAAGTAGCATTGCAAACCTAAAGATACAGCGTAAGATGTTGGTGTTGCTGAATATCACACAACACAGAAATGTGTATATGGTATGATTCTGCATCGCTCAAACTTTTTCTGAAGTTTAATTTCAGATACTAACCTACATGGAGGACAAGGAATTTGATTGTTTTGACAAGGATTCATTAGAATCAAAGCTATTGCTTCAGCATTCAACACTGTGCTTCTCTTCTACGTGGCAATACAAGCTATACAAGGATGAGAAAATTCTTTCATTCTTTTCTCCTCTCTGGCCAAACATAATAACTAAGAGATAAAAAACCCAACCAAATCCAAAGGAACCTCATTTCCATCAGTGATAAGTGAATTCATCTGGGTTTCTAGCAACATTGCCCCCATGATTTCACTGTATTTCTAATAAACTGAGTTTCACGACCACAAATCCCCCAACGTAAAAGGCCGAAGTCTGATCAAGAGTGAGTGAGGGATAATTGTTCCAGGCCCTCGATATGAAACACCACACCTTGAAAACAGCAGAAAACGATGTTAACTTAATGGGGGCCCAATCTGCACCTCCGCCTTGCTCTCACTCTAGAAAGGAATAAATTTCACTGGAGTGTATGTTTAAGTTTTTCAGGTCCAAGTATCACATCAAAACAGTGCAAACACTAACTCAAATAAAGGAATTTCTCCTTTGCTGGCACCCCTATTCAGAGTAAAGAAAAAAGCAGACAAGGAACCTCACTTAGCTTTGGACTTTATTCTGACCACCTCAGCAAAGAGGACTAAACGGAGTTAATACGAAACTCCTGGAAGCCTCCCGAATGCTCCTCACAAATAAAACAAAGTTTAGTGGTAGGCTGTTTATTCCCACCAAATAAAATTACTTTCTCTAGACGAGCTCCTGCGCTGGCAGCCCCAGGAACGAGCACAAGGATGCTCTGGCAGTGCTGCCAACCAGGCACACGCCGCCTCCGCTTCTCCCACACCAGCGGACGTCAGAGTTGACTGTAGGTCAATGGACCAGAAACGTACAAACCCACTGCGATAGGACTGGCACACAAATAAGACAACACTCTTACGAAAACGCGTAACAGTGAACACGGCAAGCCCTCAGCTCTCGCTGGGTCTTGAGACGCCTCCTGGAGCACTGCCCATGCCCTCGCCCTGCCACTTGCTGGCCCCCGCTCGGGGCTGGAGCCCCACGCTTTGGATGTCAGCCTCCCGCCTCAGTGACGTGTCTGGTGGGAGGGAGGGCTACCCTGGTCACAAGGGACAGGCTGGGCTGTCACACCACAGAGCCTCCCACGGCTGTCCCTGAGGTGCCACAGGCCCCCGCGCCCAGGCTGCCACAACACGGCACCACGGCGGCGCTTCCCCCCCGGCGGCCTCCGGGGCTGAGCAAGGGCACGGCTGGGCCGGGGTTGAGCAGGCCCAGCATCCCCTCCAAAAGCCGGGATCTCTACAGGATCCGCCCTCGCTCTCTACAAAAACACTGCTCTCCCCATACAGCGGGGGGAAGGCTCGGGGGCGACGCCTCAGCCAGCCCGAGGAGCCTCCGCGGGAGAGCGGGGGGAGCCGCCGCCGCCTCCTTTTCTTCCCCTCCGTGCGCCCCGCGGGACGGGGAAGGAAAGGGTTTATGGAGCCCGGGGACTGCTACTTACTAAAGTAGAGGCGGTAATCGGGCGAGTTGGGCCGGCCCCGCTGTTCCGTGCTGTAGCGGGACATGGCGCCCAGGCGCCCCCCCCCCCGCGCCGCCAGCAGCACCCGCGACAGCCCCGGCGGCGCCCGCATAATGGCGGCGGCCACGCGCCCGCCTTCCCTCCCCTTACTGCGGCCGCCGCGCCGCGCCGCGCCGGCCCTGCCCCGCCTGCTGCGGCCCCTGCGAGCGCAGGTCAGCGCCTCAGAGGGAGACAGAGGCTGTGGGGCTGCCCAGCCGCAAGAGAGGCCTCCACCGAGTTTAAATTAATAGTAGCAAAGGCCAACCCCTCCGTGAGGTGGCAGGTGACCCCAGCGGGAGCCAGGCAAGCTTGGGCAGGTGGTAGCCCAGGTGTACCAGGCTGAGGTGCTCTCAGGCCACCAGCACTGCCAGAAAGGGGGATGCCGAGAGGATGGAGCCAGGCTCTTCTCGGTGATGCCAAGCACTAGGACACGAGGGAACAGGCAAACTGACACACGGGAAGTTTCACCTGAACATGAGAAAGAACTTCACTGTGTGGGTGGCTGAGCACTGGAACACATTGCCCAGAGAGGGTCTGGAGTCTCCCTCACTGGAGATAGTCAAGAACCATCTGGACACAATCCTCAGTGCCATGTGCTGTAGGATGACCCTGCTTGAGCGGGGTGGTTGGACCAGATGAGCCCCTGTGGACCCTTCCAACCTGACTGACTGTGATTCTCTGAAAAGTGTGGATGCAAAACTAGGGGTGATGATACCAAAGGTTGCTATCCGTACCTGAGGCCTATGGCAGCACGAAGATCCTACCCTGCTGCTCCCTAGGTAGGGAAATGTTTGTTTCTTGGCACACGTTTTTATGACACCCAAGCCAGTCTGTGTCTGCACTGCTTATAGCTGGGCTATTTGCCTGGGTTCCCAATCAGAGATAATATTTTATATTGAACCCTGCTGATACTTCAGTTAGATTCTGTTTTCACCCTGTGTTGGTTTTAAAGCTTAATAGCTCTACGTATGACCTGATTCCTTTGAATTATCTTTTCATTGATCCTTGAGGATGACTTCTAATGAACTTTCTCTGTTGTTAAGGATGGGAGTTCTTGAAGTAGTGCTTCTTATTTGTGGATCTTTCAAAAATTCCTGAAAAGGGGCAAATACCACTCTTTGTATTTCATTGATGGAGAAACTGAGGCAGAACAACTTTCGTTGCATCATCACTCCTAAATCCCAAGCCAATTATCTTGTGTATTCGCCTTGAAAGGGAATCAATATTAGGTTTGAATTTTAACTCTGATTTGAATTACCCTGGAAGATTTATGCAGGCTAACTCCATGTTACCCTCATTATTTTATACATTATTTTGAATGTTACTGGGAATTATTTATTTGCAGCAGAAGGGCTAAGTCAATATCTTCCTTCAGATTTAAACAGCATATAACTACTTCTTCTCATTATTTGTTACCTCTTCTCTTTCGGTAGATCAGGCTTCAAAAGAGTCAGGATTGTCTGTTCAGTGTGTGCAGTAAGAACACAATTATTTTACACTAGAGCAGGACATTTTTATGATGGCCTCACTACTGTTCCCCCATGTACTCCTCTGCGGGGTGGTAGTTGGTGCTCTGGATCTTTGAGCTGTATTCTAGTGTGTGCATTTTCCATTACAAGAAGGCTCTGGGGAAAAAAAAGAGCTACGGTCTCCTCTGATTTGTGCCACTGCTTTCTGTGTTTGTGACAACAGACTTATCTCCAGGAGTATGGAGAGGCCATTTTGCAGGGCCATTGCCCACTTCTGCAGAAGCTACAAAATAGTACTTCATATTTTACTGGAGAAGTTGGCATCTGAGTTCACCAAAGGCAAGGTTTTCAGGGGTAATGCCCTGAATTGAACATGTAGGGGTGAAATTCTTCATAGAGTCATAGAATGGCCTGGGGGGGAAGGGTCCTTAAAGATCGTGTAGTTCTCCCCAGCCATGGACAGGAGCACCTTTCACCAGACCACGTTGCTCAGAGCTCCATCCAATGTGGCAATGAACACTTCCAGGGATGGGGCATCCACAGCCTCTCTGGCCAGCCTGTTCCATTGTCTCACCACCCTTACAGTAAAGAATGTCTTTGCTATATCTAATCCTAGACCTATTCTCTTTCAGTCTGAAGGCATTCCCCCTTGTCCCATCACTACATACTCTTGTAAGAAGTCCCTCTCCATCTTTCTTCTAGGTTCCCCATAGATACTGCCAGATCTCTGTAGTTGTACATTTTTTGTCTAGAGGGCAAACAAACTGTTTTTCATATGGAGTAATTAAAAAAGGAGAAACCTGTATAACTTTTTTTCTGTTATACTAAAATCTATTATGTGCTTTCTTTGAGTTGGCCTGCTGCTGAAATGGGCAAGGTTAAAAGGAAACACGTGCCATAGACCTAGCATTCCGCCTCTGCTTAGTTCTGAGGAATCTGGATTTCATTTATGGAAGGTCAAAGCCTTTGAAAATATCTTACTGAGAACACACACAAGATTTTTACACTTGCAAAGCTAACAGTTGGGTGTAAGGTTATTCTAGTAGGAGTCCGATACGTATTTATTTCCCTTTACAAGCTGGGAAGTGAAATACACAGCCATGGCCAGGAGTCCCGGTAAGATGCACGAAGCTTGAGCGCAGAGTTCTCCATTGCCTTGTGTTGTGAACGTGGTCCTACCTAAAGCTCTCTCATCTCTAGTGGGAAATCAGTTGTGAAGCACTTAGAATTTATGAAATATAAACAAGTTTCTGTGCAGGGACTGTTTAGATCCATAAATAAATGCCAGCATGTTACCTAGCAAGGGCAAATGATACAGCAGAAAACCACACTAAAAGCCTGCTAATACTACCAGAGCAGAGAACATGATGTTTTAGTACTCTAAGGTATCCAGAATTATCCTAGCACTGAAGAAATAATAGTGCTTAAGTAGGTTTGATTGTATTTTTCCATATTGTGCATTATATTACACAGAAGACGGCTGAAGTACGCCCAGTACTCAAGTCATATTTGGGTAAGACCAGCTCCCTGGTTGGAATAAAGTCACCTGCCATCCTTGAATCTTTGAAACAAATGAATGTTTTGGTTCCAGTGTTTACCTTGAGCAAATTCTCCAGAATTACCACATCTTTTACTACCAAGGGATTTTTTCACATTGATTCCCAAGAATTTTGCATCTAGCTCCTTGCATATCATTCCAATTGGGCCAGAAAAAGGCCTTTATAGGACTGATCTCATTCATTGACCTTGTAACAGCTCCCACTGAAAAACAATGAAAGTGTTGCTATTTATTTCAATGGAATTAGAACCAGGTCCTTAAGACTTAAGTAGAACTTACATGGTGCTTAGGTTTTATGCTTGCCCTCTGCACAGGGGTGAATCTCATTCCAGCAAAATGCCACTGGAGTATAGCAAAAACTCAGAAGCAATATAACCATCTAAGCCTGAAGGACATCCTTATTTTAAAAGTTTGTACTCTGCAGTGTACATTTACACTGATTTTAGATAAATTTTTATATACACACATATATATTTAAAAATTAATGTTTTGCCCGTTAAAATGCTGTGCAAATTAAATGCAGAAAATACTATCAATATCATAATTTAAAGAAACCCCTCCTGAATGAAAATAATTTTCATCTTTTCAGCTAATAAAGCTTTGAAGAATTTCATTACTACAACTATGTGGTATTCCGCTGCATTTGCTCTTGACTGGTGATCACATCATTATCATTAAATTTTGCTGTAATAGAAGTCCTATCTCCATGGCTTGTAAAACCGTTAATCTGAAGGAATCAGTTCCTGCCAGCCTTCTGTTTTGCTGCTACCTGTGTGCAAAAGTCACAGCCAGCCTTCCTCCCTGCCCAGCCACCTCGATGGAACAGGTCGCTGCCTGCGCCTGCTGGCCAGCGCTCACTCATTCAGCCAACACCATCTCCCCAACCTGCCAATGGATCGGCTACAACCAGTGCTCCCTAGGGCAGATCAAGCCAAGCAGGGCTAGGTGACGCAGTTTAGGGACATTGGGCTAAGTTATTCAGGATGCTTTTCAGCCAAAGCAAGTTAAGGGCCATGAACAACTCCTGCAGATCTTTGCACCGACAGTCCTCAGCAGGAGAAGGATGACGAATCATTGGAGTCAGTAACCTCTTTCATTGGCACAGCTGGATTTGGCAGAGGATGTCTAGAGAAGATGTCTATGCACAGCCAACTCACGTATGTATTTGTATATTGCTGGCTGATGGATGCCTGAGGGCAATGAAAGACTACATCATCTATCCAAAAGGAATCATTGTGTATTTCAGTAACTAGAGTTAGGTTTATCAGGTTACATTACCTTCCATCTCAATGTGAATAGGAAGAGAGGCTCCTATCCCAAAGACACTTAGTACCTTGAGTCAGACTGTGAACCCTTGTTTTGTAGCAGTGAACTCGCTTCAGTAATCCATTTGCTCTAAAGAGACTGATCCTCTGTATTTATGCAAAATTTGGATTTAGTCATAATACTCATAACCATTAGGAAGAAGTCAAGTTTACACACTGTTTTTCCCCTGAATAAATTGTTTGTCAGAGCTGTTTTGTCTAAGCTGTTAGTTTCTTTCTTAACCATGCTTTTTGTTAGGCTCCCCTGTAAAGTGTGTTAGGATTCGCTTGCCAGACTTAACTTCTCTGGACCTCTGCCTAGAAAGTGGTTTGCCTATCAAGAGGCCAGGACACCATGGCTGAGTCTAGTTTTGTAAGATACGTCCATTTGTTCCCTCCTAGGCATCTATACTGAGTTAATTTTAAGCTCTGTGAACCAGATTTCAGCCTACCCTAACTCCCATTAAACTTGTTTGTGAGTATGAACTGAAGCTTATTTTTTTAAGGCTCCTATCTTTGTTACTCTAAGGCAACTCCCCATCACAAAACAAAAATCACCAAATAGTATTCTCTCCTGTTAATTCTTTCATTCATTCTTTCACAAATGTGCACAAACAGAAACATAGAGAGAAAAAAAAAGGCTCCAGTTCAGCTATAAAAATACTGTCTGGAGATATGAAATTTCAATGTGAAGCTGCAAATCTATAATGATTCAAAATAGAGACCTAGAAGGAAAATCTTTCCAGTTGCTCATGATAGTCCATTCCTCTCTTGATTTGTGAATTGCCAGACATAAGGTTCTCAAAGAATTCCACAGAAAATATTTCATCTTTGCTAATTTCTATGCCCTCCTATTTTACATTGAAACACACCAATAACGAAGAATCATCTTCCTGTTCTTTTACCTATGCCTCGCTCTCTTGCTTCTCTTTCCTCATTAGCTTTGATATCACAGTGCCATCTACTTGATCAACAGAGTCAGGTTATTTTCCTTAGAAAATTACGTGGCTGTAACACTGAAGAAATCAAAGGGCTGCTCGGTTTCCTGGCAAGTTCCCTCTCCTCCTCACCTCCCAGCCCTTTCAAAGCAGCACTGCCCTTAGATGTCCCCCTTTGGGAGCTGGCCCAGCTCCAAGCCTAGCAGACCTACACAAAGCCCTGGCTGGATAGTGACAGATCCACAGGCGCTGTGAGGACAATACAAGCCCTGCTGACCCTTTTCTCAGCATCCCTTCTCCTCTCTGGCAGGTGTTTCAGTTTGAGAGATGGGTCCCCCTCTGAAGGCAGAAAACACGTCAGCCTTTTGTGTGTGTAAACTGGAGCAGAGGCTTTGTTTGGAGTAAGAAAGCATCACAGCAGTCGGAGGAGATGGATTGCATAGCTTGAAAGGTTGAGCCATCCCTCCTTAGAAACATCCACAGCCTAGCCTGAGCCCCAGCAGGCATGTATTTTATTAATTTTTCTTACAAATATTTAGACAAGAAACACTGTAGACAGGGCTAAAAGAAATTATCGCTGTGCACTTACTTCTAAAGACCTGTTTCTCGACAGGAATCACCAGTCTGGCAAGATCAACAGTAGGAGTGAAGGTGAGACTGCCACACTAAATAACTTTTCACCTACAAGACAGGCTTTTTTCTCTTTTCGTACTATTGAAAGGTGTTTGAAGTTTTTTTCCTATGTATATTTCAAAGTAATTTTGATTCATTCATTGTGAAAAAACAGCGTGTAGACTCCAGTTTTACCTGTCCCTAAGCCTTATCTTTTTATTGCTTTTTTCCTCACCTGTCACTCTGTTCTTATCTTGCCAGTACTGTTGCAAACAGGTAGAGTGTATGTACCAGCAACTTTCCTGTGCTCAAAGTCCACGATGGGCCTTACACACAGGATTGTTCTTATCAAAGCCTCAGCATTTTGCCCCTCAGAAGACATCTTTGCTATGACTTGTGCATACAGGCAGAGTGTAGGTATAGGCTTGCTTTTATATGCACTGAGGCTTCTCTGTATGGAGATGGGGAGCTACAGAGCTCCTGTGCTCTTTGCTGTCATGCTGCACCAGTGGGGAGAGTAGGACAGCTTTCTGCAGCAGTACTATGGTACCTTTCTGCTTCTCCACTACCTGTCAAATGTAATCTCTTTACATAGGTGAAACCGGCGAAGTCACTCTGCAGCTGCACACTGAGACTCTCTTTTCCCTTGGTGTCTGTGCTGGCCATTGCAGTGAGCAAACTTGGAAATGCCAATCCCATGCCATTGGGACCACGGGTCTCCAGCAGTGGTCTGTGCATCCACTCAAAGGGAACAGGAATGGTAGTCAACCCACACCGGTATTTTTTGTATAACTTCTGGGATCCTAAATTATAAAGAAATCTTCTGTAACAGCTGTGAGGTATGACAAGAAAACAAATAACTGTTTGCTTACTTAAATGGCCATCAGTCTTTATGGCACTTCTGGTTCATTTATAGCTCAGGACTGAGATAAAGGTTGGCATTGACCATACAACAGTCAGCTCTTATATGTGGCCAATACAGTTGCTTGGGAACACAATGCCAGTGTTTTCCATGTTGACACCAGCACCTGTTCTGTTTCTTAAGCAGGGTGGCTTCCGTGCAAATAACTCCTGTGTGAGTGTTCTCATCAACTGGATTCCAGTTTGCTTTGTAGAATTAAGTGAGCATAACAGTAGTAAGATTTCCACACTCATTGTAAAAAGAGCATTTTGTCCACATAGATGCCAAATATTCCTCTTGTCTTATGGATTAGTGACTTCGGTACTGCTTTCCCATCAGTTTTCCAACAGAAGAGAGCCGAATAATTTGAAATCGGGAGAGGGCTGCTCATACTGTGGTGAGCGGCAGTGAGTATTTCACGCACAGTTCTGACCATGCTTTCTGTGGCATTTTGTTATAGTCCGGTAAAGATCAGCAAACAGTAATAAGAGTTTATAGGGGTCTTTCTCAAATGCACATCTGATTGTTTTTATGTAGTCTCCCTGTTGATTGCACAGGCATAGCCCACTGGTGTAAATCCGTGATGGGATTTAATGAGATGATGGTTAAATCCGGTTGTGTCTCAAATCTCCCTCTCTCCAGAGGAGATAGGGAAGCCGCCAGTCCTGAACGTGTTCCACTCATTTGGAGTATCACAGAAGACATACTATTTTCAGCCTTTCCTATGCTGGGTGGCACAGAGGAGATATTTTTAGGTTGCAGAAAGTTCTCAGCTACATTGCTAAACTGTGGCGTAGGCCTGCTTTGGGCTCCTGGCTGCCTTCAAAACAACTCTGCTGGCTAAAGCCAGGTAAACCATTCCAAGTACAACAGCAGCAGCAAACTACAGCTGGCTTTCCCCATAACGATTTTGTTGCTGAATGGACGCATATCTTTTCACACCCTGTGACTGAGGTGAGGAGGAAGAGGAAGACAATTTTTGCATGTGGGTAGATTGCTGTCATAATAAACACCTGAGCAAACTTTACTGTATCCTATCCTGGATGTAACTCTGCGTATGTGTAAGAGCTTACAAAGCCAAGAATTCTATAAAGTTTGTTCTTCTACCTTCACCCAGCCAAAATACATTCCCCAGTTTTCCTCCAAACCATTTTCATTTAAATAAAGATGGTGAAATCTCATATAAAATGATGGGACCTCTGTCTTCTGTGAAGCATGACACTAAAATCCTGGTGGGGAGAGATATCTTCTCTGGGTAATTCTGGCTTAAGCAACCATCAGCCCTACCCAAAGCTGCTTGCATGTGCCCTGCGTCATCCCCTGCTTTGTGCTGCCACAACTGCTTCCGTAGCTGGTTGAGGAATCAATCAGGAGCACAGATCCAGATGGAAAATAGCCCAGGGAAAAGGGGCAAGGGAAGGAGTTTTCTGCCAGATCAGTTCCTCCATCTCATCTCAAATGCGTGTGTTTACACCCTGCAGCAATAATGAGAACAAAATCATCTGAGGAAGGGGGGCAGTCAGGGTGGTGACTGTTTAAACCAGTTTTACCACCCTCGATGAATACCAAGCTATTGCTTCAAAAAAAAAGCTCCTCCCAAAGTCCCCAGTGTAAGGAAATGGAGTGATTGATTTCCCTCAACTCCCACTTTAGTCTGTGTACTAGTTGCTGGAGCTTTGATGCTTGTCACAAGTGTGTCACAGTCTGTCCCTGCCTACGCCTCTCCCTGCTGTCACCACTGCCTTGCATTTCAAGGAACTTTTGTGGTCTGACTTGCAGAATAAAGTTTCTTAGGAAGTATCTAAGAGGAGGCAGGACATAACACATGAATTGCCTATGTAATATGTGACTTCTCTGTGTGAGTACAAAGTCTTCCCAGTATTCCCCACACTGCTTTATTCCTCTGCCATACTCTGTTTGGGCTGGACACTTTGTGCAGCACTGGCATGGTGCTGCAATTTGACGTAGTTTATTGCTGAACAGTTTCATAACTTCTTCTTTTCACTACTGAGTAGAAACGAGGGGCTTTGATGAGGAGATTGCATTACAGGACCAGTTTTGTAAAGAAAAACAGAAGTTGGGAACGAGGTTACACTACTACGTCTCATCTCAGCTTGTTTTTTACTAGACAGTCCTTCAGGGACACAGTGTGGCAGTGCTAAAGCCAAACGCTCTGCCAGCATCTGTCAGAGGGACATTAGTTGTGTCCCCTGGCAGATGCTGTGGCAATGATTGTGCGTGAGACTGACACCGATTAGGCTGCACCACAGGGCTCCCACCAGGCATTTCCTACGGCAGTGAGGGCCGCAGGGTTGGGTATCACAGCGGCGGCAGTGATTGCTACTGATGGCTGTTGGGGCTCTTCCCAGGATAAGTCCGGTCCAAGCTTAGATGCCAGCAACTCCTGCTGTTTTGACATGAGCTTGATTAGATGGGCTCTACAGAGGATCACTAGACAGTACATGTGTGCCAGAGGCCATTGCTAACAGACAGGATAATAAGATCTCTTCCAGGGGCTAATCCAGAGGTATTATGAGCAAGTGTTCTGGTGTCCACTCCCTTGGCTATCACAGCATGGTGGTTTGCTGTGGAGTCCTTCACAGGTCCCTGGCAGGTTTTCACCTTGGCTTTGGCCTCTCTTTGTGTAGTGTAAAGGAGGACAGAGCCTGGTCTGAGACAAGCATCAGCTCCACGCTGCTTCCTACGTCCCGGAGTGGCTTTCATGCCCTTCTCAGCCCTTCTTCTGAGGGATTGGTCGCCTTTCAAACCTGTAGATCCGGAGTTTCCAGCCCAAAAGCTACACCTCTCAACGGGGTCAGGAGACTGGCGGGTGCAACTTGATATGCAAGGAGTTGGGGTCCTGACCAGGCTGCTGGAGTGAGAGTCAAGTGGGTGGCTGGCCTCCCCTTCCCATTTGCCTTGTCCTCTGCTTCCCGCTGCCCGGCGGTGCAGAGAGGGCAGGGGCCTGGTGTGAAAGCATGGTGGTGCCGTGCCGCACTCGGGCATCTCCCTGCCAGACAGCTGAGAGGAGGCAATTCCCGCTCCAGGGCGCCAGCACTCCCGGCCCTGCGGCGGGGTGAGGAGCGTGCCCTGAAGCAGGGAGAGGGCCCGGGAATGGCTGCGGTTTGGGGCTGGCTCTGAAAGCGGCCCCGCCAGGCGCGCTCACACATAGGGCAGGTGAATGCAAACGCTGCCTGCGGCGGCAGCTTCCCGGGGGTGGAGCTGCTCCGGCACAGGTGGCAGGGCTAAGCCCGGGGCCCTGCGGAGCCTGGCGAGCTCTGCTGCAAACCCAAGCCCGAAGCAAGCAGCCTTCACCTGGGCAGGGAGGTCACCTCTCTGAAAATCAAGCTATTGTCCCCCAGCCACCACCACCTCCACCAAGCAAGACAGTCCGTGGCAAGCATGGACTGTGCGGGGAAGGAAGGCACCGGGGGAAGGAAGAGGAATTTGACCCTGCTGAGGAACAAGCTGTACATGGGGGAGAGGAGGAGGACGGAGCCCGTGGTGGAGAGCACCCGCACCACCGAGGACCACGGCAACTTGAGGAGGAGTCAGTCCGACAGGACAGAGTACAGCCAGAAATTGCAAGGTACTGGGGAAGTCTTTATGGTGCTCTGCTGCTAGGGATGCTCTGAGCTAGGGCGGTGTCTCCATGTCCTCCAGGCTGCAGCCTTGAGATAAAGAAGGGAATGGCAGGGTCTGCTCCCCCACACCCACAGCTGGAATGAGCAATGGCCCCTCTCACCCTTGCCCCCCACCTCCAGAGTGTGAGATGTTTCCCCCTAATTTTTCAAAATAGTGTTTTGTAGACGGGACACAAAATACAATTGAAGGTTTTGATGAGTTCCTGTAAAACTCGTGTGCAACCAAGATCTTTCTGATTCATCAGAATGCATTTGCAACACAAACAGTAATGTGAAAATAGGATGGCTCGGTCCTGTCTGCCTTTGGCTGTCGTATTAAGTGGGGTATGTGCCAAGTCATTAGAAGCATCAAGGACCTTTTTTTTTTTCAATTAAAAATATCGGGATCTATAAACTGTTGCATAGATTGTACAAGCCTGAACTAAAGTATGTCCAAATACATGTTTGGATGGATATGCTGATGCGAATTATACCATTCTGTGATTATGGAGAGGGTTGCTTTTCAAATAACCGAGTTGCATATGGACCACAAATTATAGTAAAGTATGTCAGTACTGGGCTTCACTGTCAATCAAAAATTAAATGTGATGCCACAAATTGAGGAAAAGCATGAAGAATGTGAATGGCAATTTCTGGGAGTGCTCTGGAACACCAACTGATGAGTTTCTGTGGGTTTCCAGGGTCTTGAACAACAGGGTTTGAGTATTATTATACTAAAAGTATGTATTACTAATAGTGCTGTAACTGCTTAGTGACAGTCGTTCTTGCAACCATAATCCTTTATGAGGAAATAAAATAGAAAAATACTTTGGATTGCTGTATTGTGGTTTTGATGCACTTAATTAGGAAGCAGCATTGCTTCAGAGAGACAATAAAACCAGAAAATAAAATAATAAGCCTGAAAAGAATAGGTTTTCCATGGGGACTGCATATGCTGAGAACGGAGAGGTTCATCAATTATGCTGTTCCCTCCTCATGATAGCTAATCAATGAAGAGGTGAAAAATACTCAGTTAAGTCTGGCCTGCGATTCAGAAATCTGGCAGGGGTGTTTCAGGGCACAAGCATGGATTGCTGTGGCTAGGCAGGCAAGCTTCTGGGACATGTCCCACTAAAACAGCAGTTTTGAACTTGTGAATGGGGTTGCCCAGGTGAGGTCAAGGTTACCAGAGCAGTGTCCAGCAAAAAGTGTGCAGTCTTTCTGTCCTGTGTCAGCCGTGTTCAGACCATTAATGTCTCCTGTTTAAAATCTGGAGCAAAGGAGGTGGGGAAGCCTAGGAAGTCATGGCAGCATGTGAGGTTATGTTTGTGGCACCAGTCCAAGGAGACAGTAAATCCAGCTTTGCAGCCTCTGCCGCCTGCTGAGACTGCCACGGCCACGTATTGCAAAGCACAGTCTGGTATCAGCTCACTCTGTTTGCTTGCGTTTGTTTGAGGAAAAACA
The DNA here is from genome assembly GCA_013398015.1 of Oreocharis arfaki. Lineage (NCBI taxonomy): Eukaryota > Metazoa > Chordata > Aves > Passeriformes > Paramythiidae > Oreocharis > Oreocharis arfaki. The sequence continues at coordinate 113,964 of VZRR01001182.1, read as the reverse complement.
GTGATGGGTTAACAAGGTACCTGCAGGCTTTGTATTGGTGTAGAAGTTGCCTGTCCTCAGAGTGAAAATACAAAGGCGGTAGAAATTCCCATAAAGTATATTTACAGTCGCCATAGAAATGCAGTTGTGTGCCAAGGCCAGACCTGGATCAAATTTTCCTGAGGTAGATGTGCCTGAATCTGATAACGATCACGGATCCCGGACCTAATGTGCTACCTGCCAAAGCTGATGATGTGCTGTGATTGAACACCTTTATGTGCTGCATTTTTCTCGTAGCACTTGGATGCAAAACATCTTAGTCCAAGGTGAGGAAAGTGGTTTTGTTGGCACAAAGCTTTTGAGTTTTCCATTCTTTTCAAGAAAACCCAGCAGTTCTGTTGGTGACAGCTAGTCTGCTGTGTGTCACCTGGTCGGGACTTTCTGATCGCCCTAGAGTGGTAAATGCTTTGTAAAAAGATACAAATGGTAATTTGCACTTGCTTCCATACGAATTGTGGGAAAAGCTCTGTGTTTAGTTGCCTTTCCCTTCTATAGTCTCCTGCTAGTATGTTCTCTAACACAAAATCTGCAGACCTAGGGTAGGTATTAGCACAGACAAGGATGTGTGAGACACAGAGATGCAACAGCTGCAAGCCCTGCAGAAGGAGATCTCCTTTGAGTCGGGCAGGTTTCCACAGGTAAAAGTCAGGGGCTGCAGGGCCCCGATCTGTGCTAGTGGCAGGCAACCTCGGCAGAGCACAGGCACCTGGTGCCTCGGTCAGCGTTGCAGTACGTTTGTGCAAGATGAAGCATGGGCGAGGCATCTCTCAAGGGCCCTTCCAGCCCCCTGCATGCTCTAAGGGTTTCCCTGAGTAGGAACCGGGCTGTTGCCCTCCACAGCCTTTTCCAGCAGCTCTGAAGTACATGCTTAAAATGCAGCTCAGTCTGCTGGAAATAGAAGTCCCCAAATAAAAGCCTGTGAAGAAAACAAAACAAAAAGCCCAAGAGAGCAAGCAGTCAGGCATAAAAACTCATAAGAATTCAATTTCTGTGCTTGGATTTCTTTTAAGTTTTGTTTTATACAGTAAACCAATGTTTTCTATGAAGAGTGAGAAAGAGCCTTTCTCACTGTCCAGATCTCCAGGGTAATCGAGGTGGTTTGGTCTGTCAGTCTACAAACAGCAGTGCACAATAGCATTGCCAAAGGTGAAAACTTTTGCAAGTGTTTTTCACTTTAAAATTAAGGATTCATTAAGACACAAGAAAGCATTTTCGTGGTTAATTACTATAGTAGATGCATCTATTCAATATCTTATCTTGTGTGAATGGCCATGCAACACCTCCTGACTTTACTCTTTTTAAAAAGGAAATAACATGCAAAGTAACTATTATATTCTCAAGGAGCTTGGCAAGCATTCGTGCCTGTACTTCAGCTCATCCTATGAGATAACCAAATGCCTGCCAGCCCCGTTTTAGATAGAGGAAAATAAGGTGATTGCTATCAAATGCCAGGTTCATGATAAAACCGTGCCGTCATTTAGAACTCAGATTGTACTTCCGTACTTGGAAGAGTCCAGCAATATCTTGATCAGGCCAAATATATACATATATATTTCTTCCATCAACTGGACAGAAGCATCACTTTTCTGAAGAGAGAAGAGTGGGGTTGAGGAAGAGATATTCACTAGCATCTGTGGTGGGGATGCAGAAATAATATCAAGGATCATTATAAGAGCTAAAGCAGTGCTCCTGTGACATTTCTATGCATTGCTCTGCTCTACATTCACTAGAAAATTCTGCAAGTGTGTTCTTTCAAGAGGAACGAAGAAGTTGCAAAACAAAAAGTGATATTTAGCATCTGTTTTCAAATGTATTATCTAAAGCTGTTTAGCTAGTAGGAGTTATCTTTTCTGCAGTGAAAATCCATCAGTAGCAGCTTTAAAAGTAAGTATTTTAATATTTATGTATTGTATGAATGGTGGGATCAGTCTTTGAATTAACCCAAAGCTTCCAGTCTGTGCGTACCTATGTATTTCAGTAAAAGGGGTTTGCTTGATGAAGTTATTGGCACACAAATGTTTGCAAGATCAGGGCAGATTAACACACAGTGTGTCATGGGGATAGATGCTATTAACTAAAAAGGGCAGACCATGAAAAGGCATTTAAATCATAGTTCACTGTTTGTTCGGTTTTGGGCAGATTGCTGGTCTTTGTTAATAATTGTATGCCAAACTTGTGCTTGCTGTGAAAAATGAGCTATAGAAAATGGTGGGTTTCCTGGAGGAATCAGAGATCACATTTGCAGTGCTCAGCATGACAATTCATCCCTCAAAAAAGCACCTTGTCTTACAAATTATTACATATTAACTCCCTTACAACTTCGTCTTTGAATGGGTCAACTGCCCTGGTAAATGATTTGCACACACTTCAATTTAAAATGCATCAGGGACATATCTGTATTAGATAGTGATTCAAATCACACAGCTACCACAATCCACTGCCTCAGAGCTCATATCTGAGCCCTGAATGCCATGTGTTCTCTCTGTCTGATGTAGTTATGAGACATAAGTAACACCAGTAATGGCGCAGAAATGGGCAAAATTATACAAATTCGTGGAAAGCTACTATCCCTTGGTATACAAAAGCCCAGCCAGAGGCAACTCATCCACTTTTGCTACATCTCAAGCAGGGCACCTTTCTCCTTCCCATCCTCCTCCCTGCTTGCAGAGCACACCACTCCTTCCTGCATGGGCTGCCCGCGCACTCAGCCTCTTGCACCAGGTGTAAAGATCCTCTATGCCACTCCCCAGTTCCTTGTTTGCTTTGTGCTGTACTTGCTTTCTATGCTGACTAACTTTCTATGGACTACAATGCAGATAATATCCTATTTCACTGCAGAATGTATTGATCCGTGGAGGGGCTGGTTTGCTTAAGTACAGTAAGTAGTGAAATTTCAGATTATTTCCTGAAGTTCAGGAGATGGCTCCTTGAAAATTCTCCCCCCTGTGCCCTGTGATGAGAAGTCATGATCTAACAAATACTTCTATTTTCTCCCGTGCAAATTTAGGCTCGGGGGATCTAATTCTGTTAGCTTGTGCTGCGATAAAGCTGGAGTTATTCCTTGAACCTATTGCAGTGTCTGTCAGGCTGGGAAGCGAGCTCATCTTCTCAGAGCAGAATCCATTTTGTGCCGCAGTGTTTGCACAGCACTTAGCACAACCAAGTCCTGCCGTGGGGCTGAGGACTCTTAGGAGCTACCACAGCATAACTGGGAACTGCAGCCGAAGGGAAGACTGGGAAACAAGGAAGGTTATGGATCCTCCTCCGAGCATAGTAGCAAACATTTTATAAATTGGGATACTTTGCGTTTTGGGCCACACAGCCCACAGTTCATACAGCTAATCCATGCCAAATCTTGAGGTGTGTGTGTCCTGGAGGAAGCAGTTCAGGTATAGCCCTTCCTCAGTTCCTGCTTTATTAACATATTAGCCTAGAGCCACAGGAGTGGTGTATTTATACCGGTATGTGACACCCTGGAAAGGTTTATTTGTAAGTATTGGCACTAACAATAAGGCCATTCTTCTGTGACCTGATGATAAGCTTTCTTCCCTTCCACCGCGGTCACATGGGAGCTCTCTGTAGTCCTGTCAGCACGCACATAATTAGAGCGGTCTGCTGTCAAGGAATTGAAGAAAGAACCTGCGCGTTGAATGTAAATATTCTCTGTACCTTATGGAACAGAAAAATGATCAAAGATCGAATGACCTAATTGCACGGAAGTCTCTGATGCAGATTTTATAAGCAAACCTGTTGCCCAGGAATACGGGTGCAAGGTCATTCTGGTCCTGCAGCGTTTTTCTCCTGGGTTCAGGAAAGGGGCTTTTTGCATGTGTTGCTCACAGCCTGTGCTCGACAAACCCGCTCCTGAACAATGCTGCTGTTATGTGCCTCTCAGTAAAAGAAAAAAAAAGGTTTTCCTCAAGCCCCTCCCAATCCTATTCTATTTCAATGCCCAACTTGGTATTCAGCGGTCTAATTCGCACCATGTTCGCACCATATTGTTGCACTGTAAGAACTCCGGTGCAGAACTGTAAGGACCCTCACAAGGGGAGTGGCATCTGGAGTAAAACTCTTGTGTGTTATTTCATGTGATGCTCTTCGTCTGCACATAGTGTCACACTCCATCGTTCCCCACTGCTTGGCCTATTTCAGGCTTCCTGACTTCCCAGGGTCCCAGTGTCTCTGTGGCCTGCAGCCTTCCCAGCACCTGCAGGGGAAGCCGGAACAGACCCCGAGCGACAGTCTGAGGAGGGAGAGGAAAGCTGCCATGGCAGCAGTCGCTGAACTTGGCTGCCTGCATTTCATTCCCAAATCCAGCTGATAAAAGCCAGTGTACATTCCCGTGTGTAACAGCTAGGTTATCTGAGGGTACAGGCTATCTGAGGACTTGCTTTCACAGAGGAATAATTTATCCAGGGAGATACGAGACTCATGTTTCACATGTGAAAACAAAGTAATTCTGTAACTTGTTTGTTGTACCTTGATAACTTATGCCTCACCAGTCCCTTGTGCCAGGCAAAAATCCTCATACCTGCACAGTGCGAGTGCAGAACTTGCATTCCTTTGGCATCTTTCAAATGCTGCCTAAGTAACAAAAAGGTCTGTAACTCACTCTATGCAGTGGCATCACCGTACTTGTTCCTATATTCTGTGCTAGTACCTTTGGTTCCACGCAGGAAGCACTGGATGGGGAGAAATCTGGGTCCCCACACCAAGAGCAAACATAATATCCAACCAGAGCATCTTACCTAGGAGGAAGGATGGATAGAGCAGACCTTTTGGAGCTGCCCACTCTAGGTGTGGAAGCCAGGGAAATTTATGCACATAGATCTTGCAGGCCTGCTATGGCTGCTCCTCCAGTCTCTTCCTGTGGGTCCCTGTAGTGAACGAGTAAAATGTAAGGAATGTTTCTCCATTACCTCTTGTTTCTCCATTACCTCTTTGAAGATTAAGGTTTGAAAATTAAAGGTGTAAGTTGCCTCTAACAAAAACTTTAGAAACTGCTTTATTGTAGAAACTGAGGCATTCTGTTGAAAGTTATTAATTGGGCTTGTAGTTGATACACTAAGCGAGCTGCAGACTTTTGATACAGCAGAGGAGCAAGCAGCAAACTTTTGATACATTAAGTAAGCAAGCAGCAGACTTTTTGATACATCAGCGAGCCAGCCAATGAACTTTATGAAGTGGATGTGACGATTGCCACTCTCAAAATCCTCCATAAGCGAGTGCCTAAGCAGTCACGGGGGGCTGCGCTGGAAAAATCTACATAGTGCCGGAATCTTTGCTGTCTGTGCTGTCCTTCGCTGTCCTGGCTGCTCCTATGAGGCTGCCTGTGCTCCCCATCCCACTCTGGTCCTGCTGCTATGGCCCTGTTCCCTCACTGGGTCATTCGGCTGCTCTCAGAGGGACTTCACGGGAGAAAGATCCATCGCACCTGCAGAGATCTCCCCCTTCGCACACTGCAAGCCAGCGCTGGACCCATGGTGGTGGTAACCCCTTTCCTGTGCTTCTCGTAATTATTCTGGCATTTTCTTACTTTTCTGTTTTCCTCTCTTTCTTTCCTTGTTTGTGAAAAATAAACTTGCATTATCACTTTGGATCCCAACATTTAACCTCATTTGTCTTTTAATCTCGCTTTAGGGTGTGTTTAGAACCTGGTTCCTTACCACAGTTATGAATTGAGGCAAACCTGCCTCTCTTCCATTTAAGGGGATTGGAACAGTCCCCCAGTACCTCCCCTGGGCCTAGAAGAGAGCTGCTGCATTTGCACATTGCAAGCTCTGTTCCTCCATGCTCTCACCATATTGTGGGATGTCTCCATCTGGGGGACATCTTTAGACTTCCCGCTTGCAAGAAACTGTTTTTGTAAGGCATGTGGCTTCTTTGTCCTTGTCATCACATAATGAACCTCTTGTTTCGTGTAACTAGAGCCATGTACTTCAATATACAATTGAAAAACCAAAGTCATCTCCAAAGGAAAGTCCTCCAGAAAGGCAACTCCTGCAGATAGCTGACATCACAAAAGCATTGATTGCAAACATTGCCTTCTACTTTTTATTCTTATGTCTGCTGAAAGTACCAGTTAGTTTTTTTGTAAACTGGGCTTAAGATGAAATGGTTTAATAAACTATTCAACAGACTATTTTTTCATTTTTCTAAAGCTGGTATCTCTGAGGATGAATGAGTCAAATTCTTACTGTAGCAGTTAATCCTCAGCGATGTCTCTTCCCGCTAATCCTCTCTCTTCAACTGTTCCAAGGCTGGTACACATTACCACATAGAAATGAGTCTGATTGTATTCCAGGTATGCACTCACTGTTTGTGCATTCATTAAACTTGCACTTACTCCACAAGGATTTCAGCAAACTACTAATGTTCTCAAACTGGTCAAAAGCAATCAGCTGAACATGAAATCATATGTTTTGGCTGTAATCATCACTTCAAGATCTTGCTGTTGCATTCTATAGAGGCAGATATGCCTGAAATGAAAAAGTGAACGTATTGAGTGAAAATGGAAAATTATATTACATTTAACAAAAGGAAACATTTATTAAAAAACATGTTTTCTGTAAGGAAACAGCATCTAACTGATATTTCTCATGATTATTTCTTCCTGTTGAGAATAGTTTTTCTTTCCTGGCATTATTATCTATCATGCAATAATGATAATAGATGAGCCCTGACATAATTCAGGAATCAAATTTGATCAGAGCTATCTAATGACACAAACTGAAAGAACAGCCTCTCGAGGGATTGTGACTTCCAGCCTGAAGTGGAATACAGTGGCTTTATTTTGCTCATATAATGGCCTCCCCTGCCACCAGTATAAAAGATTAGAAAGTTCTTTTGTACAGCATCTTGTGTTTACCTTAAAAATCCGTCTGATATCATAACATCTGCATCTGAGACAAAACTGCACTTCTGAGATCTTCCTCTCTGTGCTTTCTCAGGAGTTGCCCTGAACTCTTCGTACACAGCTATGTGCAGGCAAACATTTTCACACCCAGTCTCAAGAAAAATCCTGATTTTGGTGCAAAACTGGAATAGAAATGGATTTTTCATGTGGTTCCTTGTGAATTTATAAATGTGGTTACACACTGTAAGTTTTTAGAATAAAAAGTACCTGCTGGTTTAGCATGTCAGCAGCAGGCAAGGTGGTCCCATTCTGCTACCCTAGTAGGAAATTTCTCCGAGGGAGCTGTGAAGTGATGCTGGTACCAGTTTTGCTCTCCTCCTCACTAAAGGGCAGAACCTGTTTTGTCCAGCACGCAGCACCTTTGGTGGGTGAGCTCTGCAGCAGCAGTGCAAGCTCCTGTGCAGTTCATGCACTCACACCAGCACAAACTCACCAGGGCAAGGTTAAGCCTAAAATTCTTTTGATAGCCAAGGCCTTGCAGAGGGGAGACATCCTCTTCATGTTTCCATTTTATTGTCTCTGTACAAACTTCAGGACAAAAAGTTCATTCCTGTGTTATACACAAACATCAAGGCTGAAAACTCCAAGCTGAAAAGCATATCTAAATACAAAAAAGCTTGAGAAAACAGCTCCCCATCCCCCCTACCTTCCATCCCCCACCCAGGTCTGGTTAGGTTCTTTGTCCTCACTGTTTAAAACTAGTAATGTAGAGACAGAGGTACAGTCTCAAAAGCAGCTATTTAAAACTATCTGTGGTCACATCAGTCTCACTTGAAAACCTGGGAGGAGAATCATTACTAACAAACCTGTCCTTTATGAATAGTGGTCAGATGGTGGTTAGAAGGGGTGGGTGGAGGAGTGGGTGAAGATGATACATCAGATTTATTGTATTTTACACCTCTTGTCAGAAGATTGCTCAAAGCCCTCTTTCCTGAATGCTGCTTGGCTTCCCACAAGCCCAGCTCTGGGTTATTGTCTACAGCCTTGGCTGGTATTGTGTGGTGAGCTGTGTGCTGTTTGATGCTCACTGGAGTGCTCATGACCTTACCCTCAACAATCAACGCAAATAACTGCGATATAATCAGTATTGGCTATCAGAGAGCAAAGCACCTGATACTGCTTGTTATTGCCTCCTTCAGTACAGTCCCTACAAGAAGTTGACATGAAGGTGTAGCAGTCTGATCTCCAGTGGAGATTTGCATCCTTTGCTGCTGAGCAATAAAAGCCGGTGCAGTCAAAGCTCAGCCTAGGTGATGCAGACTTGAGCACGCTAATGATATGTCCATCTTTGTTGGTACTCTGCACCATCTTGTGGCTAGCAGAAAAACACCAGAATAGCCTCTGAAATCCTTCACTTCGTTTTTCCTGGTTTTGTTTTTGGGTTTTGTGTGTGTGTTTCTTAATGAAAAATACAAATTATCAGTGTACACAGATAAAATTCAGTACCCTTTTTACAGCTGATGTGGATCTCTGCAGGCTGGCTCACAGACCAGCAAATGGGAAGACCGTCATTAAAGATAAGTAGGTTGTGTGCAAGTCCTGTAGTGTACGTAAATTACCCATCTGTAGAAGACTTGCTTGCATTTTCATCTATTTGAAACAAATCAGATATTCTAGGTGTTAAGTACTGAAAAACAGTGAACAATGTCCTAATCCCAATGATATCTTGCTCCAAGAAACAGTTGTTATTGATCATTAAAGGTTTTCCCATATTCTCCTTGAATTCCTTTGTCTCTCTCAAAAAATTATTTTTAAACAGAGTTGGAGGATTCCTCATCATCATTAGTAACATTGTCTTCACTTGAAAGTTTGTCATCCAGTACTTGCAGCCCTCAATTTCCCATGAATAGATTCAATTGTACAGAACAAAGGTTATTATTGTGAAGCTTTTCTCTGGTAAACAGCTTTTTTCTTTCACAGGAGCACATTTTTTTCCCATCCTCCAAATCATAATAGATGTCAGACCGTGACTGTGTTTTCAAAGGAATAGAAGGGCATCAGCTATCCTTGAATTTCAGTGGGACAAGAATCAGACTCTCCTGTGCTCCGTGGAAAATTTCTGCCCGATACATAACATCTGAGCCAGGGGAGCCCGTGATGGGTTATCCCCTTAATGCCAAAGAATGATTTGCTTTGGCAAACCCAGGTCCGCTTTTAGAAGAAGGAGATGGGATGACACTCAGTCTGATTTGGGTTTGCCATTTCTTACGCTTCTTTTCCTGCTCACTATGGCCATTTGTCTACCACCCATGGTCATGTAGGGCAAGCTGGGTAAGCATGTGGAATTATGACGCTCCTCACGTATCTTTCCCTCTTTTAAACAGAAAAAATGGCTCCACAGGCGGTGTCCTTCACCCTTGCCACTTCGCCAGAGGAGGACAAAGAAGAAGAAGTCAGCGGACGCATGATGGCCAGGAGGGTGAAAATCATCACAGAACTCATGCAGACGGAGAAAGACTATATCAGTGACCTGGATCTCTGCATCAAGGAAGTGATTCAGCCCCTGAGAAACAAGCAGGTGAGTGCCGGGGGCAGCGGTTGAGGCAGTGATGCCGAGGTCTCAAGTCAGCCACGTTCTGCTTGCGGGCAATCTCAGTGCAAGCACAAGTGTCAGTGCAAGAGTGACGTGGTGCTGGGAGTGGGTCTGGAGCCAGCGCTCCAGGAGGTGGTGTGTCAGGGCTCTGGTGAGGAGAGTGGAAGGTCAGATATGGTCCTGACCAGTTGTGCTGCACTTGTGTAAAGACTGCATTGAGGTACTTGTCCAGAGGTCAACTTGGATATTATATCCCTGCCTACAGGCTGCAGTAGCAGCTTCCAGCTCTCCATACTGCTCTGTAGTTATAACTCTTGTTACATGCCTTGGCAGATGTTTACTGGTACTTCCAAACCCAAGGTATTTTCCGCTATAGAAACTGGAATGGCATGAACCTCTGCATCAAGGTTAAATCCAGTTGTGAAGATAACTTTATCCATCCTTTCAGACAGCTGTGGTGGATAAGTACCGTGCTTGACAGGCCAGTGAGCACTTGGGAAATTTGCATTCCCCTCAGAAGAGGTACATTTGAAAAAGAGGGCTCATAAACTACCTTTTGTGGGAAAGATCTTATTAGGCCAATGATACCTATTTTCTTTTTCAGCTGAGACTTCAAAGAGCACCTTTTCCTCAACAGTATTTCAATCTGTAGAAAAATGATGCTGGGAATAAAAGAGATTGTCCAGAAACACATTTGTGTTTGTGAGGCCTAAGACATAGCTTTCACAGAGGCTGTACAAATGATATTTTCTGCAAATATAGAACAAAAATAGTTTTAAACAGACCTTAACCCAGGTATTTTTTATGTAGGGTTTTGTATTAAATTGGTGACAAAATACAGGTGCAGAGGCCAAAGTGTCTTTAGATGACATTGGCAGTGCCTCTTAACCTGTGCTGTTAAAACTCCCTGCAGGACCTTTTTGCTTTCCTAAAACTCTGTCAGAACTTGTTTCAACCCATTTTCAGAAGAACCGGCATCTGCTGACTTAATTTTAAGGAGTTCTTGACTTCTTCTTCTTCTTCTTCCTCCTCACTCGTTCATCCACTTAGAAGTAGTCTGCACTTGACTTCCTCCCCAGCCTGGCCAGCACCGAGCAAGAGTATTCCCAGGTTGAACTCGCTGAGATTTTTGACAAATATGCTGTATTCCATCTCTCTTTTTCACCCAGCTGAAAACATTCGTTTTCATTCTGCCCTTTGTCACTGCGTTAACATGTGGAAGTGTCCATGCACAGCGTAGTTCCAAATACTATGTAGACATGCTGGGAAGGAGGTCAGAAATCCTGTGCTAGATGTACGGGAAAAGTAATTTATAGATTATAACTGTCTTGATTTAATAACCTCTGCATTTTTGAAAGGCTTTCAGGAATGTTATGTGTTTTTAATGCTAGCTCTCCAGTAAACTACCATATTGAAAGTTTGTAATGTGTTTAGAAAATTGGTCTAGCAATGAATCTGTTTCATATTTCCAAATGGAAAAAACATGTTTTAGCCCCCATAATGCTTATAAAGAAATTAACTGCATCAGTACTGAAAGCGTATTTCTGATTTTGTTACAATAGCATGCAATTTGATCCTCCTGGGCTCTGGTAAGCTGCTATGTAAATCAGCAATTCTCTTCCAAATGGAGAGGTAGGTTCAGAGAATATCAATATGGGTGATGAAATTGGTCTTTTCTTTGTTTTCAATATGAGCACATTACCACTGGTTATCTCCAATGGTCCCTGGATAGTAACTATTGCCCTGCTTTGCAATGAAAAATATGTGTCCTGGAAATCTTCTGCTTCCTCTAAAATGAGTAGGGACATGGAACCAAATTTTCTCTTGGTAGAAATTGATACAATTCACCGAAACCCATATTGTGTGCCCAGGCTCTGTATGAAGTTCCTTAGATTGTATTAATATCCAGAATTGTAAATGTGTTTGTTTAAATGAAAGTTATATGATCTTGAATTTGGTTTTATAGGACGACTAACTTAAAATGGCACCAACTATCTAGAAGTCTTTGTACCTGGCAGCTGGCACCAAAGTGCCAAACTCTCAGTTTATGTAGAGGCCTCTGATAGTGAGTGGTAATCAGGGAATCAAACCCACTGTCAACTATTGTTTTCCTCAGTGAGAAAGTAAACAAATATTTCAAAGCCAGCTAAGGATCTTTTCTTTATTCAGATGATAATATTTACTTCCTTCCTAGGGAAACAGTTTCAGATTGGGGATAGTTCAAAATAAGGTTAAAACCACTTGATAACATACCCTTTGTTAACTGCGTCAACCATATTATACTACTGTGAAAACTGTGTATGTGTGCTTGAAGTCACAAGGAGGATGTTTATATGAGGTTTTGCAGAAGTGGTGCTTCCTGGAGTGTTGAACACTCAGGGCAGAGCAAGAGAAGCTCTGCAATACACAACGTCCTTCTTTATCCTTTGTCAGTAGCTGCTTAATATTTGTATTCCATTAGATTGCTCGCTTTGACGTGGATGGCTTGTTTAGCAACATTGAATTGGTTCATCAGCTATCAGCCAAACTGCTGTCATTGTTGGAAGAAGCCACAACAGATGTGGAACCATCCATGCAAATAATCGGTATGTTTACTGTCCTCTTGAGTTCTACAAAGCTATGTGAAAGAATAAACATAACACTCTCCTGTCCTCTACTCTCATCAGACTTAGCTAGTACCCCTCTCAGAGGCTGGCATGCTAGAAGCTGTCCAAAATGACACAGGAAAAATGACATGTGAAACCTGTCCAGTTGCTGTACTGTGCTTGTATGATTATGATGCTTTTTTTCCCATCCATCTGGATGCTGAGGGGGAGGAAGGAAGGAGAAAATGAATTTAGAATGAGAAAAAATATGCAGCACTGAGTTATACAATTTACTGCTGAGATCTGTTTCATCTAGTTTGGTATTGCCTACCTAAATCCACTTAGGCTGGCTCTATCTCTTTATATTGTATACTCAGAGTTGTGCCATTCAGGAAAAGCATTAAAAATGTTTGGAATAACAAGCGTGTCACAACCCCAACCCACCCCAAACACCATAAACATGTATCTACTGGTGATAGCTTGTGTAAGAGGTGGTTAAATGTGCTTGACAGGGATATGTACAGTAGAGAAAGCTGTAATGAATCTGACATTTGTGGGATTCTGTGGGGGAATATCTGTAGGTATCTTGGGCATTTTCAGCAAACAAGTTGCCCCTGGATATGTCACAACAGTCACAAGTTCTGCAGGTCAGGTCATGAACATTAAAGCTGTGATTCACTTGACATTCTGGCACAGCTGGGGAGATTTAAGAAGCTACCACCACGCATCAGCTCTCCCATGACTGCTTTTTCAGTGCAGAGGTAGTAGGTGAACCAACTTAAGGGATCAGGTGAGAATTCTGAATTTACTTCAGTTCAAAGTCAGACAGTTTCATTTAAAAAACTAAATAGTTTAGTTTAAAAAACTTTCAGCTGTGATCTGTGATTCAGAGGTCAAGAGAAGTTCTTTCTTTCCTAACCTGACCACATACCATAGGTAACACCTTATAAAAAGTCCCTTTGTTCTCACAAATAATTGGGTAAAAAATATTGGTTGCCACTTTACTAAGAAACAGGATATTGAAGCATAAGAGGCTTGGGAAAAGTACTAATCCTAGCACGTCTCAATCTGGTTTGCCAAGGCAACAGCTTAACGTAGTTTGATACGTCTGTGTTGTTTGGCGGTATTTCAGTAAAAGTGCATCATGATGAGTCATACCCTTAATAAGCAATGTTCTATTCTAGCAGGAAGTGCCTTTCTCACAGCCAAGAGAATCATTCTATTAGCTCCCTGCCACATTCAGAAGTAAAGACAAACAATTTCATCCATCTATTAGGGTGTATTTCTCCAGAATCGAACAAAGAACCATGAAAATGCATAGGATCATTGATCACAGAGTTGGCTAACTTATGACAGGAAAAGTGTTGTCAAGTAAGGTGTGAGACATTCTTCCAAAGGCTGAGACAAAACCAGGGAGAATAATTGCATCAGTATAAGCAGTAAGTTAGTAAGTTTATTGTCCTCTAAAAGTACATCAAAGTAATAATTTTGTTTTCAGGATCTTCAGTGTAAAAGTTGTTGAAGCCAGCCTATAGAAAAAGCACATGCATCATATTCTGTCATATTTAATGTATTTAAAAATCTTGCATTGAAGTATCTTACTTTGGAAGGCAACCCAGTCATGATGAGGTTGAAAAGAACTGATAATTCACTGCTTTGAAAGCAAAACAATGTGGTTGCTCACATTCATGTCTTATTTTAGTCTACGTTTTCCACATTTAAAGCTATGTCCACATTGACAAGTGGTAATGTCCAGTAGGAGCAGACTTGCAGAGTGAGAGTTTCTGCTGAGGAGACGGGATCCACACTACACATTTCAAGAGGTCTTACTTCAGCTTGGCTGTAGCCTGTGCCTGTGGATTGAGATGCCCCTTTATGGTTGGACTGCATAAGATGTGCCCTTGGAGTGTGTCCTCTGGTAATTATCATCCTCAAAGGCATCCAGTTTGTGTCACTGTGACTGCTCCACCACACAGTCAAGGCATGGGAGATGAGGACTAATGAGTGATTGGTTTCAAAACCCGTCTTCTAATCTGAGCTAAAATAGGTTAAATACTTTTTATAGTTCTCTCCTGAATTGTTCTCCTCTCTGTTTTGGATACTGTATATGGAGGAATATGAAGACTTAGCTTTAGCTATTAGACTCCTTCTTCCTCCCTCTCCTACTGCTGTCCACAGGGAAGCACCACTGAGAGCAACAGAGACAAACTGTTTTGTTACTCAAGCCTTTCTCCTTGGAATTTTTCTTTGAGACTGATGACCATCATACTCCAGGAGAGGCATCAGGCAGATTTGCATCTCTCAGAGTATTTTTAAGGCTGTGCCCAAATACGATGTGGTTTTGGTCCACAAAGCAAGTTCCCACAGTGACATGCCCAAAACTCATCTGATTTGATCCACACAGCCAGAACCAAGAAGGGCTTTAGGTTGTAGAAATCCATCTTCTGTTAAAAACCCCTCTTCATGAAATCAGCACATAATTTTTCTCACCATTGAGCATCAATGAAAATATCTGTCACTGTGGCACAATACTTCAGTGAACAGAACTTGCCCAACTCTTTCCTCCCGGAGAAGATAATTTTCAGCCTGTAGTGTATACTGAAATGAGCTGTAAGGCTACATTGCATTTTTCCTACTGAAAATGTGACCTCACTTGAGGGCTTAGCATAGCACAGACCATGCTAAGCACTTGGAGCTCTGCTTAGTGTTAGTGAAAATTGTGAGAGCTCATCACCTCTAGAATCAGGTGCCAAGTATACAGGATCAAGGTTAAGGCTTGTTGAGGTTTCCCCTTACGTTGGCTGATAAAGACCTGTGTAGAGTTCATGGGAAAGCCAGGATGCAGTGTGTGTTGGTAGCCATCAGCATTAGCAGTAAGCACAAGACAGAGAAGACAGCTAAAGAGCATTTAACTGTAGGAATCTGATGCTCTTCTGACTGTGCCCTTACAGTAACTAAAATGTACTGTGGTGGTCTTAGCTCCTCATTGTTTTTCCCTTATTTGCACCCTGAAACCAACATGCATTAGACAGGCCAGTTAACCTTCTCTGCTAGGGGAAAAAACCCGGAGCTGTGTTACTGTGGTAACTGAATCATTTTTCACTTTAAGACGGAGCAGTTCAATGCAATGTTTTATGGAACAGCACACTCCGGTCAGGATGAAACATGCAGGATGCCTGACAGCTCAGCGCTTCCTCTGTGAATGAATAGAGAGCTCCCAATTAATGCAGTGTTCAGCTTTTAACTTTAATAATCATTGCTATAACTCAACAGGAATGTTTGTAAACATCTGTTTGGACTGATTGCCACATAGATATAATTTTCAGTAAATGCCCAAGATGGAAGTTTTTTAGCATTGCTCTTGTTTATTGTATGCATTTCCGAGGATGCTGATCAGGGGGCTGCTGCGTAAGGCTGTGAGAACTGAACAAATATCTCAGCAGAAGAGATGAGGCATGCCTTCCCCGCTTAGATAATATTTCTTGTGTACACAGAAACAGACACAAGAGTTTTAGGCTGAGAGAATTAAGCTCCAGAAGTAAATGGGAAATGAGTGTAGGACTACTTTAGTGCCTCTAAAATTCCCAACTGTTCTTTATGGGAAAATGATGGTGTGGAGGACTGGAAATGGAAGTGCTCTCCCTCTTCAGTTGTATATAAACCTAATATTATATAAAAATGGCTGTAATCCATGGTGGTTTTATTTAATTAGGGGAGGGGTGGAGGTTTTTCTTTTGTCATGTGGAGAAACTTCTCTCTTCTAGGTCATAACAATTGCCGTTTCAGGGTTTTGCAAAACAGATAAAATTGAAATGGCTAATGGAAGATAGAGTCATTATTCCTGTTATTACCCATTTGAGTTCATATTCATGAAAAGAAGTCAAAAGGAAAACTAACAGGCTTACATTCATCCCTCCTGCCAGCCCATGACACAAAAATGGTCTCCCTTTATTAGTTAAGCTCTCCTGTGTGTTTTCCAGTGAAGGGGCATTAAGCTGGGGCAGTGAATTAGGAGGTTGTGTTTGAAGGGGTGTGAGGTATAGAGATTTCATGCTTTTTCCCTGAGGGAATTTTTGTGCATTAACACTGATATAATGGTGCCTGGCTATGACAAAGATGAGCAGCTGAGAAATACATGTAATAAATAATGCACATAAACATGCAAGATCGTTTCTAAGGGAAGTAAAGTGGAAGCCAGCCTTTTTAGCTCACGGCTAATGTGGTGGAATAATGAAACTCCTTCTGAGATGCTGTTGTCTGACTTGACACGCTTTGTTTTTCTCCTTAACAGGGGAAGTGTTCTTGCAGATTAAAGGCCCACTAGAAGACACATATAAAATCTATTGCTATCACCATGATGATGCACACACCATGCTGGAATCTTATGAAAAGGATGAAGAACTGAAGCAGCATTTAAGAGACTGTGTACAGTCCTTAAAGTAAGATCTTTTCAAATGATGATTTTCGTCCATAGTCAGTTGCCTGGCAGGGAACATTTTAAATGGATGTAGATGAAAGGTCCCCTGTAAATCCAGGGTTTTATAAGGCTTGCTGGGAGCTCTGGCTTATGCTGCTTTCATGAAAAGATGACAAGCTAGGGGCCATGATTAGATTTCTTTCTCTCTAAGATGGCCAAAAATAGCACAAGAAAGGTTGCTCTTTCCTTAGTTTCAGTGCCCCGTACTGGCAAAAAAAAAAGCTACATCATATCATGGGCTATTGGAAACACCTTTTCCAGCTCCCAGGAAACTTGCTGCCGCCTGTCTTCAGCAAGTCTACTCCTTGCATTGGAATAGCCTGTTATGGAGCTACTTAACTGCACTGGCATTTCTGGGCCCCTGCTGCAAGGCTCCAGGATCTGGAGCTGCTGTGTAGTTCCCGGCTCCTCATGATGGGGGTATTTGAGAGGAAACAGTGATGGACTAAGCTGCCAATTCCCACCAGAGGGAAGTGCTTTGTGCCATGGCTCCAATGCCAGCCCCTTGGCAAAATGTGTCAAGAACCGGGGATGTTGCTGAATAACACATCCATCTGTCTCCCAACACAGTTTCCTCCTGCAGCCAGTCACAGGGACCAGCTCATCCACTCCATGGAGAGCACTTCTCTTCCCACCCATAAATCCCCTTGCCCCTCACTTTCCCGAAAGCATCACACAGAGCTGTCAGGAAGGAGCATGCCACAGATTCAGACCAGAGGTCTGGCTCCAGCTCCAGGAAAGCCCCATGCTGCACACTTATAGATGAGATGTAAAGCTATCACTAATAAAGGAATGTACATCAGCAACAGTGTTTCAACCACACCCTAATTTGTGATTGGTCTGCAGAGATCTGTTAAGACTTAGGAGATGGAAAGTATGTCCAAGTGAACTCTGGAAAGAGTGGTGAAGGAAGATATTAACACTAAAAGAGAAATGTTTGCTTTGAAGACAGGTTATGTTGAAAATGAAGCTTATTTTGTGCAACATGTCTGGCTGTTAAATATATAACAAAGTGTATGTGCAGGGTTCTCAGGTTTTAACTATCCTGGAAGTTGAAAGAAATAAATTTTCATATAAACTCAGGCCTTCAGGCTAATGGATGGCCAGGTATCTCCCCTAAGGGGGTGTTTTAGTGCTGATACCTACAATATTCTTTCCTGACGAATCAAGAGAAGCCACTACTGTCATTGATTTATCTCTGCTGCTGAGGAAAGGGGACATGGAAAGAAATAAAGATAAAAAATAGCATCCATGTACATCCTAGGGTGGATGTTGCCACTTGAATTCCAGAGCCAGCAAGAGGTACTCCTGTTCCAAAATCACAGCTGGGCTTTGTGAAGAGAAAGGATATTTTGTGCTGAGCCACTGTAGCTTTTGCTAGCAGGAAGTGACAAGGACTTCCTTACAATGAAGCCTTGTTTTGTCTTGTTCTTTCCTGATTAGCCTTTAAACAGGAACCAACGATAAAAGCACTGGTATGTGTATATTATGTTGTGATTTTTCCCAGTGCCTAAAGATTGCAGTTGATTGAACTACTAAGACCTGAAAGTGCATGCTGAGATTCAGAACTGTGGTCATCTAAACCTGTTTCTACCCATTGGAGAATATTTGCCCCAGGAAGAAATCTGCAGGATTGTTACCAAATGAGTTATAGGCAGTTTTCCATCGAGAGACATAATGAATGTGGGGGCTGGTGCCGAAAATTTTTGAAAAATGTTTACTTGTTAAATATTTTTATTTTTCCTTGGAAAGAATACTGTTCCATTTTAAAACATCTTAAATGAGCTGACATTATTAGGGGCTTCTGTTCCTCTGCAGAGTAATATCTGACATGTGAAAAACAAGTTCTATATCAGGAGCAATTTGAGAGTGGCACTCTGCACATCTGTACTGACAAATCAGATTTAATTAGCTATGTTGAGATTCCTATTCCTTTTGACTGAAGAGGAAAAAATCCATCCCAAAATGTAGGTGTCTGCATTGGAGACATGTGCAAATCCAATTTCTGTAGAGTCCCATGTTTCAGCAGCGATTATGCAAACTGGGGACGTTGTTTGCTAGCCTAGCCAAGGAAATGCAGCTGGTGAAAATGAAAGGATGCTGGCAACTACCTGCTCAGCTTTCAGCCTGAAGTAGCTTGGTCAACTATTACAGGGGCAGAGGGACGTCCTAAGCACACAAAATGCTGACAGTGCAGAAGCAATGAAAGCAGCAGCTTCCAGATGCTCAGCTAGGCACTGGTGGGCCAGGAGATAAGAATGCAGGCAGTCAAAAAAGTGTGGCTGAGGATGTGATGTCAGGAAAGACTAATGCAGAGATGGAGACATTTGGTTCCCTTGCATTTGAGTGAATTCATACCATAAGGAAAACATTCTATGCACGTATTTGCGAACTCCAATTTTAAGTCCCTGGTGCTTTCAGTGTATGTATCAACATCATCCTTCTCTGGAGAGGTTTAATTTGATGTGTAGTCTACAGAAAACTTAACAGCTTCATTGACTCTACACCCTAAAATGCTGAAATATACTCTTTTTCTTTTAAAAATACATTTCTATTTGAAGAGAGTAGACAGAAATGTATGTAAAGTGTAAGAATGACATTTAATTTTACTTTTTGTGTTAATGGCTTGATGTTGCTTACAATTGTTAGCAGAATGATCCAAACTTCTTTCTCTAACAGTGCGAGGACAAGGCTGGGTCTCACAGCCAAAGCCAGGTTTCTGACAATCCTTTCTCATTTGGGGCTGTCCATCCAAAAGGTTATAGGGTCAGGTTCACCAGTACCCTCTGGCTGTTTTATGCAGTTCTGCTGACACATAGCAGCTATAAACCTAAGTTAACTGGCCAGTTATGGCTACTCTGTGTCACTGAAGTGTATCTGAGAATCTGGCTCTGTATAAATCCTTTTAGGAAGAATCTAATGCATGTTTTGTTTTCTTCTCTTTTGCAGAAAGAGATATGAAGACGAGTAAGTACTATGCCTTTTTTACATGTAAACTAATCTTTAAAATATCTTTAATTTATCAGTAGTGTGTTTAAAGCCATACAGGTGGAAATTTTAAGAACACAAGCCTTTTGTGTCAGTATAACCTGGAGAATTTTTTATGTAGATTGCTCTGAGGTCTGCAAGAGTGCTTGTCAATGACACAGTGTCAGTCTTGGAAATCCAACTTTCTGCTACAATTTAGGCAGAAACTGCTTTTACTCAGGTAAAGCTGTTTCTAAGCTGACAACCCGTTCAGTAGCCCTGTATGAGAGGCCCATCTTAGGATCTTCCCCCTGGCAGTGGCTGGAAGAACATCAGAAAAGAACAAGCTCATTGCAACTTAGCCAGAAAACTCCCCCAGCCACTGATGAGTTATGGTTAAGGGACTTCTGTGCCAAATGTGACATCTTTGAAAAGCTGTAAAGGAGAATTTATCACAGCTGCAGTTTCTGGGCATCCAGCAGGTTGGGTTCATTGAAATGCAGCGCTGTCTGTAGTTACCTGCAGTGAGAGGTCAGAGGAGGGGTTGTCTGAACTGAAGAGAAAGATTACAACCCCAGACAAAACGTTAAGAGTAAGGAGGAGCAAGTGTGGTCTGTACTGGCAGGAGAGGAAGAGACCTGTGAAGTCAGAGAATTTGTTAATCAGTCAGTCAATTGCATGTTATAACTACGATCTGCATAAAATACACTTCGAAGGACTTGCTTGTTGAAACTCTACAGTTGGGAGTTTCAAGCTTTCATTTGTGATAGGAAATAGCTTTTCTGCATTTTGTTTTCATAAGGGATATTTTTGTGTACTCCTGTCACACAAGAAGTGGGACTCCAAGAGATACAAAATATCTAGAGGGTCACAATATGATCATGTGAGACAGCAACACATGTAGAAATCCCACAAGACTGGCTGTTCTGCCTTGTGTAACCCAATCAGAAATGAAGGTCTGGTTTTCTCCTTCAAGCAGTTGCCAGTGGAGTGTAGGAGATAACTCACTTTCTGAGTTTAAATGGGCTGTTACAAAGCTGCGCAGGGTGCAGTGAGCAGGTTTAGCTTTGGGACCCTCCCTGAGCCTAGCTACCTCACTGGCAGGACACTCAAAAATCCCATCACCTGCAAATCAGAGGCTGCAGTCGCAACAGCCCTTGGGCAGGACTGCTCCCAAAAATCTGATTCACGTTGAACTGGAAAATACAGCATAACTCCCCCCAAATGGTCTGTGATGTTGCTGCTCTCAGACTGCTTTTCATTCGAGCATGATCAAGAAAACAATTACATAAATACCAGACAGTGCTGCCCTTTGCTAGCAGCTCAATAGGTTAAATTCTGCTTGGCTTAACAACTGTGAGGCCTCAGTGAATTCTCTGGGTTTGCTTGAGAGACTTATGGCACAGTGAATTATTTGCCCTACATTTCTTGTACTAAAATAAAGCCATGCACAGTAAACCATGAAGCCCAAGACTCTGAGTCCTGCTGCAGCCTGATTCCTGCACACCATTTCAGAACTCTCAGCTGTTTATCACACCAGCCTCTGCTGGGCTCTACCATACTGGCTGTCATGTTTGCCACTGGACCAAGCTGCTGGCTAGCGAGAGCAAATGAAACTAAATCCTCCCTCACCTGCCTTAGTGTAGCTCACCACCATGGGCTTTTTAAACAGGTGGGAATCTGTCAGTATTAGTGACTTTGTTTTGTCTTGAGGCGGGAGGGAGGCCGTGCCGTGAAGCTCACTGCAGTTTGCCAGCTGCATTTGCTGCAGAGCTACAGTAATAATTTGCTGTGAGATCAGTACAGTTACACGAGACTTAGAATACTTGCTAAATTCACAATAACGGGGAGGGGGGGAAGGCTGAAGTAGCATCACAAATGAATTATCAACTTAATTTTCTGCACAAGAGATGTCACAAGGCGTTACGCTCCTGCTTCAGTCGTGTGGCAAGGCCGTGTCCTGCCCAGTGGCCTGTGGGTCCTAACGGGGTGCATTGCAAATGGGACTCGTCCAGCAAGAGTGGCTATCTCAGCTAATCTTGCTGGGGAGAATTAGATGAGTCAAACTTTGTGGCATTTAGTGCCCCAGGGAGTCATTATCTTATAACAAACCTGCTATCTCTCGCACCATATTGCAAGACTGTGTCATGCAGATACGGAACAGAGGGCTGTTTATCACTTGGGCAGCTGTCCAAAGTGCAACTATATAAAGAGAAGACACTTGAAGATTTTTCCATTCATGAGGCAGCTTTTATAAATTTGCATTCATAGGGCTTTTCAGAGAAAACAATAACAATTTAAGATTTTTTTTTTCATTATTGCTGCCAGAAGCTGAAAGAAGGAAAAACAGCTCTCTATTTAATGTAAGATACGGGGGAAATGAGGGGGATTGAAATGATGAGAAGGTTTTGGGACGTGAAGAAGCCTTAAAAGGCATCTACTGTTAATTTTTTTTCATGCAGAACTTTTTCACAGATAATGCCTGTTTGAGAGAAATGGTTTAAATATGCAGATGTCTCTTCTCAAAGGCATTCAAATTGTTAGTTAATTAGTCAGCAGTAAGGATTGGCTCTTGTACTTTTTACACATATAAAAGTGGGAATGAAGAGGTTTTTTTCTTTTACTCTTTCTGCTGCACAAAACAATAGATGTCAGCCTGCAAAACCAAGTGGCTGTTCCCTGTTTTTTGTACTTTCCTTCTACATTGTGTTATTTCATCTTTCCATATGCAGAAATCTTTCTTTGTCTACTCTTAACTCTTGCATAGTTAATGTCAAAAAACCTTTTCTGCTCCAGAAGAGCCTTTTTGGGCATGCAAATGGAAAGCTTGCTGTGCTTCGTTGCCTTCCACACTGTTACCAGCAGCTCAGGTTTACTTTCAATGGGAAGGTGCCAGGTAGCTGGTGCTGGAGCTGTGCCTGGTTTGCTGAGGAGTGTGCTGTTGTTAGAGGAGGCCATGGGCATGTCTATCCTGCTGCTGGAGCCTCAGCAGTGGCTGGCCTTGGTCTTGGCCACCTGGTGTTACCCATTCTGGGGCTACCCCATGTTTCTACCAGCCACATGGAAGGTAACGAAGGCACGTGTGGCTCAGTCCTTCCCTGTTTCCTTTGAGGCTGTTGTGACAGCCTGCAAACTGCACAGCCTCTCCCATTCCAGCGTGGAGAGTGTAAGCAAAGGCTTTTGTCTGGAACAGGGATGGAGCCTGGGTTCAGCTGTGTGGAGCCCAAGAGCTCAGGGGGGCCTTCATGGCCTGAATGTCAGGGGATGCTGCTCTGCTGCCCCTGCCCAGCCAGTGGGGATTGAGCCTAGAGCCACAGAGCATCCTGGTGCCCATGCTGGAAGCTGTGACTGCCCTACTCTCATCCTTCTGCCACACTGGCCAGTTGCCTGCTTTGCCTTTATGTAAGGAGCCTGCCAGCAGGTTGGATCAAGCCTGTGTGAATATCCTGTGTATTCAACATTTCCCCAGGCCGGATTTGATACCCTTTGGAAGCTCAGGCATCATTAGAAATAACTGACTGGCAGCAGCAAAGAAAAACCACAGGTGGAAGACAGTAAAGCTTAAGGGTCACTGTGCCAAGTCAGGGATTTTGTGAGAGAGGATGCACTGTGAACAGGCATCCCAGTTACTCACAGCGTGGAGATGTTGCAATTTTAAGCCTGAGGGCCCAGAGCAGGATGTAACAGCCCTGCTCACATGCATTTCTCAAACTTCCTGTTATTTGTTCTTCCACCTACATCTCCCTTCCTGGGTGTTGTGATGTGTAAGTTATACCACATGCACCTTTAGACTGAGTGGGACAGTTTCAGAGGTAATGTCTAAGCAGTAGCTGGCTAGGTTCTGAAAACACAGAAAATTCAGACCCAGGGTGTATTTCTCATTGAGGGGGCGAGAGGAGGGTTTTGTTTACAACGCCCCTGTTCCCTCACAGATGTATCTTATTTTTTGACATGAGTGGTAATTGCAATTCAAGGAATTTCTCATTTTTTGACAATTTTTTTGGGTATAAATTATAGAGGAAAGCCAAATCTAATGGACCTGGGATCCCTGTTGATCAAACCAGTGCAACGGCTGATGAAATATCCCTTGCTACTCCATGAGCTCTTGAACTCAACTCCTGCTTCTCACCCTGACCACAAGGCACTACAAGATGCCCTTTCTGTTATGAAAAACATTAATGTGAACATCAATGAACTTAAAAGGAGGAAAGATTTAGGTAAGAAAAGAGCACAGTAAGTTCTTTCTTTGTAGGTTTGGGCTGGCCATTACAAGACAGGTTTCAACTCCAGATATTTCACTACATCAGTTTTGGCTGGTGCCACCCACATTGTGTAATATACTGAGTTTCAAGACGGTAACAGGTGTCTTAACATCCCTTGGCCTCAGCCAAGAGGTAACTGGTAACTCCAGTATGAAAGCAGGGAAAGAATTCATGTTATATTGTCTGTAATGCAGCTGCAAACACTGATGATAATTAAGATGCAGTAATAGCAATATTTTTTATAGACTTGCCACATTGAAGCCCTAACTTGACTCTTCCCAAGGCTAGTGTTGATAATGGGGTTTTCATCCTCTTGAGCATTTTCACACAAGATTACAGCAAGTGGCATCAAAGTGTCTGCTCTCAAATGGTTTCATATTTGTGTGCCTGTCCCTGTGAAAAGTCCTGCGGATACAGACTATTGATGTAATGAAATTCTCTGTCTGCAGTGCTGAAGTATAGGAAGAATGATGATGATGAAACCCTTAAAGAAAAGTTTTCCCGACTGAATATTCACTCCATTAGCAAGAAATCCAAGAGGGTCACCAGCCATCTGAAAATACTGACGAGGGGAGAACCTCAGGTACTTACTCATCCAACTGCAGATTTGCATTGACAGCTTCAGTTCTGCTTTTACACTGGGCGTTTTCCAAAACATGTTGGAAATGGAGTTTGTGGTGCTGCTTTTTTTTCCTGCCTAATTTACAAAGTCATTTTCTGACTGTCACAGAAGACAAGGAAGATCTTTGTGATTGAAATAGAAAATAATGTAATGGGTTCTCCACCTTTTCCTTTTTACACAAGAGTTTCTCAAACTTCTGGTCTTTAGCAGAGAGGAAGTGAGCAGTAGTTTTGTGAAACCCAGCCTGAGGTCAGCATTTTGCAGATACCCTGGCAATGATTATTGTCAGGGCTGAGAACGTATTCAGTCCATCTTGCTCATGTTGTAGCACTAAAGTTCAGCATTCACCAAGGAAGATGAGCAATACTTCTGGTTAGGAAAGGCCACAGGGTTTGCCTCTATGTGTGTAAAGACCTAAACCATCAAAACTACAAAAAACTCTGTGATGAGTCTGATGGGTGTTGGGGGGCCAAAAGTAAAATGCTCCTTCATAATTTCGAAGTTGTAATTTTGAAGCTGTAATTCAAAACCTAGCAGGATAAACATTTTCAGGAAGGCTTAAATCAAAATCTCAAAGAAAATCAGTTACAAATGACCTTGAAAGTGATATCCAGTGCACCTCACTGCAGGAGATGGCTGATTATGCAAGGTCACTTGCCTTTCTAGATGTGACTTTAAAAGATACATGCAATTTTTTCCTGTTTTGTTTTTTATCAGTGGTTTCCCTCTTTCTCTGATGCAAACTACACACATTTATTTTTTCTGTTCATTTATTTATACAGTGGAATTTTTTGCATTCAGAATGTGACAGACACCAGCAAGGCTATAAAATCAGAGAAAAAGGGAATTAAATTTGATTAAGAGGATATGTGATTTTTATTTTTTTTTCCTTTAGAAGCTTCCAGTTTATGTTTTTTTGGTTTTGTTTCTAATTAAGCTTAAAACATTTGAGAATCATTTTAGTATCAGAGTACATCTGTTAGAGATTCAGCCGTCTCTCCTGCTTAATTAGACTGAGAAAGTGGTTTTGCCGTGAGGGTCACTGCGCGGTTCAGGATGTGAGTTGGGAACTAAGACATGACTTGAGATTTCTGAAACCCCTCAAGGAAAAGATGGGCAGAAATCACCGCGTTTTCAGGGTGTTCCCAGCCGGCATAAAGAAGTTTCCCGGGGCCATTCCGAGCTGCTGGCGTTTCCAGGGGAAAGGCTGGCGAAGCTCTGGGGTAACAGCTCCACCTACAGCCTGCCTGCGGGAGAGCGCCCCAGCACCCGCGGGGTGCGGCCGCGACTCCGAAATATCCCACCTTTTCCTCCGTCCTTTCCTCAGACGGAGCAACAACACACGGCAAAGTGAAGGGTTTTGTCGGCAGACACCGGTGGGCTCCTAGGTAAAGCAACTCCCTGCTTCCACAAGGATTAAAAATGAAATTCCCTGCTGTGTTGCCCAGCGGTTTTGTCTTTGCTTGAATTACAGCTGGAGCTTGGGAGAATTAGGGGTTGATCTGTTTTCAAAGGGAGGAGTTCAGGGATTTTTCTAGCAGCACTCTGGATGTTCCTTTCATTATACAG
Organism: Oreocharis arfaki; assembly: GCA_013398015.1. Classification (NCBI taxonomy): domain Eukaryota; kingdom Metazoa; phylum Chordata; class Aves; order Passeriformes; family Paramythiidae; genus Oreocharis; species Oreocharis arfaki. The sequence continues at coordinate 87,994 of VZRR01001182.1, read as the reverse complement.
GCTCTTTTGGGCTGCCAAAATAACAGTGCAAATGTCTATTTTAGGTGAAAGATCAAACTTTTAATAAGGAAGAAAAGTTATTTCAAAGTTTAGAGAAGACTGTGAAATCTTGTGTGAAGAACATTTCGCTCTGTTCACAACATCTCCAGGTGGGTACAGGCCTTTTTGCAGTCTGTGGTCACAAACCCTGTCCATAACCAGTCTGACACGCATTTCTGCCACTGGTTAGGCAACACCAAATTATTTATAAGCAGGCCTGTCTACATCAGAATATTAAATAAATAAGCTGTGCTGCCACTGCATTAGTGAGCCCATAGCAAAGAATTTTCAAAGCCCAGACTTTTGCATTTTTCCCCTGACAGAAGCAGGCTCTGTGGAGACCCACAGGTGCAGTGCAGAGAAAAAGGTGCTGTCTGGTGGCACAGTCAGGACTTTCAATCTCTGTGTGAAGCTGTCACCCCCATCTGCTGCAGTGGAGCACCAACTGCTTCTCATTAAAGATAGAAGAACTGAGCTGCAGCCACATGAATTAAAACGTCCTAAAATACATATTCTGGATGGAAGGACTCCTTCCTTTTTCCTGTGTTTAGGTTGTGTTGAGGGCTAGCATTAGATGTACAGTGCTCGAGTTCTCTAAAATGTCTTTGCTTCAGTCCTTCTCTCCAAAGATGAAGGCTGGCTTGTGACTTATCAACCTCTCATGGACTACTTGCCAGCTTTGTAGATGGCATGAGGCCCGACAAAGTGTGAGTGTGCCCTCACCAGGCAGGAAGGTTGTTTGAGAGATAGGCAAGATCAATAACCAGCTGGCCGGGGCTTATCACAAACACACCTCGTTCGGTTCAGCACACAAGGAAAGGCCAGGGAGCTCAGCCAATGAGGGCTGTTGCCTGGAATGGTGCTGACAGTTCCTTATCCAAATGGATCCACACTTCATTGAGATTAAAATTCTGAGCAACTGAAATACAGCGCTGTAGTCCTACTTAGTCCCCCAAAAGAGGCTTTTGAGGATGCTTGGGAAGCTGGCTTCTTGCTGAAGAGCAGCTGATTTCCAGTGGGATATTCATTAGTTTAGGGCATAGTTTTTTCAGCTGAACATTAACAACTTGATTCTTAAGTAGTTTGCATTTAAAATAGACAAAGCACAGGAAAATATTATCACAGTAAACAACCCCACAGTGACTGGAAACTGCACGGCAGCTGCACAGGTGTCGGAGATGGAAAATATTTCTGATTCCATCAGTATTATTGCAGTAGCTGCATGAGTGAATGCAGTATATTCAAACATATTGTAATAGTTTCATCTTCCTACCATCTTTTCATTTAGGATTCTATACATCTGGCTGCCCAGAATATAACTGGGCTTCAGGAAATCTTGGAAGATAAAGATGACAAAGTCAGTGACTGTTTGGAAAAACGGACCAACACTGCAAATCTATGTGAAGACTTTGTAAGTTTATGCAATGTCCAGGTTACACAGCTATCTGTATGTCTGAGAAAACAGCTGTATGTGAGGCAGACTGGGACAGAAAAGAGGAAAAAAACCCAGCTTAGGAATCTGTTGGGAAAGATGAGTGGGGTTTTTGGTTGAATTTCTGTAAGAACTAAGATGAAATACAATGTAAATGCATTGTGTTTTCCGTAGAAGGACTAAAGAAAACTTGTCAAGCTAAATTCCTGGGTTTAAACTAAAATCTTTGCTCTAAATTTGTATCACCTGAACAAACCTTTATTTGTTTCATGTGAACTTCAGAAAAGAGCAGCAGATCTTTGCCTTGCTACTTTTGTTACCAGCACTTGCAGTTTGAGTGACTTTTGTGATTGATATTGTGCTCATGTACTGTTAGCTCCTGGAATTACAGATCTGTAAAAATGTCAGATTTATTAACTTTTTAAGTAAGTTATTATCTTTTTAATCATGGAATCATAGGACTGTTTAAGTTGGAAAAAGGCCTCTAGGATCATCAAGTCCAGATATTAACATAGTGCTGTCAAATCCTTCATATAGGGAAACCATGAAAAATCCAAACATAGCCCATAGTAATTAATAAAGCAATTTAAAAAATAGTAATAGTTTTTCAACTAGTGTTCTGCTTTCAGAATTAAAATGGACTCTAATGCCAGGCTCTAATAAGGCACCTAAATGTCTCTTCAAAATGGGACAGGCTGCTTCTTCAAATAGCTTCTCAAGCTGGAAAAATTCAGAGGTGGGGGTTTCCTACACTTTCCTGGTTTAGTGCTGACTCAGATATAGCCATTCAGTCCTTTCCAAAACACTGCAAACAGAGTCTGCCAAGGAACAGAAGGCTCTTTGACAGACCACAACCTCCAGGATAATGACAGGGAAGTAGGATGATGTATTTCCTTTCCTTTGAAATTCCCACACGTGAAAAGTAACTAAAAAAATTAATCTCAGTGATCAGAATGATATTTTCAATGTTTTTACAATGAGTGATTGCCTGAAGTGCAAAAGAATACCTCTCTATCATTGCAGTGGTGATTGTGCCCAGTATGGAAGTTGCCCTCATATTCAGAAATATAAAAGAAAAGTAGAAGTAATTCCACAATAGATGAAACAGAAAACTTCTTTTTAGAAAAAAAAAAGTAACAGCAACTGTTTCATGACCTAGCTATTCTGAAAGTCCGTGTAATTAAAAAAAATACCCAACAACTTAATTTTATTTAACTGTGGGCATTGTTAAAAATTGCTAATTTCTACTTATTATCTGTTTGTTTCTGTGACTTAGATTTACAAGATTACAAGGATTCCCTACCCTATGTATATGGGGTTTTTAAAACACTTTTGGCTTGGCATTGCAGAATGAGTAGATGTTCTCACTGAACAATCCGTAGTATTCTTCACATGTTTTCCTGAAATATTATTATCAAGGGAGATCTCAGCAATGGGCTCAGGTTATTTTTTTTTCCCTTGGTGCATTTGTCAATAATGTATACCTTCCTCTCTCATTAGACTTTTTGGCAAAAATTTCATGGTGGAAATTCCCAGTAGCCTCTTTTTCAGAAATCAGGTCCAACAGTTTGGAAGAATTGTTCTCTTAATGCATCAAAAATCAGTTCGCTAAACACAGCCCAGTTTTTCAGGTGGAAATAAAATAGGAGCTGTTTAGCCAGTGTACATCATCTTGGCCTTAGAGAGAAACTCTGGGGCTAAAATGGATCTGTCTTCAACTGTGGTATGTTTTAGAGAATGCAGAGGCAGCTGCTTTTTTATTCTCACATTCAACCCAACAACTTAATTCACACAGAATATCCAAAGGCTTTAATATGATGATGAATTTCACTCACTACATGCCTGTGCTGTATTTGAACAAATGACTTACGAAAATAAATTTTATTTCATGCAATATTAATCCCTTGAGACAATTAGAGACTAATGGAAAAGCCTGAGGAAGACTGCTTTTTTACCAGGTGTCTAATTTTGTTGATTACTAGAGATAAAACCAACAAGCATAACCTAATTTAATCAAATCAAGTGATTGTTTGTGTTTGCTTAAACAGGAATTGAGTTACAGCTGTTTCCAGGAGAAAAAAAAAAAAAAAAAAAAAAAAAAAAA
>VZRR01001182.1:55786-84412 GCA_013398015.1 Oreocharis arfaki | reverse complement strand
AAAAAAAAAAAAAAGAAAAGCAGCTTTGAGAGAATTCAAGACTGCCACTTGAATAAGACCTTTAGTCTTTATATTGGTGTGGGCCTTCCACTTAAGGAAATCCCAGTTTTATTTGACCACTTGACCAATGCTTGCTGTTTTCCCCCAGTGGCAGCTCCCTAGGGGTAGCACCTCAGGCTGCGTGCTCCAAGGGACCACTGCCATTAGCAGACACTGTAAGCTGAAAAACTGATACCTCTCCTGTTATGAAGGAGATTCTAAGTCATGCTGGACCCTGCTTGAAACTGCCTCTGGCAGCAATGCTTTGTGAAGAGTGATGAACAGATTGCTTGATGGGCTGCCATCAAGCTCAGCCCGTTATGGGGTCTGAAGGACCATATGAACAAAGTAATGGATAGGTCTGGTTTATACTTTCCAGATGGCTCAGCTGGACAAGCTTGTCTTGACTCCTCTCTCAGCACTGCAAGCCCTGTTTCCAGGCCCTCAGAAGCTCATCCAGAAGCGCTATGACAAGTTGCTGGACTACAACAGCTGCCTTCAGAGGCATGGTCCAGCTGGAGAAGAGCTGGACCATGCAAAGAAAGACTATGAGGCTCTAAATGCACAGCTAGTGGAAGAACTTCAGGTATTCAACACAGCAGCCAAAAAGATTGTGTTGAACTGCCTACATTGCTTCATCACCCTCCTCGGGAATATTATGTTTGCAGCACTTCAATCAAACTCTGCTGTCGTGGTGCCTGTTCCAGTAAGTACATTAGAAAGAGGTGTAGCTGTGCCTTAATTTGGCTTTTTTTTCTTTCTGTATGCTTTGGCTGAAGTTACGTAGGACACATATCTACAAAGCTACACTGATTTACTGATTTTGTGATTTTGTTTGTTCTGCTGAGCACAGTCAGATTTGTGTTTTTTTTTCTTTTGCAAACTCAGTGAACATTAAGTTCATAGAATCAAAATGGTTTGGTTGTAAGGGACCTTAAAGACCACCTAGTTCCAATTCGTCTGCCATTAACAGGGACATCTTCCACTAGACCAGGTTGCTTAAAGCCTCATCCCAACCTGACCTTTAAAGCTTCCAGGGATAAGGAACCCACAGCTTCTCTACACAAGTCATTTCAGTGCCTCACCACAGTCACAGTAAACTAATCTAAACCTGCCCTCTTTCAGTTTAAAGCCATTCCCCCTTGTCTTGTCACTACATGCCCTTGTAAAATATTCCTCTCCAGCTTTCCTGCAGGCCCCCTTTAGGTACTGAAGGCCACAATAAGGTCACTCTGGAGTGCGTTCTGAGAAACTTATGTTCTGAACTATTGTCAGACCTGGACTCTTCATCGAGAATAATCCTAATGGAACAGTTCCAGCTGTTAAAGTGATAGTAATGGCAAGAATATTACAGGAAGGCAAAAGGAAGGCAGCTGCTAGCATTTCTTAGCATCTACCCTGACTAGCCCAGAAAACACAGGAAATTATAAGAAAGGACATGAACGCTTCCTTTGCTGCTAGACCTGCAGATTCACAGATGACTGCAAAAGAGAAACAAGTTAGGAGGTCTGATGAAATAATTTTTATGAAAATCAAGTTGCTTTTAAACCCAAATACGATGCAGAAGCTCCTGCAGACATCTCTTGGCAGTAAGGAACAGCCTTGCCTGGAGGGCTTGAGCCCCCTGAGAAACACAGCTGCAACAATGCCTTCCACGCAGACAAATCCACTCACCTGAACAGAAGCAAGGCTACTTGGGAAACACACTGTAGTAAGGCAGTTCTGGACTATTCCTTTCCATTAAGGCTTGAACAGAGCACATTGTAGTAAGGGGCAAGATCAAAACATAGAGCTATGGTGTTTAATGGGAAAATGAAGGCTTATTCCACATGAAGAAATTTCATCCCTGTAATTTGATGTTTTCATGCTTTGAAAGCTGTTGTGTTGGGGCATTGTTTTCTGTGAGGGTCTGGCTACAAAATTACCTTCTTTTTCTTTCTTTTTCTGTTTACATCAGCAAATGTATTTTGTATTAGGCACAGACCAAAAGCACTTAGCCAGTGCCACAGACAGAGACTCAGTTACCCAACAATTTTTAACCTGTTGGCAGCACTCAGTTGCACAAACGCACAGCTGTGGGGTAAGCTGCTCCAAGCCTTGCAGCACATTGGCCACTCTGATAGCTGCTGAGATGCACATTTGCATCTGAAAGCAGGTGGCTCAGTAGCATAAATGCAAGGCTCTTAATTTTCATCACCGTTTAGAGTATCTTTAATGATTTAACTTCAATTGCTATGTCTTTTAAATGTAACAGCATTTATTAGAAACTTTCTTTAAGCAAGGACCTTTCTTCTCTTTACATCTCATACACAGAGAGTACACTGCTTATGGGCTCTGCAGAAAACAGGCATAACTTGTCAGATTTCCTGACTCCTAGCATTCAGCCAATTAAACCAAATCTGCTCTCTCCAATCTCCCTACCATTTTGTACATGAGATCTAACCCACATTTGTGTTTGCAGCTGTCCTCCTCAAGCATCTGTGAAGTGCAGAATCAATTGATAGAGGAGGTTCACAAGCTGAATTTTGTAAAAGAAAACAGCAGTACAACCTTTATTGAGAGAAAATTGAGCTTGGAAAGAAAGAAACCTGTTCCTTCTCCGGTGAGTACCATACATCCAAATTGTGTATGAAGCATCCTCTTTTGATCACTTTTGAAACAAATCCATTTTTATGCTACCTAAAGGTTTGGGCTTTGTCTCCTCACTGTGACTCTGAATGAGGTTGTTGGAGTGAAGCTTTCATTGACCAGTAACTTCTGAAGATTTTTCACTTTTTTTTCATGTTAATATCTTGAAAATCCACTTGAAATTACCTCTGATTGCCCTTAGGCCTTTAAGCACATGTTAAAGCTAAGGTATATGCAAACTTTGGTAACTTCTTTTGTTAAGTACTCTTATAATGCATCTTAGTCTTCAAATTCAGAAGGTTTTTTCCTCGTGCTCAGCTGTGGTTATATGTACTGGTGTTTACACATACATGCACAAACGTACACACCCGCAGCAGAAGATTCAGAAAATCCACCAGGAGATCTGTGTTCCCAATCTTATCAGATGTTTCTGGAGGTTTTAGGAGTCTAGTTTACAGGAAAATAAAGACTTGAGTGCAGATTTACAGAAGCTGAGGCAGTTGTAGAATTCCTTTTAGCATCAGTGAAGGCGCATGTGCTCTTGCTTCTGTGGTATGTTAAGATCCCACTGATGTGCAGCACCCTCCTCCCTGCCCTCTAACCAAACCCTGAAATGAAGATGGTTCCGGGAGCTAATGGCATCTTGCCCTCATTTAGAGAGGTAATTTTACACAAAAAGCAGCCATTTTGGGTACCACTGATTTTTTTGCCTAATGCCTTATCACACAAGTTATGTGGTCTTAGCACACCACAGCCCACTTTTGGATTATGCTTTTTTTGTAATGTTACATAGGAATACAAAGGTCATGGCTACGGAAAAGCAATTAAGCAGGAGACAGTTCACATACAAAACACCAGCTCTTTGAGAGCAGAGGACAGACTAAGAGGTCTTTAATTAGTGAAATTCCTACGTTTCTTTAAAATCTGCCCTTTATTGCTCGCCTGTTACTATAGCAGTGGGACAGGTTCTTCCTGCACATGCAAAGGAGATTTGATCCCCATGTAAGTAACTCCTCAGTCTGTGTGTAAAAACACTGGGTCAGTTGCCACACGCAGCATACACAGATTTTTATCTAGAAATGGCCCCAGCATCACTGAGGATGAATATTACATGTTTGCTTTTCAGCTGGAGTCCCCACGCCAAACAGAAGACCACAGGTCCAAGCTGCTGTCCACGTACAGCGCCGAGTCGCTGTACCAGGCTAAGCGCAAGTGCAATGCCGTGCAGGAATTCGATATTGACTTGCATGAGGGAGAACTGGTGGCTGTTGTGGAGCAAAAGGACTCTTTTGGAAGCACAAGCAGATGGCTTGTTGACACAGGAAGTAAGTTCTATGCACAAATATCCCAATAACAGCTTCCCTTTGGGATATTGATTTCTTTTCATTCTGGCCCCATCTGTTTGCCTCTGTCATACTGACAGCTGCATAAAATGGCTGGTTTTGAAATTATTATAGCAGTGTTTCGCTGTTTATTTATTTTCTGTCTCTTTATTCTGGTTTCTAGTCCTCACAGGGTACGTGTATTCCTCCTTCCTGAGGCCTTACAATCCAGCCAAAGCACAGAAGGATGTAGCAGAAAATGGCTTTGGTGATGATGATTTTGATGACATCAGCCTCTTTGTCTCTTCACGGCCCTCTACTGACAGCAGCACAAGAAGTCCAGGGTACAAGAAGAGTGACAGCAGCTCACCTCTTCACTTCTGTGAAAATTCCACGTTTCAAATTTATGGCACAGGGACTGGTGCTCTTCAGGGTATGGATGATCAGGGTGTGGATGTAAGTATGATACACACTGTGCCTGTCTTCTACTTGTTCCTATTTCAAATCTAGGATTACATTGTTTGTAATTTAAATCGTTTCCTTTTACACTGGGAAAGAGTGGCACTCATCTGTCAGTGTGACATGGGAATTTGTTATCCTCTGCTCTTAAATACTATGAGGTAGGAAAAGAGAATCAGTTAAACTGTGAATTGCAGTCCTGTGTCACAGAAAACATTGCCCCACCCTGTGTATGCATCAAGGTTCTCCTAAGGAACAGGAACCTGCAAAATAGCTCAGTTTGGGGGATTTTTCAGCTTACTGTTGACAAGAAAGCTGTGACAAGAATGCTGATCAGCAAGGCACAGAAGTGACCTATGAGCCACATTTGAGTATAGGAGCTTTAGGAAAGGTGATTCTCCACGAGGAAACCTTGCTGAAAAATTCTTCATCCAATCCATGGCTGCTTGGTGAGAGCTGAAAACCTTACCAGTGTTGTAAGGTGATGAGGTCTTGGAGCTTGGTTTGTTCCTCATGCAGAGTTCCCCAGATCCTTCAATTATACTTTTTATTTTGGTCCTGTCTAGAAATTGCAGGCCATGTAGTTGAACACTGGTTTGTACATGTCATTACCATGTTTTCTGTATACAGAACTCCTACTCGTACACAGCTACACAGTAAGATGTGGCTACATTTTTCAATTCTCATTTTGGTTTATGTGGCTTTCCTTTTCCAGATCTTCTATGCTGTTTATGCATTTCAAGCTAGAAGTGATCACGAACTCAGCCTTCAGGAGTACCAGCGGGTGAGGATACTTCGCTTTTCCGACCTGAGTGGCAATAAGGAATGGTGGCTAGCTGAAGCAAAAGGTCAGAAGGGATATGTACCATCTAATTATCTAGGGAAGATGACATATGCTTAGGAGGGGAAGGGCCTGTTGAGCCAGACTCTCTGAAGCAGACAGAATAATCATCTGTTAGGTTTGCAGCAAGCAAAGCAAGCTCACAAGTGATTGACAGAAGCCATGGTATCCAGCACACAGATGATACTGAGAACCTCCGTCCTCCAAAAGCCATCACCTTGTCAAGACCTGAGGGAGGAAACATTTAACAGGAAGATGGATTCTGATTAACATCCTGAAGAGCTTGCTTTTCTATTACCCCATAATTTTCTCTTTTGTCAAAGTGTCGTACATCAAGACTCAACCTACAAGTACAAATCACGGATGAAATTACATTTTTCTTCCATGATATTTAGCAAATAATATTCAAGATGAAGAGAATTAGCCTTGAAAAAGGACAAATTCAGTCATCAGGAATACTGTAGGCTGAGTTGTTCCTGAACTGTTATCTCAGTGAACACAGATACATCTTAAAACTTCAGCCTTTTTGATTGTCTGTTTTTATCCTCAGCCACTTTTGTGAAGAACCTTTTTTCTCAGTGGAGATTATTGGAGTGGGAAAAGAAAAAGGGCTTAATTTTTAAGGAAATATTTCAACTTAAAACATACTAGGTGTGGTGGTACCAGTGACTGGTCCCAGGGACGAAAGTATGTTTAGTTAAATACGGAAATGCAGGAAGGAAAAGAGAGGGCAAGAAACAGGTTCTGTGAGATAAAGAAGTTATAATTTTCAAATGAATTACGCAACTGCTTCATATGGTAGGAACAGTTTGTAGCAATATGGAAGTGCCTCAGGTTTGAAATCCACATATGTCTCCACACTAACTGCTTTAGTGCAGGATCTGTGTAGTGAAGTGAAACCTATGTTATTAGTCTTAGGAAACTTACTGGTTGGAAAAAAAAAAAAAGCAAAAAAAAAGAAGAAAAGTCAAGTGGTACCTTTCAATGAATATTTAGTGCCTCACTGATTCCTTGAGTCAGATGCAGAGATCACAATATCTAATGAATAAATTTCTTTAGGTTCACTGGCTACAGTGATTCCTAAGTCAGGCTGGTACCCTGCACTTCAGATAGACTGAATGGTGACAGATATCCCTCCTTGTGACTCCCATTGATACCTAAGTGCTCCTCACAAGGTATTTCACGACAGCAATGCCAAGGTCCTCTATTGATAAGCGAAGACCTTCTTGTGCAAAGTGCTGCAGAAAGGAAACAAGAAAGTGATTATGCCTGCAGCAAATAGTGCAATTGAAAGTAAATTCCTGTCAGGTATTTTCTGTATTGCATAATTGCTTGTACTCATGACTAAAATGACAACACTGTTAAAATCAGGGGTGGGGGGCGGGTAGTGGTGCTGATCGAGAGTGTACAGAAATTGCTCTAAAGCTTTTGTCTTAAGTTCTTGTTTCCCATAGTCGTAGAGTGGGGTTTGAAGATGAAATGATTCAAAATGCTTAGCGAGATGTAATCAAAAATTAACTGTCAGCAAGGAAAGGATGAGAAAAGTTAGGGCAGTTGCTACACACAATAGTTTTTGCTATGCTAATGAACCTGGTTTCATTTTCTTTAATGTCCTCAATTTTCAGACTGTTTTCATAGAAGGATAGAAAGAGTTGTCAGTCTTGCTCAGAGACTGAATGCAGTGGATCACAGAGATTAAACCTGAAATTTGTGCTGGATTAAATCATATGATAGAGAAACTTTTAGAGTTCTCAGAGATGGATATCCAGAATCTGGTGTGGGAATCTCTGTGAACTACTGCTATCCAGTAAGCAGTAACAATGGATAAAGCATTGTTTTGCCTTATTGTACATCACCTTAGGCACTTAAATCTTGCTGTCCCCATAGCAAGCAAAAAGGGTTCTCAATCTTTTTATGAATGGATGTAGCCACTTTTACGGAAAGCTTCACCTTTAGTTAAGTTGAAGAAAACAAAGTGCAGAGGGAGTATGAGCTTGGGAGAATGGACTGAAAGACTCACCCTTACCCTTTTACTGCTTTGCCTTTTGTATTTTGAGATTATGGGGAAGATACACACAAGGAGGTTTTCAGCTCTGTCTTACAATTTAGAACATTTTATTTGGAGATTATCTATACTTTGCAATAGTTGGAACAGTTTTAGAAATGACTGAATTGTACTTAATAGGCTTAATGCAGTCATGTAAGCACAATAATGAAGTTTTGTATTTCAGACAGTGAAATTAATTAGGGGAAAGAGTCAGGAAAAATAAGATTTCTGAAGTCTTAGTGCTGAGAACTCAGCTTGAGTCACAGAGAGAGCTCTGATTTTGAGTGTTAGGTACATTCCCCATGAAAAATCAGACTCTGTGAAGGTGTCTCAAAGTGTATTCAAATGCTGCTCTCCAAAATATTTGCTAGGTATCCCGATCCTGAAGTAACATGGAATGAAGGATGAAATATACTGGAGTTGAGCACCTAAATTTAATTGAATTTCTGGGGGACTTGGGAACTCCTAGTAGGCCAAATGAAATCCCAGTGTATGATTAGGACCCATAATAATTTTTATATTGTGGGATAATTGTATGACTTTATTATAGCCTCATAACTTGGGATCCAGAGGAAGTACTTAATTAGGTACCCAGGTGGGCTGGCTTACTCCATTTCAGAAACTCAGAGTTTTAGCCATTATCATTTGGTATTGGATATATTGCAAACTTTTATTTTTGTTTAAAACAGATGAATGCCAACAGCAATTGCAGAAAATTAAGAGACACTCCTTCAATCTACAGCCTTCCAAATTAAGGAGATTTACAACAATTCATATGAGACTTGCTCAGTCACATTTTTGTTAAGACAGTGCTTTAAATACTAGAGACTGAGCTGTGTTAGGGCCCCAGAAATTCATAAGACTATGCAATGGTTTTGCCACTGGATTTTTTTAATGTAGAGAAGGTTACAGTATTGTAAGAGCTTTCTTATTATTAATGACAAAACTAATTTATTTTGATTGAAGCAGTTGACTGGATTGATCTTGCATTTTTTCAAATGTGTGTTTTACTTGAGCTGTTGTGACAATAAATATATACAAGTACTTCCAAGATTGGGTCCACTCAAACTGAAGTGCTTCTCCATTCAGGGAATATTTTTACATGTTGCCATTGATAACCTGAAACCCAGGAAATGTCCAAGCCAGTGAACAGCAGAGTTCCAGGCTCTGACCTCTGGCACCTCTGTGCTTCACCATCTTCCCTTTGGGTGGATGGTGCTTGTGATCTTTGAGCAGGGGTTCAGCTTTTCAATGCAAACACAGATCGAAGATTTATTCCTTCTGACTTTTCTTCTTTGGAAGCTTCACTGAGTAATTACCCCTTCAAACACTAAAGTATATTTCTGCTGTCATTTTAAGATAGCTTTTAAAAATGGAAATAGATGAAGTGGAGCTAACACTTGCACTAGGAAACACAACAATCCTTGTTCCCATAGATCTGTTACTATAATTCCTATTAAAATATTGTCTGTTCAGAAATAGTAAAAAAAAAAATCTTCTTTTAAATTATTGTAATAATAAAAATCTATTTTTGTAAAGATGTTCTTTCTTATTTATTTTTTTAAACATGATGTTTTCCAGAAGCAAAGAACTGTATATGCTATCCAAGATCTGCCTGCAAAGTTAGCAGAGGAAATAGACAGTTGCCTCAGATAAAATGCTGCATTTCTAGGATGTATCCTAGCTTATTGCTCAATATAGTAGAACTTTTCAGGCACTATCAAAATATGAAGCAAGTATAAAAATACACTTCAAGGTTCCAGATGTCAGCATAGTTCTGTTCTTTTCCAGCTGCTCCTGAGATCATGACCAGTACTTCCTACTGTGTCCAGCCCAAAGTCTCTCATGAGCTACAGTAGATAAAAGTTTGTAAATCACAGAGCCTTGTGTTAGATCTCTCCTTTTAGACCCAGGTATCACCATCATCCCCTAGTCCAGCCAGAAGGAGCACTCATGGAACCAGAGTAACTTTATCATTTCACATTACTCACGGTATCAGAATGTGGGCATCTATGAAAATCCATCATATTTTAAGTGAAAGTAAAATATTACCACACCAATTCTAAAACATCTAAGGAAAGTCCAGTAGCTGTTTTTATAGTAAATCACAGAGCAATTTGGTTTGGGGATAGAAAAATCACAGGACTATTTTCCAGTTATTTTTACTAAACAAGAGGCATGCTTCTCAAAATTCATGCGGGCATTCCTTCTTCCTGCCCTACACTACATTCCTCAATCTGACACACGACTTCAGTCGAACAAGCCTGTAGAACAGACTCCTTTCCTGAAAATACAGTTGTTAATTCCATCCTAACTATAACATCAAAGCAGAAAGCAACTGTTCCCTTCAATCCACTCTGTTTTTCAGCAGTGCCTATCTAACATATTCAAACTAAACACTTGATTTAAAAGACCTGGTCTATGCTATAAATCCTTTCTGATATAATACTTCAAAGAATCACAATCCTAACTGACATTTTTATACCAACAGAAGAAGAGTTTGTATTTCATTTAGGAAGCTGGGAAAGCTACAGTGGAAGAAAGACTCTTACCGATACAAACTGTGGCTGTATTGCAGATTTTGCTAATACAGTGCTATCGATGAGTGCAGCCAGACTTGGCCTTATTAGAGGGAAACACGAGGCACGCACAAAAAGCACAGCATCACTTATTTCATTCTGAATGGAGGGACCCCACAGCCAATCCATGCCAGACTTATGGATGTAAAGACATCAGGACACACTTGAGTCAGGTCTCAGGAGTATTCTAACTGGCACTAGCTACCACAATTTAAAAGCAAGGATAATTCCTTTTCTGCCTGTGTTCGCCCCATAGGTGGTACCTCAAGTAATCTGCCCAGTTGAGATGTAAGCTCCCTCAGTCTCACAAGCAAAGCTTTATGCATGTTCAGAGGCAAGACAAAGGCAGCTAGCACCTTGAATATTCCTCTGGGAGCAGGTTTTACTACTGGAATGAACACTTCACATAGGAGCACTCAGCCATTTAAAGAATCTATCTTCACACTACTTCTTAGTGTACGCAACAGTCTTCTGACTAACGCTTAGGAAGAAAATATGCCTTCTGTTTGCTAATGGAAACTGCTTCGGTGTCTTTTCCTACTATGCTACCATTAAAAACCCTCTGTGCTGGAAAGGAAGAAGGATGGGCTGATCAAAAAGCTGTAAAAGTTCTGGATTCCTCCTCCTCATGCTGTTATTTTTACATAGCCCTGGAAGCTGCAGGCACTACAAAGATAAAACCTTTCTTTTTTTTCCCTCCACAGGAAATAATAGCTGAAAAAATATGCAAATTTTCCAGGCAGCTGAGGCAATCCTGAGTAAATGAAACTATTCCTTTGGATGTTTAAGGAACCTTAGCCTAAATCTTAATTGCAGAGAAGGGAAACGAGGTATAGGAAATAGCTACCACTTATCAAGCTTTACACATACTTAAAATACAGGATGGCAAAGAAAACCAGTAGCTTTCACCTACCTATGCCAGTCTGTGTGGTGGGTTGACCATGGACAGGTGCCAGGTGCCCACCCCAGCTGCTCTGCCACTCACTCCCCTCCTCAGCTGGGTGGGGGGGACTGAAAATAAGATCGAAGGTTTGTTCGTCAAGATAAGAGGATGAGAGATCACTCACCAGTTTCCATCATGGGCAAGACTCGGCTTTGGGAAGATTAATGTGATTTATTACCCATCAAATCAGAGCATGATAAGCAGAAAATAAAACTGGCCATGAATACCCAATACAGTCCGACATGTTTTCATGTTTAGAGATGCTCCCCTCATCACAGAAGGAATGGAGGGAAATTGCCACGTGCTGGTCACAGAGAGCAAGACTCAAAGTCATTTTCCAGTGCCCACCTTGAGCCAATTCTTAGCTGAACACAACCTGGGGCAGCTGGGATGAAGAGAGGGAGCACTAACTGAAGAACAGCTCGGGGATGTCAGTGGAGAGCTGAAGGATCTGATACTTCTCAAATACAGGGTGGTCCTCTACATTTTAAGAAACCTTGAAGACAGTTTTGACACTCTTTTGTTCTTTTTAGATGAAGTTTCTCACTGTATAAAACCAAAACAGGCCAATTTAGCAAATTGCCAAACCAAAAATTTCAATTTAAATGCACTGTTGTTGANGCCGCTGCCGTTGCCGCCGGCGCCCGGGCTGCCGGTGCCGGGGGCGGCGCTGCTGGGGCTGGGGAGCCCCGCCTTGCTCACGTTGTCGCTGCTCACCGAGCGGCTCAGCGTCGTCTTCCNTGAAAATATATTTTCCCTAACAAGCTTTATAATTTGAGATCATTACAGTTTTTTGAGATCTGCACAATATAGACAACCCTGAACTTCTGAAGCATTTTAAGTATTGGAATATGGGGCGAAAGAAAAGCGGCAATGACTTCCCAGGTTGATAATCCTTTTATTATTAACATTTAAGAATGACAGTTTCAGCAACTTCAATTTATTACGTATCCACACAAATGTGGGTGTTTTAATATTAAAAAATACTCAACTTTCACGATTTCAAGTTTCAGTGCTTTGAGCTACAAAACCAGGAGCATGTAATAACGAATTCCTCTAACATATTCAATTCACAGATTTGCAAAGGCAGAAGGAATACCAGAATTATTAAAATTTGACCTCCTGTGTAACACAAGGTTTAGGCTTCCCTGATTTAACCTCCTTCAGTCCAGTACCTGGCGGATTTTCTTCAAGAAACACACCGACGCCGCTGTCTCACGGAACACAACCAACAAAATCCGCAAGCAGCCCGCCTACTTCTTGAGTTTCTTTTGAGCGGCCTTCTTCTTGACCATTTGTAGCCTTTTCATGGCGTTGAGCTGGGACTCCTGCGAGGTGGGGCCCTTGAGGGACGCCGCCTGATTGCCGCTGTCTGCCGCGGCTTTGCCGGCGCTGCCCGCGCTGCTGCCCGCGGTGCCGCCGCTGCCGTTGCCGCCGGCGCCCGGGCTGCCGGTGCCGGGGGCGGCGCTGCTGGGGCTGGGGAGCCCCGCCTTGCTCACGTTGTCGCTGCTCACCGAGCGGCTCAGCGTCGTCTTCCCCAGGGTCAGCGGCGGGGGAGGCTTCAGCTGTGCGGGGGTCGTGCTGTTGTTGGCAGAAGCTATTTTTGAGCCCAGGCCTGTTTTCGAAGTCGCCAGCCCTGACAAACCCACGGGTTTCTGGTTATTCGAAGAAGCTGCAGGTTTCCCGCTGGCACTCTGTGCTGTCGATCCCAGTTTGGCAGTTGATGGGTTGGCAGAGGAGGTTTTGGCTGCAAAAGCAGCCCATCCTGTAAGGCCACTCGTTGCTGAAGAGGAAACGCTTGTACTGGCAGAGTTCCCCGAAACTGCTGCTGAGGTCTAAAATAAATAAGCATTCTTATTATAGCAGCATCTATTTGTGTAACACATCACAGCAGGAATACACTGAGCCTGTTTCAGTTCTTTTCCCAGGAACACCCAGTGGATAATATTTCATCACTGGTCACCACAGTTGAAAAGTACTAACAAGAACAGGAAAGGATGCCAGGTGCAGCCAACTTTGAATCTCCTAGGCACATAGAACAATATCTTTTCTCCCTTTTCTTCTGCACACTTAGCAGACTACCACACAGCACTGTGATCCCTCCATAAACAATAAAAGCCCAAATTTGTGAACTATATAAAAGGTGGTGGCTTGTCTTCCTTTTTATGTTTGCTGTTGTTACCTGGTGTCACTTTTTAACAAGCTGACAGATGCTCAGACAAAAAACAGACAATGAGGAATTAAGTACTGCATTTATTACAGTCTCATTGTCAAAGTAGCAGTATCTGAACTGTTCCTTTTCTTCTTCGTTCTTAGCAGCCTGTACCATAGATAGAATTAAAAAAAAAAATTTAAAAAATGTCACTGGACATTCTTCCTGTTGCCTCTGCCCATTCAGGTACTGCAAAAGACAAACTTTCTGCAAACATGGGTTCCCTTGACTGTGAAGCACTCTGCTATCCACACTGACTGTGTTCTCACACCTTAAACCCTATAAGCCCCAGGTGAGGATGATATGTTGAATTAAATCACAGTTACACCACATGGCAGAGTTAAAACGAAAACTAAACCCCTCTATTCAAGTAATACCCATTTTATTGTATATCCAGATAGCTTCTCAACAGTAAAGATGATGGAAGAAATCAGGCCCCAGGTCTTACAACCTGTTTAGGCACATAAATAACTCTGGTGAGGTGAAAAAAGTCACTTACAAGTGTAAGTGCTAGAGCAATACCCATCCTATTATTCATGATGGTTTGCACCCAGGCAGAGCAATGGCAAACATAACTTTGAGCACATGAAAAATTGCTTCTATTTTGAGTTGAAGCTGTGTTTTCCTAAGAAAGGGTCATGCCTTATTAGACTACTCTGTTATTTATTACACTGCTTCTGATTTACCACCTTTGACCAACTTTTGACAATATTTTAACTTGGAAAAACAGAAACATAAGGCAACACAGAAGAGAATCATAGAATGGTTTAGGCTGGAAGGGACCTTAAAGATCATCTAGTTCCAACCCTCCTACCATGGGCAGGGATGCCACCCACTAGATCAGATTACATCTAAGAAGCTCCTAAATTAAATCTCACAGAGTCAGCAACACTTTCCCTGCTACGGAATCACAGAACTGTCTAGGCCAGAAAAGACCTTCAAGATCATCAAATCCAAGTGTAAACCCAGCACTGTGAAGGCCACTGGTACCATGAGCAGAAGCCTTTCAAGGGTCAAAATACACATAAATTACTTGACTAGAGAGAGCAAATAACACATTTTATACAACTCATAGAATCATAGAATGGTTCAGGTTGTGGAAAGGACTTTAAATATCATCTAGTTCCCACCCCCTGCCATGGGCAGGGACAACTTCCACTAGACCAGGTCGCTCAGAGCCCCACCCAGCCTGGTCTTAAACACTTCCAGGGATGGGGCATCCACATGTGAAGTGAGGGTTTTTTCCTCACTCTTTCAGTTTTCGTGCAAACCCACTGTATTATGGTACTACTCAGTCCACATGGTGTGGCAGACTATTTTCACTTATGGTTCTTGTGTGAAAAGATAGGCCTAATTGAAAAAAACCCTATTATCTATGCAGTGAAACAAACTCTTCCTCTGGTAAATTTAAACTACATTACCTTGACTTCTGTTCTCTTGAATGCCAGAAAAGCTGGTGGGGTCTCAGGCTTTAACTTGATTTCTGGTTTCTTGACCAATGGGTCCTTCAAAGCTGGTGCAACTGAAACCACTGCAGGAGCTGGTTTTTGAGGTGGTTTTTGTGTCTTCTGAGCCTGTGTAAGTGGTAGGAGAAAACCACCCCGAATTAGTTACGGGCCACATAACATGGTCTGTTTTGACTTAACCAAAAGCATGAGCACTTAAGATTGCAATCTAGCCTTTACAGTTTCAGGTTTAATGGTCCCTGAGAAATGAGGCAACAGAGGATGTGGAGATAGTGCTGGGCATGGTATTGGGGACAGGGTCCAGCCAAAAAGCATCCTGAATAGAACTTGCTATTTCAGCGTGGAAAGAGTGGCAGTGTTGATGCTTGGAGAACAGGAAAGCACTGGGCCTTTACAGGAATAAGGCAAAGACAAGTGAACTTGCAGAAGACAAGGGCATAGTCCAGCAGTACTGGGATGTAGGCTGCAAGAGCCTGCTAAGAAGTGGCAGGCAAAATGGCAGAATTCATGCCAAAACAAAAAAAGGAAAGGTCATATTGAAGGCAAATGCTCAATGGCTAAATTTGCTACCCTGTGCAGGAACTGACCTCAAGCACACACTCCTCTGAGTTCAAAGGCCTGATGATCATCAGAATAATCATGTATTTCAGTCAATGTCGGTACATCCTAGGCCAGGATCTTATTTTGCCTTCTTTTCTTGTTTCTTAGTAGAGCCATTTCAACAGATAACACTTGCTAAGTTACCACAGAACAGTTTCAAACCACATTTTCTGCTGTATAAAAGGGTGTGATTTTAAAACATCAGAACTAAAGTCACTAATGTTGCATGCACCCAAAGGTGCTGTCTTATGTTTCTTTCTCATAATGAAATGAGTGGCATTCTGTTAGGATCCTGTTCAGTCATGCAGATAAATCAAAAAAAAGGCTTTTTGCCCTTTTTTTAAAATTCAAACTGGAATGTGCTACCCTCAGCTTATTTTGACCCTAAGGACATTTAACACTTAAGATCTGGACTGAAATTTGCAGTCTTGTCCTACAGGGAAAGAACCATTCATATCTAAAGCTGAGAAGAAAACTAAAACTGCAGGACTATTACTAAAAGCTGAGTATCACCTGAAATAAGAGAAAGGTTTTACCTGCTGCTTGCCAAGTAGGAAATAATCCTATTTCACTCTTCTACACTCACCTTCTGAATTTTAAAGAGCTTTGTTTAAGAAGCACATTACAGAATACTCTTTGAGATGCTACACTAAAAACCACAGCTGCAGCAAGGGAAGCACTGCCGAGAAAAATAGTTCTCCAACATGCTTCCTAAGCCTTGTCTAACCCAGGAAATACCCTCACACAGTAGAAATAGCCTGCTGTATTCAAATAGTGCTCACACGAGACAAAAAACTGACTCCTACCATTCTCTTCATCTGCCTGGTACAGCGGGCACAATACCAGACAAGTCGAGGATCATTCACTTCCTTGTCTGTCACCTGAGGTTTATGGCAATCCTGGTGGTAGAGATTATGGCACTCCTGACACTCCACTAGCTGATTCACAAAAGTAACTGTCATTTGCCTGCAGAGCAAATAGTTAAGAACAGATTATGGGAGAAAGCACTTAAGAGGATTATCCAATTGTTGAAAATTTTGCAAAGGCTTAAGATAAAAAATAAAAATATTTTTGCTTTCACATATATTTTCTACCTGTGGCAAATTAAATGTATTCCTTTCCTTCCTGTATCTCTTCCTAACTAATATTTTAGAAATTTGGTATTTTTTACAGGTAATTTATTTTAAGAAATTTGAAGACTTCCATTTTATTAAACCTGTGCATATGACTGTCCTGATTTCCCTGTTTGATTGTTAGATTAGAAATGTAAGTCTTGCCCGCTTTGGTTCACCTGGGCATTTTATGGATACATCACAGTATGCCAATTATGACTTCCTCATTATATTAGCATATGAAGGCCTAGTCTCCATTTGGGTAATTTTGCTGTCAGCTGCAGAGCAATACAGTTCAAGAACAAATAATCTCTCAACGACAAGCCTGTAGGAGTGCTTTCTGCTGCAGGATTTAAAAGCATCATCACCCAAGCTCTGCGTTACGTTGGAGATGTTTTATTAGCCATCCCTTTGGTCCCTACCACATAAACAGACACGTGGAATTCAAGATAACACCAGAATCGTGGAGAGATGGAATAGAAAGGATTAATTGTGCAGTCCTGCCTTGAAGCAAACATGCAAGCTGGTGATGAGGGCTTCATTTTGCGTGGGCCTTGCTGAGAGTAATCATGCTGTATAAATGACACATTAGTGATATATACATGGCTGGGAGTCTGCCTGTGAATTACCCAAATACCACTCTCCTAACGATTCCTTCTTTCAGATGACAAATCAAGCTATTTAATTGCTAAGCTGCTTTTGCTCATATCCCTGAGGAGCAGGTACCCAGGTAACCATGGAAACTCTATTTGTAGATACATGGGGAAAGGTAATCCCTTATTTCTTTATATAACAGAAAAACAAAGTCTGAAGGTATTGTCCATATAAGTACTGGAACATTTTCTAAGAAAGATTTCTCTTTTAAACAGGCTACTTAAAAACAGAGGGAGAAACCCTTCTGAAATTCTAGGGTCCATTATTTTACATGCAGGATATTAAAAGATGTTTCGTTTGTTTTTTATTCCTAAATAAACTGGATCAGAACAAACGGTCTCGAAGAGGGAGACTCACCCTATTTTAAAATTACAAAAACCAGCCCCAGACTGATTAAAAATCCATGAACTCTTCATGCTCAGAAACAAGTTAAACCACTTACTTTTAAATTATAAGATAACTAAGAAACAAACCCAATGATTTTTTACCTTCAAAAAACAAACAAACAAATAAAAAAACAAGTATTCATAGAAAATTAGGTTGTTATTTCCAAACCAGTCTTTTAAAAATATTTTTTAGGAGGAAAACTTCACTATCATCTACAAACTGCATGTAGTGTTTCCTCTTTGTAAACTGAGGAGCCAGTGAGGAGTCACCACAACAGGTAAGTTGCCCTGTTTTTCCAAGGCCTACAGGCACTGGAGAGGATGAAGTTATTTTAATATTCCCTCCCTCCTTATGCCTTAGTATAAAAGAACAACTAACTTGATATAAAAGAAGAAAAACACCACAGACATCAACATTAATTACTCCTAACCACTATGAAAATATATTTGATACTTAGCAAATCTTGAAGAAACATTTCATGCCTCTGTTTTAGTTTTTACATCTATAAAAAGGAATAGTTAATATTCAAATGCACTTTTTTGCATTTGTGAACCCACAGCTGGGTTCTTGCTAGCTTGTCTTCTTAAGCAATATAAATACAAACTCTTGCTATGAACTCCACCTACTCTGCAATTTGACATGTTTTCATTCTCAACTGGTTGAATAATTGATTGAGTTATTAAAAAATGTGATTTTAAAAACGTAAAGGGATTTTATTACTTTGGCTCAAGATGATTACCCCAAAAAGGGTGCACATTTTGAAGGCAAGCAATAAGTAGAGGAATACTGTCTGACCAATGTGCTGGATTCAGAACTTTAAAGCACAAAGTCTTCTGAAAAACATCCAGTCCAGCGTGAGCTGGAGATGGGGAACCATGAGACATCAGTTTCAGCAGGTTCCATGTAAAATGAAAACAATCCAGAGTGTTGGGGTAAGTGTTGCCACTCTCTCTCTAATAAGTTGTTTCTTCCTCTGCAGGGCTTCTCCCTCTGTCTGGCATCAGAGAAACTTTAGTTAGCCAGGGTAGATACATCTTTTGCAAGAACACTCCAGTTGGTGACCGTGAACACACAGAAGCAATGCCTTCAGCAGCCAGGTGAAACAGCTAATGGAACCATGTATCTGGCCCGTCTTGGCTACACTGGGCACAGCAGTTGCATTTTCTTGCTTTAGTTTCTTTACTTCGCAGGCACTGCTCATTATGCCTGAAAGAGTTTTCCTTTTCCAGGGAAGACACAGAATTAATCATCCACAGCAGGTCAAGACCTAGCAGGTCTAAACAAAACTTTGTTACTCCCTCCTGCCAAATTAGGTAATACCTTACTATTTTTAGTAGCATTTTAACATACCACTGAATTAGGCTTTGCCCCTTTTAGGAGACAGCAAAAATGGAATTTGCAGGAAAAACAAGTTCAGATATTTATTTACTTCTTCCTTTTTCAATGTCTGTGATAAGAAACTAAATATTTGAGCTAACACATGGGAATAACATAAAATCCCATCAGTCCCCAACTGGTCACCAGTATAATCAGCTGAAACTACACAAATTTATCCTCCATGCACAGGCAACACCTCCCTATCTGCACAAAAGGAACGACCATGGAAATGATGGAAGAACAAAGTTACAAAGCACCCTTTCCCAACAGACTCAAGCTGAGCTAAAATACATTCTGCTACCAAATGGCCTGTCCCACCCTCTTCTCTCTCCTGGCTCTACACTCCTGCATCCACTCATGTGCCAGCACAAGCATTTACTCTTACTGAGCTGACTGAAACCCAAACCTACTGAAAAACCCTCGTG
The DNA here is from genome assembly GCA_013398015.1 of Oreocharis arfaki. Lineage (NCBI taxonomy): Eukaryota > Metazoa > Chordata > Aves > Passeriformes > Paramythiidae > Oreocharis > Oreocharis arfaki. The sequence continues at coordinate 65,321 of VZRR01001182.1, read as the reverse complement.
GAGAGCTGATCCAGGAGCTGACTCAGCTGACACAAACTGTACTGGCAATACACGCCCCTAAACAGTCCAGGGGAGGAGGTACAACTGGGAGAGCCAAACTGTTCCTTTTGGCAGCAGTGGGGGCCTAACAAGGATATAAATGATCTGTGAAACCAAATCCTGATGTGAGTGATTTGATCCTAGGGTAGTTATTCAAAAGTAGTTTATACATCTGTTAACACTAAAGGGATTCCTAGTACCATGTTACTAAAATCCAGTTTTAGAGCCCTTACTGGAATGTAAACACAACCTGTCTTCACTGCAAGATACAGTTGCTGAAAAAACATAGCTATGTGTAAACTAATGTCAAATGATTAGGAAAAGAAGAGCAACACATACAGATCTCATACTAATGCCACTTAAAAGTGCTTTCAGATGAGAACTGATTTTTTAAAAATGCTTATCACTAGCCATTAATATTTTAATTTGTTTTCCAATAATTAAAAACTGGTATTTGTCATGACAGGTTTTGCATCACATCTAGTTTTATTTTACACTTGCCCTTTCCTGCAGAAGAAAAGCTGGTTCACCTTCTAAAGGTTCCATTTTCAAGAAACCATTCTTATTCATGAAGGAGGCTTAAATGTATTATCAGTTTTGGATATGTGCTTAAGTGATTTCCAGAATAAAAACGACGAGAAGCATTAACTCAACGGTACACAATTAAATAAGGTAACTACACCTAGCTGCAATGAAGCAATGTGGACTTACCTGCAAACAACACAGGCTAATCCCATTTCCATAGCAAAGTCATCAGCACTGGTTTCCTCAAAGCTAGATAAATCAGGCATGGATAAATCCTTGCTCGTCTGAACCGTAATAGGAGAGGAACGAGCTTCTTGCTTCTCTACCCTGGGCTTCTTTGGTGCCTCAGCTCCTTCAGCAGGATCCCCCTTTGTCTATTAAACACACACACAGAGAATGTGAAAATGAAAAAAGCTAGCAGGTTATTAAAACGAGTTAAAATGGAACAGTTAGATTAGCAGTATAAGAAGGTGTACTTCACACAGCATATTTTCTTTAATTACATATTTTCTTCAAAATGTTTATGAACTAGGAGCTCAAGTCCACTTTTTGTACGTCACCTCAAAATCCTTGAAAAAGCTTTGGGAATACCACGTTTCAACTTACTTACTTTTAGCAATCTCTTAGGAGATAATCTCTTATGATGTAAAACACAGAATGGTTTGGAAGGAACCCCTTAAGTCCAACCTCCCCACAATGAGCAGGGAAAACAATCACAGAATAATTACAAGAAGACATTTGTTAGATCGCCTAAATGGCAACATAACTGGCTAATGCAGCTCACAGGCTAGGCACCATAAGATGAGAGGGGAGCTTTTCTCTAAAACATCTTTCAGTTTATTAACCTATTAACCAAGTTATTTCATTAGAAAACAAAAATTACTTACTTTATCTGCAGATCTCTTTTCTGTTTCTTTTTTCACCTTTTCTGACGCAGTGGGCTTGCCATTGTTGTTGCCAGAAGGCAAACTGGATGAAGCTTTAGGCTCTTGCTTAATGGGTTTGGTAACAGACACTTTTGGTTGCTCTACTTCCTGAAAACAGAAACAAAAATTGAAGCCAAATTCTGCAATTGAGCTCCTACCTAATTTGCAATTAGTGAGGCAACAGGATAGGCAAACAATACGTCATACAACACTGATCTACATATATACTTCTTAAAAAACCATTTCTTAAAATACTTTCATACCACATCAACAAATTAGTGTTTAAGTTGCAGACAATTAAATCTCCCCTTACCACTCACCTTTCTAAGGAAAAGGTGCTCCTTGTCCAAAGACAGATCCTCTTTGGAACATTAATTAAAAAGGAGAGATTTCTACTTTTAAAACTCAAAGAAAATGAACACAAATTTTCAAGATAGTTCCGAGGACAAAATTCAGTATAAGCTAAGAACATAAGCTGACATCCGATGTAACCAGACATCAATACTTCATTCCTTCATGGAGAGAAATATCGACCTCCTTTTGATCTCAGTCCATATTCATCTATCAGATTAATAAATTTAGATCTCGACAGAAATCAGTGCTTCTCATTAATGACACATTAGTGTCAGCAATGGAAAATATCCAAGAGAGTCTGTAAATGAGTGACCAATCACACTGGTGGGCATCAGCAAGGTACCCCCTCCCAGCTGGTAAGATGAGAGCAATTCTCTGTTGTATACTGGGACATGTCCTAAGGCCTGAGCTTCAGCCCTCCAAAGTATGTTGACTTGGCTGTGGTAATCCTGGGCTCCCTACTCTGTTCTTGGATTTCATGGTCAACCACAAATTAACCCTGCAGTCTGCGAATGCAAGGAAAGGAATTCTTGCACTTTTTTTTTATTTCTGACCTTTGTAGTCCTGCTGATATTGGAGATATACTGAAAAGAGGAGAATGAAAGATTTCCTCCTCTGGCCTGAGCCTCAGTTTCACCTGAGGGCAGGCAACTGCCAGCCAAGCTGTTATTAGAATTGGCTTCCCAAACCTCCTTGCACTCTTACTCTGCTCCCTGCTTCCTCTTTAAACCACACATTGCTTCTTTGAGCTCAGACACAGAGGGCACCTGAGAGTTTTGAGACCTGTGTTAGGTTTCAAGGAGTTAACAAGATGAACAGAAAGCAGTTAGATCACACAGGAAAGCACGATGTATGCTGAGCAGAGCTAGTACCTTTTAGTTATTTGGAACCACGGAGAAATGAAATATTACAAATGTATGAGCACACAGACCATCATTGGAACACACACTAGGCTGACTTGTGGGCATCCTAGAGGAGAACAAGATCTCACTAACCATATGGCAATACACAGCAGCATGAGGATGTCCCCGCTTGGCTATTTCCATACACTCATCTCAGATTCAAATATTCTCTCTAGCAGGTGTTCAGTGATTTTCAGTAGATGAAAAGTATTGTTTGTCCATTGGATAGCAATGGTTTCAGCCTGCAAATAATTCCTGCTTTGAACCATTTGGTGTTTTTCTCATATGACTTCATCAACAGAATTTAATGGAAAGAGATACAGTTTTATAGGTAAATAGCTTATTTTGTTTCTTATTTATCTGTGGCAAAGCTAATCTATGTTTTAAAAACCTTTTAGCTCTGAAACGTAACTGCAGAAATATGGAAGTTTGGGGGCACCTCTCACAGCATGTCTGATATAATGCTGGATCTCTCTTTTAAGTCTTGGTGCACTAACAAGGTAAAGAGATTTTTTTCCCATTAACTTCCATTAATTGAATGGATTATGTTGCATGAAAAGGGGAATGATGAATATGAACACTCCATAATTACTTCTTCTTTTCCCTCAACTTCTGATTCTCTTTAAACTTTTCAGCTATAAAAGAGGAACCAGGAATGCAGGAGCTTTATTAAGGCATGCAAAAAGGACCCCGCTCTCTAACACCAGTACCTTCTGAGAGGGACGATAGCTTGAGTCAGTTCCTCTGGCCAAGGACTCGTCAAGAAGTGCTTTCAGCTTTTCAGCAGAGTCCTTACTCTTGGAGTGCAAAAAGCCCAGGGCTTTCAGAAAAATGGGATCCAGCTCCAAGTTCACTGTAGCAGCCATAGTTGTGTCTTCAAAGAGTTAAAAGAAAAGAAAAACAATGACAACGTTATTCATATGGCACATAACTCAAACAGCATGTGGCTAATAAAAGATTTTTTTCTTTTAAAAATGAAATTATATTAAACGACAGCAAGGATTATATGTGAAGTAATTATCATTAGAAGATGACTCAACTTCAGTGCTGCAGAACTTTGAATTTGAGTTTACATATGAAATGCCAAATTCATTATTTGGTACGTGTAATATTTAGTAATTAAACTCATACTTACGTAAATGAAAAAATATTTCATATTCTTGATATTTCATATATAAAGAATAACGAAAAGTATGCAAAATAAATGGTAACTTCAAGAAAAGCAGTTATCACCCTTCTCCTTAACACTTCTTGCACATACAGCGATTTCTACCTCACTGCTCATTTACAAGTAACTAAGAAAAATCTTACTTGTAGAAAAATTACCTTTGGAAACTTCTGAAAAGAACAGCTTATTGTAGCATATAAGATATAAACCGCTAGTGTATTATTTTATATATATAAAATACCTGAAAAATACATCTTTAAATTTAGCTGAAGCAGTGACAAAATTTATAACTCAGATTCTGACTTATCCATGCCCTCATGTGACAGCCTAAGTTTAATGTCAGATAATGAGTATCCAGAGCTGCGAGATGCCACAGTGTCCATGTAAATGGAATAACTGAGGGAAAGGTTACAACTTTAAAAAAATGTTTGCCTCATAGCAATACATTCCTGCAGCCCAGAGCATTCTGTGTTAATTTCCTTTAAAAAAAATTAAGGAACTGCATTTACACCAGAAATTGTACCCACAAAGACAGATAGCTAACTTAAATCAGTACGTAACAATTAATAATGAAAGAAATAACATGGGAAGTTTCCTGATCTTTTCCAAAACTGTATCAGAAGCATTATTGTTAATAATCCCTTTAAACCTCATTTAAAACATACCAGGATGTTTGTGGGTTTGGGGTTTTTTCTACAATAATCTAGAAGATATTCTTGAAAAACCTTTCCTCAGTTCTGCTCAAAAGCACTGCCTGGACAGCTTTTTAAGCTGAAGCTTCCAAGGTTTTGTCTGATTAATTCCTTTTGATATTCATGGCAGTGAACCTTTACCTCTCTGGCCAAAACACCAGCAGTGGCAGGCTGCTCCCTCAACACTTGCCTAGAAGTCCCCAGGAACCTTTATCTCATGCTGAGCTTTCACGAGACACCAGAGAATCGCTTGACTGAGATCATCAAGGAGTTCAACATACAGAACTTCATAGGGATTTTTTCAATGGACCCAGCAGAGAGTTAAGAAACCTCTTCAAGAGCCTCTTCTCTCTTCCTTAATCTTTGCTACTTGACAAATCATTTTCTGGTGGCCACAGAACTTCTGCTAGGAAGTGCTACACACCAGCTACTCGGCTGTATCACTGATCAAGCACAGACTGCAGCGCAAGCCCCATCCAGGCAATTCGGTCTCTCTCTGATGATTACAGAAAGTGAATTCACAGAGCACAGAAAGCGCATACCCTCATTTTTTTATGCATCTGCCTCTGATAAATGTTCAGGCTGCTCTTGAGATCTGTGGGTAGGTTATGTCCCGCATTTCTTTGTTCTGTGAACATGCCTTCCAAGTGTCAGTACCACATACTCTTAAACTAGGACTCTGCCAAACCCTCTGTTGAACGGAAATGGTAGAATCGAAACACTAATTCCAGAAATTTTGTAGAACTCCCTTCGAAAAAAATATCCTTAAAGTTCTTCTCTGAGCAAGAGAGGAATTCTACTAGGAGTATATACTGGTGGACATGAGAAACAGGCAGCCTCAACAGCCATTCTCTAATATTTAGAGAACAAGTGTAAATGTAATTCAATTTTAATCTCTCTGAAGGTAACACTCCCCAGATTTGTTCCTAGCTCTAGCTTTTTAAAGACTTATATCGAAAGGAACTTTTAAAAGCCAAATTTCCAAAGGGTCCCCCATATTTACTCTTTTATTTGCTATGCAACTGCAGCAATTCTTTCTCTGTTCTTGAGGGTAATTATAATGCCACAGGCTACTACAGTTACAACTAACTTATCACAAGAAATTTCTCATGAGAAGAGAGGAAACTGGGCTTAGTAAACAGTTCAAGTTTACTTGCTCAGTTTAGGCACATATTTTCAAATTAAAAATAATCTATTTGTGAGTTGCAGAAGGGAAGTATATTCAATGGAAAGATGAACACATCAAAACTGTCTTAAAAATAGCATCATCCAAAAAAACCAAATTGATAATTATGCTCTCCTTATGGGACCGTAGTAACACAGCTGTCAAACAGGCTAATACCAATAACTGTCTTGGTCCAAAGGGCAAATTATTGCTTCTGGTAGCGGCCCTTCCCAGATATTTACAGATCAAACAGTTATTAAGTATCAAACAGTGGTTTGACACCTAAGATTCAATTTCATTCACCCAGTTTTCATTCACAAACTGCTCCTCTGGCAGTCAAGTCAGCACACAGCAATGTGACAGCCTTGAGACAAAGAGAATAGAGTGCTTTAATGATGATGGCATAGGCTATTCTGCAAGACAGACCTCCTTGACTTTCTTCTTGAAGTGGAATCTTTGCACAGGAAATAACTCAAATGCTGTTTAGGAAAAGAGTGAGTATGACACTCTCTTTTCTGTAGCAGTTTGATAATGCAGCTGTGAGATCAGAGGGCTGTGTTAAAACCCTGGAACCCTGAGCAGAGCTGGTTTTGCACAGAGTAAGCACACCCTCTTGCAACCCAGCATTCACCCATCAGCCTAACTCTAAAAGCACCTTCCTCAACTTAGGTCTCTGTTACCTCCCAAGGTGGACTATTCTAAGTGGTTTAAATCCCTGGGGAAACATAGATGTTTAATCAGCGGGTTGTTATTCTTAGAACGTCCTAGAAGTTTTGCATTCTTTCATTTCTTGAGTATACTATTGTCTTCTGTCAAATGCAATCAACCTGAACTGTGCACTCTACAGAGAACGTGGTCTTCCAATTTAAAACTTACTAGATTTACAGGGTGTAGGAGCCCTCTTCTTTTTTTCATTCATTTGCCTTCTACTGTTTTGCATGCCTGCACATGCATTATCTTATTATTCATAACCTGCAGCTAAATGGATTTACTTCCATTACATTTTCAGATACAGTCATATTTTCATCCATCTGTTTCTGAACTCGTATTCCTATTATTTTCTGAGACAGGTGTACTACTAAAGATATTTTTCCAAGAAAGTATACATATATTTATATTGCAATGCTTTTATCAGACCCATTCTTTTACAGATTCATCAATATTTTTATTTTTTTACTGATGATTAAAAGGCCTTTCACTCACATTTCCTTTACAGTTACCTTCAAGACCTGCAGCAGTTACCTTAAAACCCAGTCACAGGAATCAACAGCTTAAAATTCCTTCCAACACACTCACTGCACTGTTTTTCACTTACCACCATAAAATCAATTCACTTTTCCCCTGTCCCTTTGGATCCTTCTGTTCTTCAGAATTTACCCTCTTCCTGATAGTTAACATCAATTAACAGTCACAATGGCAGATTTTGCTTATTTACCAATAATGCCTCTTCTAGGTCACTTTCAGATCTAATGAAAGTCTAAAGAAAGTAGATCAAGGAAAATCTTAAGAGCAGGAAAGAATGAACTTTTATTTTCAGTTTTTGCTTTAGTATGTATCTTTATCAGGACTTGATGTATGACAGCATAATTTCTCAGTTACTTTCCACAAGGGACATTTCAAAACTCACACACTTCAGTAGTCTCGATAACTGTATTAATCAGAACAACTGCATTAATCAGTTCTAATTTCTTTGTCATCTTCTACATAGAATCTTCTAAGACACGTGTAAGATCTCCTGCTGTGGAGCTACTAGTACTGGCATCCTTAATTTTACATTCTATTCTACAACATATTTTATAATGTACTTGTAAATTAGTATTCCAATCAATGTCACTGTAACCAGTTTATCCAAAATTTTTAAGATTACACTACTGCCCTGTATTTGCTGTTTTCTCCATAGAAACAGTGAATTATTTAGGAAGCATGGAATCATTCTTTGTGGAAGGGACCCCACAGAGCCATCCTGTGCAACCTCCTGTTCAATGCAAAGTCAACACTGAATTCAGACCAGCTTGCTCAGGACTTTTCCAGCTGGATCCTGAAAATCTCCATAGACAGGAATGTGAAAATCCTTCTGGGCAACCTGCCCCAATGCCTCCCTGTCCTCATTTCCTTACTTTGAATTGGAGGTTCTGACTTGTGCTGTCTCTCATTCTCCCACTGTGCATCCGAGTACAAAGAAAGGCTCTATCTTTCCAATAATATCCTCATGTTAATTAAAGCTTCCATTATATCCCCCTAAGCCCACTGCAGATGGTATCCAACACTCCCTTCAGATCTAGCTATTTTGTCACAGAGGACAAGCCAATTGATCAGGCATGATGTATCCTTGGTAGATCTGGCTCTTCCCAGTCTCCATCTGTTCTTTCTCATGCCACAAATGGCTTCCTCCATGATCCTTCCACAGCAGGAAGGAATGAGGCTGACCAGTCTGTAGCTCTCTTGCTTGTCCTTCTTGCCTTTTTTGAAGACGAACACAAGATTTGCCTTTCTCCAGTCTTTGGGATCTCCCCTGATCTCATGGCCTTTAAAAGGTGACAGAAAACAGCTTTGTGAAGACCCTGGCAGCTGTTGGCACCCTTGAATGAAGTCCACCGGGGCCCATGGACTTATCAGGGAAACAATCCTGCTTCAATCCTCTTCCACATCTTGTAGTTCCCCCTCTCCTTCAACTCTGCCTTGCGGCAAAAGGCCTTGGAGACCTTACAGGCCAAGTCTGTGGCAAAGAAGACATCAACTACTTGACCTTTATCTGTGTCTGCTGTCACTAACACACGTGTTCCACTCAGCAGTGGCACCGTATTTTCCGTGCGACTCCTCTCCCTGATAAATGGCACGATCCTTGAGGCTGCCTTCCAACTCAGGACATTCTGTGAGAATTGTACCTGCACACCTGAGATTCGCTAAGCCCTGCTGCCACGGATTTTCAATATTCTGCAGAAAATGGACCTGAAGGTGCTGTTTCAACACATCACTGCTCATTGGCTCAAGCCCCTGGCAAACTGAGTACACCTCCACTACTGCTTTCACCTTTCCTTATCCACTTTTTACTGAAACTCATCAAACGTACAAATTCCTGGGTATTGTCCTCCTGGTAATTTCTCAGGGAGAGAAGCAAACTTTAGTCAAAACCGAATTTCTCAAATAGTTTCACCAAAGCCACGACATTACCCTCTGCAACCTACTTGCTGCAAATTTCTCCCTGGGATTTCTTTTTAAGAACGAAGGAAAGGGCTCTCATCTGAAAGCAACACTTTAAAATGCTTACAAGAATAAAGCACCACCCTCCTACACCCATTACTGCCCCGCACGGACTCCCTCAGGGCCGCGGCTCCGGGTGTGCCCGTGTGCCCAGGAGGGCCCGTCCCTCGGCACCATCGCGTCCCACAGGGCCAGCGCGGCTGTCGCTCCGCCCGGGCCCTCCCGGCATCGCAGGAGACCCGAAGGTCACCAGAGTCCGAGGGTGAGAGCCGCCAAGCGTGCCTGAGGGCTCTCCTCTTCCTCCCTTCTGCTGAACACCTTACTACCCCCACCCAAACTTACTCTTACCGTCCTCTTCCAAGCCCTTTTTTTCTCGTCCCAAACCCCTCTTCCAGCTCCCAAACCCCGTCTTCCTCCCTCCTCTCAAATTCCTTTTTTCTCCTTCCCAGACCCCTCTTCCCTCTCCCAATCTCCCTCTTCCTTCCCCCCTCCCAAACCCCCATTCCCTCCTCCGACATCCCCCTTCCTCCCCTCCTCCCAAACCTCTCTTCCCCTCCCAACCC